>CM053783.1:323948862-324323862 GCA_028749045.1 Cupressus sempervirens
CTAGACACCATGAAAATCAATTGTTATGGTTCTTTGAGCTAGATTTTTTTGGACACCTTAATAACCAACTTATCATGGTTCTTTGGGTTGGAGTTTGATAGACACCTTGATAATCAACTCATCATGGTTCTTTGGGCTAGATTTTGATAGACACCATGAAAATCAATTGTTATGGTTCTTCAGGCTGGATCTTGTCAAATACCATAACTTAAATCTTTCATAGACCACACTTAAAGTGGTATTCAAATCTTGTATTATAATTGCTTTAATTTTTTTTGTTAAAGAGGGAGTGTTGAGAAATCTAGCCTTATACTGAACTGAATATCATACTGAGATGATATTTCTTCATATACTTGAGAACAAAATGTGCTCTACAAATCCTCCCTAGCTAAGAGGGAGTGTTAAAGTTGTAGCTTCATTTATATTGATTCAATCTGATATACATTATTTTCATTGGTAAATCATCATTTGCTATATATATGTAGTGCCTCACTCAGGAACCCAAAAGAAATAAACCTAACATGTTACAAAGTTTTCAGAATGATTTTTTAAAAGTTTAAACAATATCAAAGTAACAATAATGTGCAAGCAATATATACACACACATCAAATACACATAATCAATTACAAATACAATTTCAATTCCCCAAGGGTTCCTTCACATCGAGTCACATTTAAGATAGTTTTATTAGTAAGTCTCGATTACAATGTCTATAGTCATAAAATGAATAAAAACATACATAATCATATAAGAAAATGCATAAGTAAAACTAATAATATGAAAGCACATCTAATGAATAAACTGCACATGTCACAGGGTTACACAACTTACAATGAGTTCCCCTGGCAGTCACTTTGGGCCTCGACCTTGATTACAAGCCACTTCCATAGACATGCACCTAGAATACCTTCCCAAAAATCACAAGCCACAATAGTGTCTCATACCACAAGAGTAATATTCATCAAATTTGGTTCCTTAACAAGCAACCCAAAAATAACATTGGTTCTCAAAATCCAAGTTCTCATAAATGCTCAATAATATAAAGCTCATAAAACATAAATCTCAATTCAAATCATAAAGTTCATCATGACATCCAGTGACATAATCATAAAAGAAATTTCAAAAATGTCTCTATTTCACATCCTAACTTGGCCAACTAAACAACCCACAAAGAAAAACCATCATAAAAATAAACATTACAAGACTAGAAATAGAATATTAGAAAACACATAGTTTTTAGCTATATTATTTAATTTCATCAATTTCTCTTGTTTATTTTGGGTCATAAGGATGTGTTTAGAAATAAAATAAGAATATACATGTTAATATAAATTGTTATGCTAATATACTTATTTAAAACAATAAGTATTTAAATATCTAATATTTTTGTGCTTATAAAATATCATGCAATATTATCATGTTATTAATTAAAATTATCTTAAACCATAAATGATTTAATCAATAACATAAATATATATTATTAGATTAAATATAATTATCAATTTTATTTCTAAAATAATAATTTGACTTCTTTTAAGTCCAATATTAACATTTACTTTTTCTTTAATTCATAATGCAACTAGAGATAGAATTATTATTTATAATTTCTCTCATAAAGTCAAATAGTTATTAACTAGATGATTACAAAGTAAACTCTACAATAACTTCTCTTAAAATATAATAAAATTATAAATATTTATATATTAACTTCTCTCTTGCATTAATAATTATAAAATCATTTATATGCAACTAAGAGTTAAACTATAGGAAGGAGGGCAGAGGGGACTCTGAAGAATCAAAAAAGGACTAGTTTCCTTCTAATACTAAGGATAGCCTTGAGATTCATATGGACTTAGAGGGGGGTGACTCTCCTCAATGAGGCTCTAGCAAAAAAATCATCAAAACAAAAAGAAAGGAGAAAAATGCTCTTCCCAAACCCAAGTAGGGCATTGACACCTCCTCAGATAGGGACTATAATGAAAGGTTTGAAGCAATGGATATGGGGGATGAAAGTGTAGAAGGAGAGGAGGATCTTAGAGAAAGGGAAGGCATGGAGAGGAAGAGGGGCAATAGAAACATCATCATCAAAATTCTAACTAACAAAAAGGACGAAGTCACAACATCCTAGAGCCAGAAAAGGAAACTCTCTGAGGCCAAGGAGGAAAAAAAGGGGGTGGAGAAGGAGGTGGTGGAAGAGGACCTCAATTAGAGTGATAGGGATGACCAAAAGTAGGGCTACAAAGAATTCAACACCAGTAAATATAGATGCTCGATCACAAGGAAGGATATGAATGTGGTGTGGCAGAATTTTGACACAACTTCTACTCAAATGGGGATCAATCATGAGTTGGTCAGAACTTTGGTCAAAGAGAATGAGGAGGGTAAAATACAAATGGAAGAGTTCATTTTATATGTGAAATTGGGGGCGTCTTATCCTCACATACACTTCAACATGGTCATTACCTGTGAGATCATCCTGAAATAAACATTGTATTGTTTATTCAAAAAGTCTAACAGAGCAACCTATTGCCTTCTAACTAGAAGGATTATGCCTTTGCTCTCAGAACAAGAAGCGGGCAACCAAACCTCTAGAACGAAGGATTTATGCAGCTAAATGAAAGTGCAATTAATCTAGATGAGAGATGCAATTATTAATCTAAGAAATGAAGAAGCATAGTATGCTAAATGGATGCATATTTTAAAATCTAAATGATATTACAATGAAAGAAATAAAGCTATGCAAATGTGAGCAAAGTGAGTAAGAATTTCAGCATAAATTTGATGCAAATTCCAAAATTCATCCTTTGTAATGAGGAATGGAGAGCTTCTTTTGTAGAATCCAAGAGGTGATCGATAGTCAAGATCAACCGAAATGGACGATCAGGATTGAATAAATAATATGATTAATGCAAATTATGGTTTTCTGCATTTGAAACCTAGGTCAAGTAGTGATTATTAGAATTAGAATTGCCTCGTAAAATAGGATTTAGGAATAGTTGAATAAACCAAAGTTGGTTAATATGGCAATGTGCCAATTTTGGGGTATTAATTTTGCCCCTCTTTGAATGAATGTGTGAGAAGCACGTTCAATTCAAAGAAAATCAAAAAGCATGATGCGAAGATCAAGAAATGAGATTGGTTTCAAAATTGATGACACAGAGACCAATTGATAAGCTTTTAAAGATTATCTCCAAAATAGAGCTTAACCTTAAGGAATCCAAGTGAAACACTTAGATACCCAAATTGATAAGCATTTTAAAGGTTTTCTCCAGAATGAAGCTTAACCTTTAGGGATCTGGATAGAACACCTAGATACCAAGATGAATAAGCCTTTAAAGATTATCTCTAGAATAGAGCTTAACCCTAAGGAATCCAGATAAAACACCTAGATACCTAAATTGATAAGATTTTAAAGATTATCTCCAGAACGAAGCTTAATCTTAAGGGATCTAGATAGAACACCTAGATACCTAAGTTGAATAAGCATTTCAAAGGTTTCCCCCAGAATGAAGCTTAACCTTTAAGAATCTAGATAGAACACCTAGATTCCTAAGCATAAAAGAAAACATGATCCAATCATGAGTCATAGAATTATCCTCAGAATGAGGCTTGATCCTCAAGAGTTAGGTTTTAGACTATCCTGATACCTATCTATCAAACTTTGACTAGAAATGTTATAAGATGTGATCAGCTGATGAAAAGATGAGATAGATGACAAATGATGCCAGATAGAGGGGAACGAGATGCCCCTAGTGGTGAGAACATAAGATGGAAATAAGATGCCCCGAGCAATGAAGATGCCCCGAGTGATGAGGACATAAGATTTAGATTGAGTTGAATTTCAAGTTCAATGATGTAATCATCCTGCCCCCTCAGGAGTGAAATCAAAAGATTACACACCAAAAATGTGATGTAGCATAGTATGTTAAAAGATATTGAAGAAATCTAATGTTCAGAAGAACATAAAAGAGATCAGAATGATTAGAAGAAATATAGAAGAGATTAGAATGATTAGAAGAATTCAGAAGAGATTAGAATGATTAGAAGAATTTAGAAGAGATTAGAATGATTAGAAGAATTTAGAAGAGATTAGTACGATCAAAAGAAATATAGAAGCCAATTTGAAGAAATCTTGGAAAGTTTGAAGAAAGTGTGATTTGAAAAGATGTCAAGATTCACAAAGTATCAAAAAAAATGGACTACACAAGCATTCAATCACGCTAGTCCCAAAATTTGAAAATGTGATTTTGAGTTATTTAAGTGTGTTGGATTTTGAATTCGACCCTGAAAATGGATTCAAAGCAGTCAAAGTAGCCAAGAGGGTGATGAACCAATCATTTGTGCAGTCATGGAGAAACATGATACTTGGAATAAGCCAACAATTCCTCATCGCAAATGATGTAAGTGGATCTACAATCGAACCATGTGCTTATACAATGCAATCTTTTGCTAGATACAATCTTAAACTAGATGCAACCCTAGGTCTGGTTACCAAGCTTCAATAATTATTGTCATTGAGCGTATAATGAATCCTAGATGTCATACAATCCCCACTAACATTGTAATCATAAGAATATGAATAGGACATCTGTTCTGGTTTTGTCGGGAGTAAATGTAAGCATTCGAGGCACACGAAGCCAGAGTGACTAGAACATTTGTCCCTTTTAATATAGCAAGTGAACATAAGCATTAGAGCATAAATGCTAGGATGACTAGAATGTTTCTTGCATACAAACACACCAGACACACGGGAGATCCCTCTTATGCTAAGTAATCAATAAGTATTATGTCCACAATGGCCCTTGTGTCTGTAACTTGAGACAGAAGTTGCCATATACACTCGCAGTAACCTGTACGTTCACTTAGTAGGACGAGTATCAATATTTACTGTAGCATAAAGAGTTCACTCCAACAACAAGGAGAAGAACCAACCTCATTGATTTATCCATATAAAAGGAGTCGAGGTACACACGACCATCCAATGCAAGATGGAGGCTCTTATAGTGGACACCCCATTTATATGTATGCCTTAGATCATTGGAACTAAACCACAAACAAAAAGCAAAGAAAAGATCATACCCCTAGTCCTTTCTTCTCTAGTCAAAAATGACATCATTGAGTTGCTTGAGGAGACATGATGAAGCGAAAATGAAATAAACAAAGAAAATGCTCAGTATATCTAAACAAGTATGTCATTTTGAGTTCATGTTTTTGGAACTGATGTCAAGTGTCAATGTCTAGAACATAGATGAAAGAAATATCTTCAGTACGGTGACAAAAGTAGACAAACACAATCAGAATGACTGGTGACTGAGGTTAAAGAGGAATATTTAATGTGAAGAACCTAAAGAGGATTAAGCAACAGTAGACAGACACATCTAGAATGGCTAGTGATTGACGCAAGAAAGATCTACCATTAAGGAATCTCAAAAAGTGACATAAGCAACAGTAGGCAGACAGAGTTAGACAATTGGCGACTATCACAAAAGAGATTCTATGAGGAGAATCTCAACAAAGCATGGCACTAGTGACAGTAGGCAGACACAACTGAAATAACTGGTGACTATCATAAAAGAGATTCTATGAGGAGAATCTCGACAAAGCATGACACTAGCGACAGTAGCCAGACACCACTAAAAAAACTAGTGATTATCACGAAAGAGATTCTATGAGGAGAATCTTGACAAAGCATGACACTAGCGATAGTAGGTAGACATAGCTGAAACAACTGGTGACTGTCATGAAAGAGATTCTATGAGGAGAATCTTGACAAAGCGTGACACTAGCAACAATAGGTAGACATAGCTAAAACAACTAGTGACTATCACGAAAGAGATTCTAGGACACTGGAAAGTAGTGCCCTCGAGCTATGACAAGACTCAATCCATGGACACCTAAGCAAAAAGTAGTAAACTAAAGTAGGAAAGCAACTGTACAGGGAGCCAGAAGATATGCTACAAGATTAAGCATTGGGAACAAGAGGTGCTTGTTTGCTAGGTTTTCACCTTCTTGGTAGGGCTTTCAATTTTTTTGGCTACAATGATGCCTCTTTCCAGGTTTTCACCAATGGCACTTTCTTGTTTTTCAATTTTTATTTTTATTTTTATTTTTGAAATTTTTCAAAAAAAAATGGTATTAGTAAGGTGCCTATTACTAGGTTTTCACCAAGGTAATGATGTTTTTCAGGATTTTTTGCAATTTTTAGATTTTTTTTAGGACATTTAGATATGTACAAAGAGCTTCTAAGATCATATCAGCTCTAGAATTGCTTCAGGTGGAGAGTGTTGATAGGCTCCTTGAGCACTTCTCCCTCACCTATTGAAAGCTAGTAAGCACCAGATCCATACACTGTAGTGATTATGTAAGGACCAAGCTAGTTTGGTTTGAACTTCCCTTTTTGGACCCATTGTTGCTAATTCCTAGGATTTTCTCTCAAGACAAGATCACCTAGGTGGAAGTCACGTGGCTTAACTTTCCTATTGTAGCTTCTTGACATTCGCTACTGATAAGCTTGCAGGTGATCGCACGCCACTTGTCGAGATTCATCTAGTAAGACTAGCTCTTGAAGCTGAGCTATTCTATAATCTTCATCAATAATAAGGCCTTTCATAGAGATTCTTAAGGTAGGAATCTTGACCTCTATTGGAAGAACAACATCTGCTCCATAAACCAAAGCAAAGGGCATCATACCCATTGGAGTCTCGATGCTTGTCCTATATGCCCATAAAGCTGGATTAATTTGGAGGTGCTAGTCCCTCCTAGATTTGCTAATTGTGTGATGGAGGATCTTGAGGATCTCCTTGTTGGATGCCTTTGCCTAACCATCACCCTGGGGGTAATAGATAGAAGACCAATGTTGTGTGATTTTGAATCTTTTGCATAGTTCCTTGAGGTCTTTTTTTTGAACTGTCTGCCATTGTCAATAATGATGGAGGATGGTACACCATACCTACATATGATTTAGTTTATGATAAAAAGAGCTACAGTTTTGCATTTTCTATTGTGAGGGGTACTACCTCTACCCATTTCGTGAAGTAGTCTATAGCTGTAATAATGAACTTATGTCCATTAGAAGAAGATGGGTGAATCTGACCCACCAAGTCGAAGGCCCATTGCTGAAATGGCCACATTGTGGTAGATGGAATGAGCTCCTTGGCTAGAGCATGAATCAGATTCCCATGCAGCTGGCACTACTTGCAGGACTTGGCATACTTGATTGCCTCTTGCTCCATTTTAGGCCAATAGTAACCAGCTCTAATGAGTTTGCGAGCTAGTATCAAGCCATTTGAGTGGGATCCACAAATTCCCTCATGAATTTCAATTAATGCACATTTGGACTCTTTAGGTTCTAAACACCTAAGGAGTATTCCATCGATAACTCTCCTAAACAAGTCGTCAGCAATAATGACATATCGTGAAGCATTACAAATAAGGTAGTGTTTTTCATTCTGGGTTAGACCGTCTAAATGGTTTGGTTACGGAGATAGGAGTAAATGTGATGGTAGTGAGATGAATCTTGTCCTACAATAGAACATATCATCCTAAAATCAAGGGTATCAGAGGTCGGGTAGTGTAACGCTTCCACCAGAAACTCATGTTAGAGATCATTGTTAGGCATCTGTAGCAAGGAGGCCAAAGTAGCAATTGCATTAGCCGCTTTGTTATTTGCTCGAGGAATTTTCTACAAGGTGATGTGCAAAAAATACTTCTTTAGGTCATCAACCATGCATTTGTAAGGGATCAATTTCTCATCCTTTGTTTGATACACATCATTAAGCTAGTTGATTATGAGTTGGGAGTCCCCAAAGATATCTAACTGATCAACTCTCCATTTAGCTGCAATCTTCATGCCATTAATCAAAGCCTCATATTCAGCAATGTTTATGCAAGGAAACAAAATCTTGTATGCTTTGGGTAATGAATATCTCTGTGGCATTATGAAGAGTAATCCAGCTCTAGATCCCTATTGTCTGAAGGACCTATCAAAGAACATTACCCACATTTGGTGTGTGAGTGTCAGAATTGACTCATCAGGGAAATCAATGTTCATCAGGAGAAGACTCTACATAGGTGCATCTACTAGTTGATCTGCAATTGCTTGTCCCTTGATAGTTTTTCATTTAACATACTGAATGTCAAACTCGCTGAGTATCATGATCCACTTAGCTAATCATCCTATGAGAGTTGCTTTACTAAGCAAGTACTTTAGTGGATCTATTTTAGCCACTAGCCATGTAGCATGGGCAAGCATGTAGTCTCTCAACTTTTGGGAAGCAAAGACAACTACCAAGCAAGCTTTCTCAATGATGTTGTAATTCTTCTCATAAGAGATTAGCGTGTGACTCAAATAATAAATAGATCTCTCCTTGTTATCATTATCCTCTTGAGCTAATAAGATTCCCAAAGATGTTTCAGTTGCTGAAATGTACAAAATCAGAGGCTTCCCATAGATAGGAGGCATCAAGATCGGTGGATTAGCAAGATATTCTTTTATTTGTATTAAGCTTTGCTCACAATCTTGACTCTAGTTGTATTTGACACCCTTGTTTAAAGTCTTTGTAAAAGGTTGTGATCTATCTGCCAACTGTGAGATAGATTGGAATCTTCCTTGTAGGCCTCTCATCTAGTTGATGTTACGAGGTGGAGGCATATCCATAATTGCTTGAACCTTCTCCAAATATACCTCGATTCCTTTCGCAGACACAATGTATCCTAGTAATTTCCCTGATGTGATGCCAAATGTGCATTTCTTAGGATTGAGCCTAAAACTAAACTTTTCCATGTGATCTAGGATGGGTCCCAAATCTTGTAAGTGAGTATTGCATTTTGCACTTTTGACCAAGGTATCATCCACATAGTCCTCCATGGTCTTATGCATCATGTCATGGAAAATTGTAGTTACTACTCTCTAATAAGTTGCACCAGCATTTTTCAAACTAAATGGCATTATGTTCCAGAAAAAGGTTCCCCATGCACATGTGAAAGCAGTTTTCTCCTAGTCTTCTGGCGCAATTTTTATCTAATTGTAACCAGAAAACCCATCCATTAGTGAGTAAATCTCATAGCCCGCCATCATGTCCACTATCATATCAATGTTGGGAAGTGAAAATTTTTTGTTAGGACATACCAAGTTGAGATCATGGAAGTTAGTACAAATTGTGATAGATTTATCATGCTTGGAGATTGGAACAATATTGGATATCCATTCAGCATAATCAATTGCGCAGATGAAACCAGCTTTCAGAAGTTTCTCCAGTTCTGCTTTGACGAGCAATGCAACATGAGGATGCATTTTTTGAAGTTTTTGTTTAACTGGTTTACAAGTGATGCATGATAAGATTAGGATCCGCTCCTGGCATGTCAGAATATGTCCAAGCAAAATTTATCTTCTTCCCGTAGAAAAAGGCAACAAACTTTTCTTTTTCTTCAGGTGACAATGATTGTGCCAGATGTATCATATGAGAATGTTCTTCTATACCCAAGTTAATTGGCTATGTTGGCTCTATCAACACTGATGATCTCTCTTGAAAGTGACTTGGAAGTGCATCAAATATCTCATCCATGGGCGCCTCAGAGAGTTTTTCACCTTTGATACATCTTTTGTTTTTACTTTTTTGGATTTTGACACTGCCACAATGTGGTTTTCACCATCAAACCTTTTGCATTTTTTCTTTTTAATTGTATGACTAAGATATTTGATGTCAGCTTCAGTCATGTTGACACTTTATTCATTGGTGGAAGATGTTATAGGTTTGACAACATTTAGGTAGCAAGCAAGAGCATAGTCACTCTAGAATGTGGGGACTTCACTAGATGCATTAGTGTTTTAGTCTATAAGCTTAGGATGTGTGAGTGAAAGAGTAGTGATGAGTTTGATTGCGTTCATGGTATAGTCATTAAGTGCTTGGACCAGCAATTCTAGACCTACAACGACTTCATCCACAGGTGTGTTTGAATGCCTCTAAGTACTAACATCAGCAATTGATGACTCTAGGACACTAGTTAGAGTAGACCCATTTGACCTAACCCTAGACATTTCACCCACTTCAATTTGGTTTTCATAGACATGAACTTGGTCAATGTCTTTATCGGTAGTTGCTTCTGAAAGAGAGTCAAACTCATATTTCTTAGAATCAATGCTACATGGCGAGAGACTGTAGAACTCCCCAACAGTGATATGGACATACTCTCCTTCATCTTTTGGATTTTTACATAGGTACTCAATATGAACACCTGACTAGACTCACCTTGTTCTGAATGGGCATGGTGTGAATCAGTATTGTCCTCAGAAGAATCACTAGTACCATCAATAGTGCTAACATGTGGCACAAAGTCATCTGGCTCAACAAAGAATTTAGCAAGATCATGAGGAATAGGATAAGGATAGGGGTCATCATTGTTAGATTGTTCCTCTTGAGTATCAAACTCGACTTATGACTCATTTCCAGATGAACTCTCAAGTTCTTGTATGAATTTATTAGGTTCCAAATGGAAAGGAACCTTCTTAAATCCTAGACTAGTTGTATCGTTGTTTCTTTGAGCTATTGCCTTGATAGGATCAATTAGGCCATTGTTATTGCACCCAATAGGGGCAGTTCTCTTGTATCCAAAATGCTTCATGAGCCTAAGACTAGGCCCATATTTCTTAGGAGTAATTTCTCGAGCTTGCTCTGTTAAGTCTACTGGAGTCTCTTCTCTATAAAGCCATGTAGTAATGGCTCTATTTTCACTTTCATCCTCTAGCAGAACTGTAGCTTTGACAAAAGTTCCATTATACTTGGTTTGAGGCATTAGCACAAATGGTTTCTTTGCCTCTAAGGGTCTCCCATAATGACAAGGAGACTCTGGAAGAGATGTGAATGACAACACTGGTTCAATACGGTACTCACCCATGCTAGTTTCTTTCAGGTTGATTGACTGCTCAATTTGTTTCAGCTTGTTGTCATGATAATCAATAGATTCCCTGTTAGCAGGGACAAAATTCTCAGCAGCTTTGAGCATATTGCAGGTGTAACTAGTACTGGCAAGAATAATGACTTTAGAGCCATAAAATGGGAATTTGATGCATTGATTGTATGTAGAGGGCATAGTGCACATCTCATGTATCTAGGGCCTTCCTAGTAGAATGTTATAAGCCAAGGGAATGTCGAGGATCTGACCAGTGATATCCCTTTCTATAGGACTAACTCAAAGGGGCAAGACCACAAGATCAAGAGATTATTGTTCAAATTTGTCATACACTTTGATAGTAATCCTACAGCGAGGATCAATAGAGTCCTCAGAGTAATTTAATTGTCTAAGTAGAGCAATAGAGACAATGTTTAGCCTAATGTCATTATTGATGAGTACCTAATGAACATGTGTATAATGTATCATGACCTCAATGTGTAAAGGTTGATTGTGTGGGTGACTCAGTGAGTTATCATCCTCCTCAAAGAAGGACATCAATTAGGGTGAGGTCAGGTGACCTACCATAGATTGAAATTGCTCAAGATCAAGATCTTGAGGATCATTTGCCTCGGTGAGGGCTTTGTCCAGAATCTGCCTATGAGCAGGCGAGATTTTAAGTAGCTCAAAGATTGTGATTTGAGCAATAGTTTATTTTAATTGATCGAGAATGCTATAGCTGGTTGCTGCTAAATTTGTCGTGAGTTTTGCACCTTTGCCAGATGGACCAGCAAGGGTTTTGTCTTTATGTTGTTCAAGATCAGGAGTAAAAGGCATAGGGCCTTTAAGTACCAACTTGGCATGAGAGCATGTAATAGCATTGGCACAGTGTTGAGAAGATGTGTTATCTATTGCATTGGAAGTAGGGCCCCTCAAGGAAAATGGTGTCTTGGGTTTAGTGGTATCTTGCTTGTCCTTAATGGTGATGACATCATAGTACTCAAAAGCCACATGTTCAACCATGTTGATCACATTGTTGTCATCAGAGTATGCGTAGCTGACCTTATTGTTAGGTTTTGGTTTTGAGCTCTCTCCTTTTTCATAAGCTGAGAAGGGCTCTTTGAAAGCCTTGTGATCCAAGTTCTTGTTATGTTCGTTGACCACAATGTCACCATCATCAATCATGTCCTGGACTTTGTGACGCAAGTTTATGTAGTTGCTAGTTTTGTGCCCCTTATTTTGGTGGTACTCGTAGAATGGGGTTTCATTCCACCATGGTGGGCGTGGTTGCGTATCATAAGGACAAGAGTT
Organism: Cupressus sempervirens; assembly: GCA_028749045.1. Taxonomy (NCBI): domain Eukaryota; kingdom Viridiplantae; phylum Streptophyta; class Pinopsida; order Cupressales; family Cupressaceae; genus Cupressus; species Cupressus sempervirens. The sequence continues at coordinate 323,961,062 of CM053783.1, forward strand.
GTCCAATGGTGAAATAAGCTTGTTTTGTAACAAGGTTTTGTAAACCACATCCAAAGGTTCACCCAAAGGTGTATACTCTCATTTAGGGTGTGTAGCCCATGAGTTTCTCGGTCTATCCCTGGATATCTTATTGTCAGGAGGAGGCTTCTCAGTATTCTTGGCCACATTAAGACTATCCGTGAGATTAAAGGCTGCCTTAGCAAGCTTAGGAGTGACATTTTCAACAACCCCATCATGTACAATTTTTGGGTTCTTGTTGACGTACTTGGGTTTGTCCTTGTTAGAGGTAGAGCCTTGTTTTGTGTCCTTTTGAAAAGTAAGTTCACCCTTCTTGACCATGAATTCCTCTATGCGGATAGCCTATGTGACCATGTCTTCAAAGGTACGTGGACCTTGAAGTTGGACTCTATACCCAAAATTAGGTAGGAGGTTATCCATAAAGATGTCAAGTCTCTTTGTTTCTGGGATTTTGTGTGAGTATTTAGTATAAAGTTGTCTCCACCTCTAAAGGAATGTGAGGAAAGGTTCCCCAATCTTCTACTTAAGATTACATAAATCTCGGATGTTAACAGGGTGTTGAATGTTATGAGAATATTGCTGGACAAACAAGTTGGCAATTTTATCAAATGTTTTCATACTAGGAGGCAAGTGTGAAAACCACTCCATAGCCTAACCACCTAGACTTCTTGGGAATCAATGCATGAGATATGTCTGATTATGCATAAATTCCATAGACAAGGCACTGAATTCCCGCAAATGATCTTGGGGATCAGTAGTTCCAAATTATTTATCATACTTAGGTAACTCTACTCCTCTTGGAAAAGGAGGCATGTCTATGCTCTTGTAAAATGGAAATGGACAAAGAGCATCTAAGGTGTATGTTTTCGTGGGTTTGTCTTTCTCACACATCATCTAAGCTAGTTGGTCTTGCATAATTTTTAGTTATTTTTGGACTTTGGAAGTCTCTGTTTCATCTTCAGGCATGATGATAGTTTCCACATTGAAATGATGGGGTAGCTTAGCTCCCTCTTGGGCAAGTTTGAGAAAGTATTTTTCTTTCTCTTCGTTGAGCAGGATTTCCATGACCTTTTGAAAGTTTTTGTCTTTACAACACTTTTCTATGGGTTCAAGAAGTATTTCCACCTCTTCCTACTCCTCATCAATGTCATGGTATTTTTCTTTGTCATTCCTAAGTTGGTTTTGGTTTTTGCTATATTCACAGTGTTCAGGTTTGTAATCAGCCATTGTTGGAATGTGTTTAGTTTTAGTATGTTGTGATTGGAAAGGTCCTTTGAAAAAGAATTTAGATGTGTTATTTGGAGATGTGGGACCTTTGCTAGTTTTAAGATCCTCTTGATACAAGGGATTCCTAGTTTGTTGCAAGTTTATAGAGAACTTTCTACAGACCCGAGATGATCTGACAAGTGAGGGGGATCATGAAGATTCCTCACTAGATGAACTAGAGATAGATCATGTATGGACTGAAGAGTGACCTATACTATGATTAGTACTCCTAGCTCTACCTCATCTAGGTATTTGGGGATAAAACACTTTGCCACTTCTTGTTGCCACAGTTATAGACAAGGACAAAAACGGAAAGCTTAAACAAGGACCACACTAGAACATAGTCTTAAAAACAAAGAAAGATAAGGGTATTGTATACTAAGGTATGAGTCATCTAAGTAACGGAAGAACAACCAAAGATGATGACTATCATGACACAAAGTATGATAAGAACCAAAGACCAAAGACAAAGTGAACAAGAGACAAGACTAGTTTATGTGTAGGTCACAAGTCATTAGCTAAGAAAGAAGCCACTATTTGACATTGTTTGCAAACAGAAAAGAGGTAAAATTTTGCAAATAATAGACCAGATTTAGAGCGCAAGTAGCTTTGACAGACAAGATAGTAAAATTTGAAGCAATTTTTGCAAGTTTCAAACTATTCTGGATAGATTGTTGGTTATTTCGACAGATTTCAGATAGGTAGTAAGACTACTTTCAAGTTCTAGATAGCATTTTGGTTGGTTTTGAACAAGACAATTAGTTTTCAAATAAACATGGGAAGCAAGCAATAGTTTCAAACAACCCAACCAAGGACAAAGAAACTCGGAGGGGTGGGGGAGTCTTGATATTTAGTTTGTTTGACAAATTTGGACAATGTTTAAAGACTCAATAACAAACACGCTTTTATCCCTAAAACAGAAAATTGGTAGAGAAGGAAAAACCTTTATCCCACAACTTATGTGCATGTGCGCACCTCACATAGCCGTATCACCCCCTAGAGGGTGCCCATGTTTTTGGTGTATTCAAAGGGCTCAATAACATATACACTGAATGAACACCCTTATGGCAGGGTTCAAGCATGTATACCACCTTCCAATGCCTAGTTGCATGCCAATGGTGAGTTCTACAGGAGAGATTATTTCCCCTCCTTGCACAAAGATTATGCCTCCTTTTAGAGGTGAACTGGGTAGCAACTAACTAAGAGGTTTTTACTTGGCTTTCATTTATATTAATCCCTGGTGGCTTCACAAGAAAAGTTGAGGCCAGTAGCCCACACCAACATCTATAAGTGCACACTCTTGACTAGCAAGACTGGGGTCGGCACCGACCAGTGCAGTTTAAAGAGCCTCTTCTTGATATTTGATATTAGAATGAAGAAGAGGAAATTAATATAGCTTTGGAGTCTTTTGCTCAACAAAGCTTCTTTATTATAGTGAGGTGGAATCTCTGGTGAAAGGAGTGTGCTCACTTGGGTCATTCCCAAAGGTTGGATCACTCCGACAGGCCCTCTAAAGGATTGACTCAGATTGGTGGTTTGGATCTAAGGGTAAAAGTTTTTAATTTCCCTCAAGGGGAAAGAGCATACTCCTCTACCTCATTTCCTCACCCAAACACATAAGACATGTTAATCATTGAGTTAGCTTAATCGATCCCACCTTGTCCTATTCCAAGACTTTGATCCCATAAAAGGAAATCATCATCTCTTCATTAAAGGCTTTGTTTGGGAGAACCACTAACTTGCTTGCCTCCCTCGAATGCTGTATTTCAGAGGCTTCTAGAATTTTGATTTAGCCTTGGTCATGACCTCCAAGTGGTAAAGAGCATGCTCCCCTATTCCCCTGTCTTACACCCTATGAAGTTCACAAGCCCTATTTATACTATGTGTGAAAAGCAATAAAAGAAGACAATGCTTATGTGGGTTTGAAACAAATCTTCATCATGCATATCTTTGACAAGCGTCCTACATTCACATAGTCAGTATATGTTTGAAGTGTTTGGATAAAAGGTATCTTCGTCAAGCATCCTACAAACCACTGTTAGGCTATTGAAAACCAGAAATTAAAAACAAAATGCTTCAAAAAACAACATTAGTCAAATGAAAGCTTAACTATGGGAAAATAAAATTTCACTTTTTTTTTTCTTTTTGATACCCATAAAACAACTTTAAAAGAGCCAAAACCTATGAAAAATTCAAAAAATACTTTTTTTACAAAAAAAAATTATAGATTTTTCAAAATGTCCTGCAAACCACTATTAAGCTACAGAAAAAAAAATAGAAATTAGAAATAAAAATGCTTTAGAAAACAGTATTAGTCAAATGCATAACGATAAATCTGAATTCTAAATTCTAAATTCTAAATACTATATTTGCATATGCTATTGTAAGATCATGAACAGGCTTGCACGAGAAAATGACATGCACTGCGCGAGGAAATGTGCATTTATGCAATTTTTTGCATCAGAAAGTCCAATGAAGGAGGCAAAATCCTCAGTTCCTCACGTGAAAATGAGATTTCTCATGCAAAAATCTGGAAAACAATATGGACAACTACGAAAATCTAGAAAACACAATCATAAAAAGTGCAAAAAATAGAATAAATGAGGACAAAAATTTTGATTTTTCCTACCCCACGGTGGGTGCCAGAAATGTATATGCAAAATTGGGGGCCTTTGATCCTCACATACACTTCAACATGGTCATTACTTGTGAGATCATCCTAAAATAAACATTGTATTGTTTATTCGAAAAGTCTAACAGAGTGACCTGTTGCCTTCTAACTAGAAGGATTATGCCTTTGCTCTCAGAATGAGAAGCAGGCAACTAGACCTCTAGAATGAAGGATTTATGCAACTAAAATAAATGTGCAATTAATCTAGATGAGAGATGCAATTACTAATCTAAGAAATGAAGAAGCATAGTACTCTAAATGGATGTATATTTTAAAATCTAAATGATATTACAATGAAAGAAATAAAGCTATGCAAATGTGAGAAAAGTGAGTAAGAATTTCAGCATAAATTTGACACAAATTCCAAAATTCATCCTTTGTAATGAGGAATGGAGAGCTTCTTTTGTAGAATCTAAGAGGTGATTGATAGTCAAGATTAACCGAAATGGACGGTCAAGATTGAAGAGGAAAGCCAGTCATAAAGGTAACTTCCTCATGAAAAGGGAGTTAACTGGTTGCCTTTGAGTGATAAAAGGAGTTAACTGAGTCCTTTTTGAGTGATAAAATGAGTTAACTGAGTCTTTTTTGAGTGATAAAAGGAGTTAACTGAGTCTTTTTTAAGTGATAAAAGGAGTTAATTGAGTGCCTTTTGAGTGATAAAAGGAGTTGACTGGTTCCTTTTATTGCGTGAATATTTAATTTAATAAAATAGAATATGACCTCATAAATGGGTAACTTTAACTAATTGAATAATTAAATTAAATAATTAAAAAGAGGAGATATCTTATTAAATTAAATGTATTTAATTCCTTTGTATATTAGCTAAAGAGGTAATTTTAATTTAATTAAAGTAGAACACTTATAATTAAATTAAATTAAATCGATAGGTTTGTGTAGCTAATTTGAGTCGATATTTAGGAATTGAATAAATAATATGATTAATGTAAATTATGGTTTTCTACATTTGACACCTAGGTCAAGTAGTGATTATTAGAATTAGAATTGCCTAGTAAAATAGGACTTAGGAATAGTTGAATAAACCAAAGTTGGTTAATATGGCAATGTGCCAATTTTGGGGTATTACATTCATCGACCTAAAAAAGCCATCAAAATAGAAAGAAAGGAGAAAAAAAGCTCTTCCCAAACCCAAGTAGGGTGTTGACACCTCCTCGAACAAGGACTGTAATGAAAGGGTTGAAGGAATGGATACGAGGGATGAAAGTGCAGAAGGAGAGGAGAATCTTAGAGAAGGGGAAGGCATGGAGAGGAAGAGGGGCAATAGAAACATCATCATCAAAATTATGACTAACAAAAAGGACAAAGTCACAACATCCTATAGCCAGAAAAGGAAACTCTCTGAGACTAAGGAGGACAAAAAGGGGGTGGAGAAGGAGGTGGTGGAAGGGGACCTCAATCAAAGTGATAGGGAGGAGCAAAAGTAGGGCTACAAAGAATTCAACACTAGTAAATATAGATGCTCGATCATGAGGAAGGATATGAATGCGGTGTGGCAAAATTTTGATACAACTTCTAGTAGAATGGGGATCAATCATGAGTTGATCAGAACTTTTTTCAAAGAGAATGAGGAGGGTAAAATACAAATGGAAGAGTTCATTGACCTTTCCCTAGTGATTTTTAGTGATGCCACAAAGAAAAATCTGGATATGGATGTCCTCAATAATGCTTAAAATAGCAAGGTGGATAGCTTCCTCACCACCAAGTGAATTTTTCATGAAATCCAAGAGCTCAAATATAGGGGTAGCCTAGAAAGGGAGAACTACAGCTTGAAGAACATGATAACATAGGAAGAAAAGAGCATGGACAATAGAGTAGAGGAGATCAAGAACAGGGTCCTAATGATAGAGAGCTCAATGTAGATTATAGTGGAACAAAGCTACAATATTCTCAAAGAGGCCAATGAGAATATTAAGTTGTCCATTAACAATACAAAGGAGAAAAGAATCAGTAAGGAGGATGACCCTACCCCTAAAATGCAAAGGACAAGACCCCTAACGATAGCTCAAGGAAGTGCACTAGATCTAGCATGAGGAAGAAGGACACCCTGGAACCTGACTAGGAACTATCAGACATGAAGGAGGCAGCTAGTAGATTGACGGAGCTAGAAATAAGTGCAGCATAAATGTTGAGAGATATCTCCTGAGCACCTTGGCTTTTTTTGGCTAGTCTTAGTTTTTTTTCTTGAATCACTGGCTTTTTACTGGTATTATCTTTTAGTTTCAAGGATTTGTTTTAGTTGTTTGCTTTTAGTTTCTTTTGATATTGTAAGCATTCTTCTTTGTATGTTCTATGTATTGTAAGGGTTTTAGGGTCCAGCTAAATCCTGTTTTCCTTAATAAAAAAACTAAGAGTTTAACTAAAGTTAAAGAATCACTAATACTAACATTCACTTTATAACCAATTTTTGAAATAAATAAATAAATATTATTTTTTCCAAAAATATTTTTTAAATTTTCTAAAATTAATAACTAATCATAATTTTTTAAAAATAAATAAATTATAAAATTACACATGCAATTAATATTATTGCATATCTTTGATCTCTCAAATCATGCAACCATACTATACTTAGTTTTCCATTTTAAGCATATTTATTTTCACATGCATGTAGGCATTTACTTACAACATGCTTTCCTTTCAATTAATCTTTTGCTTTCCAATTAAATTATTTTAGATGTTAGAAGAATATTCATCTATATTTAGAAAATTCATGATAATCACACAGTTCTAATGACAAATTTAAAGTTGAAACCCTAACTGTTCAATTTATTATTTTCTTCCAATTTTCTATAATTGAATTTTTCCTATATTAGAAAGGGTTTCAAAAGAATATAGTCATAATAAATTCCTATAGTTTTTCCACAGTCAAGTTTTCTTGATCAATAAGCTTTTCCTTTTCAAAATCTAAAACATATTTTTTTATCCAAAAATCAATATAGTAAATTAGTAAGCATTATGCAAGCACACAGGAAGACACAAAGTACACAGATCTTTCAATAAAATTCTACAATGGGTTTTCAAGCCCTACCTCGAAACAATAGCTAAAATCTAAGACAATCTATGAATGCATAAAAATCCAGACCCCCTGAAACTTTTAACAATTATTTTGATCCAATTCTGAATTTCACTCCCCAAAATCTGTGTGTGAAGAAATGAGCTCGAATCTCTTAATAAAGAGTTTAACTCTACCTAGGATTTTTGGTTTTCAAACATGCAAAGGACTCTTATTAATATAAACTTTTACTATTTAATCCTTTCATGCACACTTAAAGAATTTTTTTAAATTAAAATATTATTTTATATTTTATTTTCCTCTAGATTATTAATTAGTGCAAGCATTAATTAATACATAGTTTATTATTTAAATTAATAATAATAATCAAAGCTCATTGTTTAAGTGCAACTCTAATTTAATTATTATTAAATAACTAATTATAAATTGTAACAGATTTCCACAATCCATGCTATTCTATGTATGCTTCTGGGTGCGATTGTGTGTTGTTTTAACAGCATCAACGTTTCGGATCATACTCAATGATCCATCATCAGGATGAGAGAGCTAAGAGAACATAATGATAGGTTGCAGACTAAACTAGAATAAAAAGAGAGAGAAGGTGGGTGGGGTGGCAAGGGGGGCAGCACACAGGTCTCTCTTATTTATTTGCCCCCTCGACCTGTGTGCTGCCCCCCTTGCCACTCCACCCACCTTCTCTCTCTTTTTATTCTGCTTTAGTCTGCAACCTATCATTATGTTCTCTTAGCTCTCTCATCCTGATGATGGATCATTGAGTATGATCCGAAACGTTGATGTTGTTAAAACAACACACAATCGCACCCAAAAGCATACATAGAATAACTAATTATAATAAAGCAATATTAAATCTTTAATATTTGAATATTTTAATTCTCTTTTTGTCTAAATTCTTAAATTGGACTTTTAAATTAAATCTTTTTAACTAGAGTACATATTTAATTCATTTATAATTAATTAAATATCATCATATTCTAATTTCTCTTTAACCAATTTTCTAAATTTAGACTTCTAAATTAAAGCACACATTTAATTAGTTTTTTAATCAATTAAATATTATCATACTTTAATATTTTCTTTTTAATCAAATAATATTTAATAATTCTCAATATTATATGATTAACCCAAATATTATATTTAAACCATTTACCAAATAAATCACATAGTGAAATCCACATTAAAGCAACATTACCAAAATAGACTAAAACTCAAAATCAAACAACACATACAAAGATAAACTCATGGGTTTTAAAAAGGGTAGAAATTCAGTTATGATTCCTCCTTGCAAGACAAGTATTTAGGCTATGGTTGGGATTGGACCTGAACACTATCTCCCCATTCTTAACATTGAGTTATTGTGATAGGGCATGCCCATCCTGACAATTCAGGAAAGTCGATGCCCAGTACATGCATAAAATTTGAACATGTACATATGCATATATATCTAAACTAAATAGGCAATTGCAAGGAGTGGTACATCATGTAGATCCTGACTAGTAGGTGACTACGACTCCCTCCCTTAACCACATCAGACACGTCAGATAGAAAAGTAAAACAAACATGCACATCATACACATGCAAGTATAGGGTAAGTACTATAAAAAGTCTTGAGTAAAAATCATCACATATTCAAAAATGGAAAACTTGTCATTGTGAATATAAAATATTCATCATTTGATGTCATCTAGAAAACAATTACATTTACTAACTTAGAACCATTAACACATCATTAAAGCGCTAGTATTCATAATCATCAATCAACATGTGAAATATAATCAACTAAGTAATTCTTTATTAATATACATGTAATCCAAGTGATGAAATAATTTCATAATTATAAATTCAATACCCTTGAAAATAACACATGCATGAAATAGGCAAAAGAGTTTGGTAAATATAATGGAAAAGCAAACTATGGGTGGGCACTACAATATACTTATCCATGTTAACTAATATATTAATATGTTAACTAGTGATGATTAATTGTAGAGACATGCCTCTTCATGAGACATATCTCCTCCTCTCTTGTTTATAAGCCTTCATTTGCATTTGGAGCACAATCAATATTATGGCAATTGTTAGTACATTTGTAGCGATCTTAGAAAACAACAGGTAGTAGTTAATAGGTTATACTTTTGACTATATTTACATAGCAATCAAAAATAGTAATTCTCACTATTCAAATTGATTATCTAAAAATTGCAACACTCAAATTGAATAAATGACACTAATTAGAATTTTAAAAAGTGTGGATGTAATGCGTTTGAATTGAGGTTTTGGACTTAATTTGTAATTATATCTAATCCTCTATCTAGGTGTATTATGCTAGAAAAATGAAATGGGTTTCAATTCAAACATACCATGCTCGTAAAATTGAAATAAGCATACATACAATTTAAGAATAAAGTTTGGTTCAACATTGATCAACTCAAAAGACAAATTCTAAAATAATGAAAATATTACCTCTAATAATAGTTTGTATTAAACAAAAGTTATTAAAATATGTAAACTAAAATTTGTAAAGAGAGAGATACGATTCAAAGAGAAAGCAATTCATAATCACAAAGGCTTTTTTTATGTAAGAACTGCATATAGACTAACTGTGCCACATCATCATCAACCAGAAAATGTAGAAGAGAACCAATAACATTAAAATGGAAAAGTCAAAACTAATCATTAACAATAATTATGAATACATCATTAAAATGTTGATCATCAATTCCTCTTACATGTATCCATGTTATGACATACATCATTACAGATTGCTGATCCAACTTACAACATTACAAAAATTACATATAATTTATAATTTGCTGATCAAACATACAACATTTACATATATTTACAATTTGGGCATCAGTTTTCCAACTATACATAACTTGGGTTACAATAACATAAATAAGTACATCTCAATGGTGAACAATACAATCAAACTAAGATGACATTTCTATTGTGTTCTTCAGTGAATCCAATCTCCAAAGCTGTAGGACATCTCTCACTTGCTTCCTGAGACGAAAGTGTGGCCCAGGTGATTTAACCTTGCCAACCATAGAGTGAAGTACTCCCCCAAGATTCTTCTTGACATGAAGAATTCCCTAACTCTAGCATGAGAAGCCTAGCTTCCTAGAATAGGATGGATTGGATGGATCTAATGTGATCATGAAACATTTCTACATTGCAACCATGTGCCTAGTAGTCTGAATACATAATGTAGCCTGGAAATAAAATATAAACTACACATTTACACATATGTAGTAAAACCAAATAGGCATAACCATGTACACATATGCAATATCTAGAAAACAAAATGGCTTAGCCAAGCACTTTTAAAATCTAGAATTACTTGTAGAAGAAACAAAAACAACATGTATCCATTCTACAAAACTAGTAGATAGAGAAACTAACATGAAGATATCCATCTATTTGTCCCATAATTGCTACATTACACCCAGCCATGAAGAAAATACATGTCCACACGCTGATTCTCAATAAGAGGTTTGAATTAACGCTATTTCATGACTAAAATTATAACATGAAATGTATATCCATTCTTTCCTAAGTTTCAGATGAGCACAATAGTGCTAATGGAATACTTATACGACTAAAGGCACCCATTATATTGCTGAAATGTATGCAAAAATAACCTCAATCAGTTATTGACTATTCTAGTAATAGATCAATTAAAGAATCATTTTAATAATAAATGAAGAAAGGTACCATAACCATGTAATCTTTACATACATTGGAACCTCTAACAGCAAGTCATTCTAAATGTTGGAATTTGTTTTGGATTTAAGCTACAACCACTTTAGGTCTATTTCTCGTTGCTAACCATATCAAATCTTACCATGGTTCCACAATCACGTGACCACATTTCCCTTGAAGAAAACTAAAACAGAGTTATGCTATGGAAGTAAATCTATGGTTTTGAAGAGTTTCATTTACTATTACTGAATGTGTTGTCTAAGTCCTTGTCTAGTTAAGTGGAAAGGTTTTTCTAAAAGAAAATAAAAGAATACTCTGTCTAACAGCTAACAGTTGCTATATAATCTCCTAATTCGTGCACAAGAATGGACTGAAATAAAACATTTTCAAGAGAATTTTAAACCAACTCAAATAGTAGAGATGTTTCAGCAATTTCTACAAAAAAAATCTCATTTGAAGAAAAGAACAAATGTATTTTAATGAGTAGGAAATGTACTTAATTTGGACCAAGAATTATAATTTTTCAAGGGTTATAATGCAGTTTAGCACCCAATTGTCCCATGATATTAATAATAAGGTGGGTCATCCAAATCAATGGTTTGATGCCTCAATGAAAATGATTTCACTTAACCATTAACCAATGGACAGAATAAGGTATTCTTGATTGTTCACAACTTTATCACCTATAGAGCAATAGGAAATAGAATAGGATCTAAGCATACATCAATTCATCCACACAAGACGTGTATATATATATATATATATATATAACTAAAACAGAGTTATGCTATGGAAGGAAATCTATGGTTTTGAAGAGTTTCATTTACTATTATTGAATGTGCTATCTAAGTCCTTGTCCAGTTAAGTGGAAAGGTTTTTCTAAAAGAAAATAAAAGAATACTCTATCTAACAGCTAATAGTTGTTGTATAATCTCCTAATCCATGCACAAGAATGGATTCAAATAAAACATTTTTTAAGAGAATTTTAAACCAACTCAAATAGTAGAGACATTTCAACAATTTCTACAAAAAGTTTCTCATTTGAAGAAAAGAACAAATGTATTTTAATGAGTAGGAAATGTACTTAATTTGGACCAAGAATCATAATTTTTCAAGGTTTATAATATAGTTCAGCACCCAATTGTCCCATGATATTAATAATAAGGTGGGTCATCCAAATTAATGGTTTGATGCCTCAATGAAAATGATTTCACTTAACCATTAACCAATGGACAGAATAAGGCATTCTTGACTATTCACAACTTTATCACCTACAAAGCAATAGGAAATAGAACAAGATCTAAGCATACATCAATTCATCCACACAAGATATATATATATATATATATATATATATATATATATATATATATATATATATATATATATATATATATATATATATATATATATATATATATATATATATATACCCATTTAGAAATAAAGACATAATCCAACCAATAACATCAGCATTCTACAAAATACAGTCAACATTCCACTTTATAGAATAAAGACATTACACTCAGTCGATATTCTACCAAGAAATAGGACAACGAATGTTTTAATGATAACCCAATCCCAATCTTTGGTTGGAAATCTTTGAGTTAAATTGAGGAAGGGTTTAAATCACAATAATCCCTCTAATTTTTTATAGTTTTCAAATACAACAATCATGATAATCCTAAAAGATTCATTAAACAAATTCATGCCCTACTTAAGAAACCAACATATCATTCCTTATCAAGATTGAGCAAATAAAAGTATTGCAAAATGGAATGGGTAACATCATTGTAAGGCATGTGATTAACAACATGGACGGTGCCTACCTCTTTCTTTAGCAAAATTTCTTGAAGAGAAGATGCCCTTGCTGATTGCGCAAGACTTCCACACAATTTGTCATCACTACTTTTGCTCCAGTTTATTATTGATTCTTCCCAAATCCACCTTCATCCACGAATGAGAACTAGACTACCTTCACTCTCTACAAACTTCATCCCTTAACAAGCCCTCACTGATTCTCCACACTGTTGCCTTTTTTCCCAATCTATCACTTCCCTTTCTAAAACTTGTTATCCACCCAATCTTGCCGAAACCCTACTTATGAAATAAGCAAAGTCTATTCCCCTAACTGACCTAACAAACTAAGGTGTGCCCCCTTTTTTTTCAATATTTTTTTGTTTTATTTTTATTTTTCTATTGTCGACTTGATAGGAAATAAAACATCCATTATTATGAATACACACACACACATATATATGATTCTTTTTTAATAGCAAATACTTCTACTTCTACTTTTCAAGGATCATCGTTAGGAAATAAATTCAAATGTGCTTCTTATCTCTATTTACAAAACCAAAATTAGATTTTTATTCAAATTTTCATAGTAAAACATCAAAGCATCTCTGAACAATTTTTAATATTTTTATTAACAATCTATCTAAACATCTTTCATTAACCAATTGAGAGAACAATTTCATTTCAAACTTTCAAGATAACCTAATAATGTAATAGAAAATAAGACAAACATATGAAATCATATGTGGTGTATGTGTGTGTGAGGCATCACCGTCATCTGACACATCCCCTTCCACGAGGCTAGCCTTCTCTACCTCAACCACACTTCCATCATAACGATCCCTGCATCCACTCAAACACTCACAACCATAACAAATAGTTAGTATCAGTTGAAATCAATGTATCACAACTTAATTGCATCGTCATTAAGTAGTAATCATTAACTAAATCATAGATACAAATATGACATCAAATGCTATTATCATCGTAATGTAATAACTCATGCACATTCATAGAAAAATAAATCATTTCATTTTTGGAAATCTAAAATATTAACTCACTTTTTTATTTGATTAACTTTAATCCATTTGACCAAGTCAACATGGCCACATAAGCAAGAAAAGAAAAGGTTCTAGGGTGAGACATGACATCCTTCCCCTCTAGGAAGAGGCATTGTCTCAATGTCCTTCACAACAAAATTTTATACGTATACCAAAACTGTTATCTAATATGAAATAAAATAGCTATACAAAAAGATGGGGAAAAGATTTTTGTAAATCCTTAGCATCTTCCCAAGTGACACTATCCACCTCGAACTAGTCCCATTGGAACTCACACTGGAGTATATCCCTATCTCGTACCCTGAGGGTATGCTACTTAATGATTTGGGTGGGTTGAACTGCCATCACCCCTAGATCTTGTACCTGTAATGCATGCCAATCAAAAATGTGAGATATAGCAGGATGATAGGGTTTAAGCAAAGATACGTGAAAAACATTATGCATGTGGGCTAAAGCAAGCAACAAAGCAAGCCAATAAGCAACTAGGTTGATGACTTCTAAAACCTCAAAAGGGACAACAAATCTCGAAGCAAGCTTTGAACTCTTGCTGAACGAGATTGAACTCTTTTGTGGTCTAACCCTCAGAAACACTTTATCCCTAGTTTGGAACTGGCAGAAAGTGTGTTTCTTATCTGCATAACTCTTCTATCAATCTGTTGCCTCCTTTAATCAACTGCAGATTAGGTTTACCTATTCTTCCATTTCTCTTAGCATCTTAGGACCCACAATAACCCTATTCTCAACCCTATCCCCCACTGATAGGAGTTCAACATTTCCATCCATAGAGAGCCTCAAATGGAGCCATACCCAAAGAAGAATGATAGGAGTTATTATAGGCAAACTCCACCAATGGAAGGTATTCCTCCCATTTGTACTATTGATCCATGTAGTACATGTGTAATAAATCTTCTAGTACCAAATTCACCTACTTTGTTTGACCATCAATCTCAGGGTGGTACACTGTACTAAAGTTTAAACATGTACCCAAAGTGACATTCAAGGTTGTCCAAAACCTTGAAGTCATTAAGGTGTCCCTATCAAAAATAATGGTCTCTAGAATACCATGTAGTCAAAAAAAATCCTAAACAAACTTCCTTGCTAACACCAGAGATCCTTCTTTTAGATTGCCAGGAATGAAATGGGCAACTTTGGTTAACTTGTCAACTACAACAAAGATGACATCATGCCTACGTCAAGTCATGGGTAAACCTTGTACAAAATCCATGCTGATAACCTGCCATTTGTACTGTGAAATCTCATGGGGGTGTAGAAGACCTACCAAATGGGCATGCTTCGCCTTGACATGCTAGCATTCTAAATACTAGGCTACATATTTTGTCACATCCCACTTGAGTCCTGGTCAAAAGTATAAAGGCCTCAAATCAGCCATCATTTTGTTTACCCCTAGGTGCCTTGAGAATGGAATGTTATGCATCTCCTCAAGTACAACTTTCTACAATCCTTCACAATCAAGAACATAAATGTTGTTTTGATATTTAAGTAGACCATCCTCATCCAAAGAATAGTCATCAAATCATGAGTCAGAAGCATCTGTATCCAATACTGACTTTACCCATTCATAATGGGTATCTCCAGGAAGGTACTAAAGAATATACTCTCTCATGCGAGTTCAAGATGTAGAGATAGCAGCAATATGTCTTCTATGGCTAAGTGCATTTGCAACTCTATTTTCTTTACCCTTAATCTACTCGATGCCAAAATCATATTCTCTAAGGAATTCGAGTCACCATCTCTGTCGGGCATTTAAATTAGATTGAGTGAAAATGTACCTCAACCCCATATGATCAATCTTGAGCTCAAATGGATTTCCTAATAAGTAATGTTGCCACATCTACAAGGTGTGTACTATCGCAGCCAACTCTAAATCATGAGGAGCATAATTTACTTCATGAGATTTGAGTTTCCTAGACTCGTAAGCAACAACCTCCTTGTCTTGCATCAAAACACCCCCAAGTCCATCTCGAAAAGCATCTGTGGTGACAACAAAATGCCCATTTGGGTCTACAATAATCAAAATAGGAGCTATAGAGAGCTTTTCCTTAAGTAACTAGAAGGCTCTCTCACATACTTTCGTCCACGCAAATCTTTAACCCTTGCACTGAAGAGATGTAATCGGTGCTGCTATGCAGGAGAAGCCCTCAACGAATTTCTTGTAATACCTAGCAAGATCGATAAAACTCCTAACTTCACTTACATTCTGTGGAGTTGGCCATTCAAGGATGGCTTTGATCTTTTTGGGGTCCATGGCAATGCCTCTGGCAGACAAAATTCATCCCTAGTAATGGATCTTCTTTTTGTAAAAGGAACACTTAGAGAGTTTTCCATAAAGTTTCTTGTCTCTTAATCACTGCAACACTACGCACAAATGTTCTTTGTGCTCTTCCAAATTCTTGGAGTATATCAGTATATCATCTATGAATATCTCCACAAATTTATCCAGACAATCTCTAAAAACAATGTTTATCAGGTTCATGAAAGCAGCTGGTGTGTTTGTTAGTCCAAAAGGTAAGACTAAAAACTCATAATGGCCATATCTTGTTCTAAATGTTGTCTTAGATATGTCTTCCTCCTGAATCCGAAGTCAGTGGTACCCAAATTGCAAATCAATCTTTGAGAATATAGTTGCTCCCTTCATTTGATCAAAAAGTCCATCAATCTTGGGTAGAGGGTACCGATTCTTTATGGTCACCTTTTTCAACATGCAATAATCAATGCACAGCCTTAAGGTACCATTCTTCTTCTTGACAGAAATTACAGGAGCTCCCCACGGTGACACACTAGAACAAATGAACGCTTTATTCAAAAGTTCTTGTATTTGAATATTCAACTCATGCATTTATGTAGAAGTCATGTGGTAGGGAACCTTTGATTGAGGTGTTGCTCCTAGTACAAGATCTATAGAGAAATCAAACTCCCTTTTAGGGGGTAGTTTGGGCAAGTCATCTAGAAACACATCTCTGAGTTCCTGTAGAATAGGGTGATCCTCTATTCAAGGTGGAGTCTCATCCAGATTCTTAACATCCAGACAATGTATAACTGATACCCCTTCCTTTTGGCTTTCTTCAACTGCATTGCTGAAATTTGCCTCAACTCCAAAGGTCATTTGACACCATTTAGTGTCACTAAATACCCAATGTCATCAAGACATATAATCACCTTATCCTGATAGTCCACCAAGGCCTTATTCTCACTTAACCAATTAATATCTAAGATGAGATCATAGGAGCCCAAAGGTGCTACATACAAGTTGACCTCTATTCGAAAGCTAGGGAGTTCCAAATAATTGCAACATAAGAATTGCTCTACCCTACATTCAACCCTATTACCATACTCTAAAATCTAAGGTTCAACCAAAAAACTAGCCCTAATAGGTATCTTGGCTAATATCTTAGGATCTACAAACATTCACTAGCACCAGTATCTATTAGGATAGAAACAAGGTAACCAAAAAGTGTACCAGTCATTTGAATGGGAGTGGCTTGATAATCTACCTACCTATGATCAACTGTAGCATCGATGCATTGTTGCAGAGGAAAGTCCTTCTTATCAACTCATTGCGGACACTTAATAGCATAATGGTTTCCTCCACATACATAATAGCCTATCCTAAGTGCTCTTCTATTATCATTCCTATTTTGATCTCTTCGATTGTTTCCATTCCTACCACCACCATTTCTAGGATTTTGGTTGTTGTTCCAATTTTCCATGTTTCTGTCAAAATTCTCTTGTCCTTTATCTTTCATGTTTCTGATTTGTTGCTTCTTTCCATTTCCTTTTGACCCGTCATCTCGATAACCTTTGTTATCCTGATATGACCTATTATCCTAAAACTTCCTTTAATAATTTTGGTTGGAGGATTTATATGATGAAGCATCCTTCAACCTCTATTCCTACTTAAGGGCTTTACACAATACAAAGTCCATGGTCTCAGGCTCCTACATCTCAACCTTGCTATAGATTTCAAGTTGCAAGCCCATTACAAACTTCTGAGTTCTAAAGAGTTCATCATGCTAATATTGTGGAACATACTTTACGAAATGGCAAAATGTTTCATGATACTATGTAACATTCATATTCCCCTATACTAATTTATAGAAATATATTGTTTTCCTATCATAATAAAGCTAAGGTAACCATCGTTTGCGAAAAAGATGCAAGAATTCTTCCCAAGTTACCTCCCCATGCTAGAGTTTCTTTTCTGCCATACATTTTCCCATCAAGTAGCTGCTTCACCCATTAGCTGATAGGTGGCCCAAAATGCTCTAGATTTTCTTGTGTAGTTTTGCACTAGGAAGTACTTCTCCATGCAAGTAATCATGCCTCTGCATCTTCCCCAGAAGCTCTACCATGGAATGTGGGTGGAGTCACCTTCTTGAGATCGTTGCTCAAATCAGCAGCTATTTGAATCCTATCAGAATTAAGGAGAGCACTTCAATGGTCAGCTTCTGCCTTTTGCTCCATCTTAGACCTCCTAAGAGCCTTAGCCAACTGCTCATCCTTACGTTTCTTCCTTATTTCCTCTTCCTGCTTAAGTAGGGCTTCGGAGCATTGGTCTTCATCACGCTTCCTTCCCTCTTCTTTAGCATGTCTACCTTGAGCCCCTTGCTCTATGTTATCCATCCTCTGACCTTTTTGCTGTAACAAAGCCCCCTGTTGTGTCAACAGTGCCATTATTTGATCTAACCTCTCATTAGGTTCCTTAGCCCGTGCACTACTGTTGGAGCCAACTTTCTATTTAGATCTTGTGGCCATGGTAATAAACACCTATCAAACATGGGCATAATTAGCATAGTAGCACAAGGGCCTAGATTTAAACCATGCTTTGATACCATATGTAAGAACTACATATAGACTAACTATGCCACATCATCATCAACCAGAAAATGCAAAAGAGAACCAATAACATTAAAGTGGAAAAGTCAAAACTAATCATTAACAATAATTATGAATGCATCATTAAAATGTTGATCATCAATTCCTCTTACATGTATCCATATTATGACATACATCATTACAGATTGCTGATCCAACTTACAGCATTACAACATTTACATATATTTATAATTTGGGCATCAGTTTTCTAGCTATACATAACTTGGGTTACAATAACATAAATAGTACATCTCAATGATGAACATACAATCAAACTAAGATGACATTTCTATTGTGTTCTTCAGTGAATCCAATCTCCAAAGTTGTAGGACATCTCTCACCTGCTTCTTGAGATGAAAGTGTGGCCTAGGCACTTTAACCTTGCTAACCACAGAGTGAAGTACTCCCCCAAGATTCTTCCTGACATGAAGATTTTCCTGACACTGACACGAGAAGCCTAGCTTCCTAGAATAGGATGGATCTGGTGCGACCGTGAAACATTTCTACATTGCAACCATGTGCCTAGTAGTCTAAACGTGGAATGTAGCCAAGAAATACAATATAAACTACACATCTACACATATGTAGTAAAACCAAATAAGCATAACCATGTACACATATGCAATATCTGGAAAACAAAATGGCTTAGCAAAGCACTTTTAAAATCCAGAATTACTTGTAGAAGAAACAAAAATAACATGTATCCATTCTACAGAACTGGTAGATAGAGAAACTAAACATGAAGATATCCATCTATATGTCTCATAATTGATACATTACACCCAGCCATGAAGGAAATACATGTCCATACACTGATTCTCAACAAGAGGTTTGAATTAAAGCTATTTCATGACTAAAATTATAACATGAAACATATATCCATTCTTTCCTAAGTTTCAGTCGAACACAACAATGCTGATGGAATACTTATGTGACTAAAGGTAGCCATTATATTGCTGAAATATATGCAAAAATAACCTCAATCAGTCATTGATTGTTCTAGTAATAGATCAATTAAAGAATCATTTTAATAATGAATGAAGAAAGGTACCATAACCATGTAATCTTTACATACACTAGAACCTCTAATAGCAAGTCATTCTAAAAGTTGGAATTTGTTTTGGATTTAAGCTACAACCACTCTAGGTTTGTTTCTCATTGCTAACCATATCAAATCTTACCATGGTTCCACAATCACATGACCACATTTCCTATGAAGATAACTAAAATAAAGTTATGCTATGAAAGGAAATCTATGATTTTGAAGAGTTTCATTTACTATTACTAAATGTGTTGTCTAAGTTCTTGTCTAGTTAAGTGGAAAGGTTTTACTAAAAGAAAATAAAAGAATACTCTATCTAACAGCTAATAGTTGTTGTATAATCTCCTAATCCATTCACAAGAATGGACTAAAATAAAACATTTTCAAGAGAATTTTAAACCAACTCACAGTAGAGACATTTCAGAAATTTCTACAAAAAAAATCTCATTTGAAGAAAAGAACAAATGCATTTTAATGAGTAGGAAATGTACTTAATTTGGACCAAGAATCATAATTTTTCAAAGGGTTATAATACAATTCAACACCCAATTGTCCCATGATATTAATAATAAGGTGGGTTATCCAAATCAAAGGTTTGATTCCTCAATGAAAATGATTTCACTTAGCCATTAACCAATGGATAGAATAAGGTATTCTTGATTGTTCACAACTTTATCACCTATAGAGCAATGGGAAATAGAATAGGATCTAATCATACATCAATTCATCCACATAAGACATGTGTGTGTGTGTGTGTGTGTACACACACACACACACACACACACACACACACACACACATACCCATTTAGAAATAAAGAAATAATCCAACCAATAACATCAACATTCTACAAAATACAATCAACATTCCACTTTATAGAATAAAGACATTACACTCAGTCGGTATTCTAGTAGAAAATGGGACAGCGAATCTTTTGATGATAACCCAATCCCAATCTTTGGTTGGAAATCTTTGAGTTAAATTGAGGAAGGGTTTAAATCACAATAATCCCTCTAATTTTTTATAGTTTTCAAATACAACAATCATGATAATCCTAAAAGATTCATTAAACAAATTCATGCCCTACTTAAGAAACCAAAATATCATTCCTTATCAAGATTGAGCAAATAAAAATATTGCAAAATGGAATGGGTAATAGCATTGTAAGGCATGTGATTAACAACATGGATGGTGCCTACCTCTTTCTTTAGCAAAATTTCTTGAAGAGAAGATTCCCTTGCTAACTGCACAAGACTTCCACACAATTTGTCATTACTGTTGTTGCTCTAGTTTAGTGTCGATTCTTCCCAAATCCACCTTCATCCAAGAATGAGAACTAGATTGCCTTCACTCTCTATACACTTCATGTCATAACAGACCCTCGCTAATTCTCCACACTGTTTCCTTTTTTCCCAATCTGTCACTTCCCTTTCTAAAACTTGTCATCCATCCAATCTTTTCGAAACCATACTTATGAAATAAGAAAAGTCTGTTTCCCTAACTGACCTAACAAACTAAGGTGTGCCCCTTTTTTTTCAATATGCTTTTGTTTTATTGTTATTTTGTTGTTGCCGACTTGATAGGAAATAAAACATCCATTATTATGAACACACACACACACACACACACACACACACACACACACACAAATATATATATATATATATATATATATATATATATACATATATAGATATATATATATATACATACATATATATATATATATATATATATATATATATTTGTTTTAATAGCAAATACTAATACTTCTACTTTTCAAGGATCATCGCTAGGAAATAAATTCAAATGTGCTTCTTATCTGTATTTACAAAACCAAAATTAGACTTTTATTCAAATTTTCATAATAAAACATCAAAAAATCTCAGAACAATTTGTAATATTTATATTAACAATCTATCTAAACATCTTTCATTAACCAATTGAGAGAACAATTTCATTTCAAACTTTCAAGATAACTTAATAATGTAACAGAAAACAAAACAAACACATGAAATCCTGTGTGGTGTGTGTGTGAGGCAGCACCGTCATCCGACACATCCCCTTCCATGAGGCTAGCCTTCTCTACCTCAACCACACTTTCCTCATAACGATCCCTGCATCCACTTAGACACTTGCAACCATAACAAAGAGTCAGTATCAGTCTAAATCAATGTATCACAACTTAATTACATCATCATTAAGTAGTAATCATTAACTAAATCATAGATATAAACACGACATCAAATGACATTTGATTAACTTTAATCCATTTGACCAAGTCAACATGGCCACATAAGCAAGAAAAGAAAAGGTTCTAGGGTGAGACGTGACATTTTTTAATGTAGTGGTTATCATATTAGGAAAATACAATACCTTGATTTATGAAAATGAAAACATATATGAAAGGCAGTTGAAAATGTGGGATTTGAGGGCACATTGCTTGAGATGATTATAGGAAGATTTGAGGGCACGTTGTTTGAGATGATTGTAGGAAGGGAAAGCCTACATGAATTTAATGTCTTCAAATAATAGGTATGACATGTACAACTTGTTCATGAACAATTTCAAAGTTTGGCAAGGATCTGTATAAAAAACATACAAAGAGGGAAATACTACTAATTCTTTTGAATCGAATGAAATACTTCTTACAAAAATTGTTAACATATTCTATATTTGATTTAGATAGAAACAAATGTTGCCTCTTAAGAGAAATAAAGCATTGAAGTAGTAAAGTATAATTTACAAAGAACTTGAAGACTAAAATTTTATTACCAAGACATTCTTTTGAATATTCATTAATAGTGAGATTGTAACTTAGCTCCTCTATTGTACTCTATTAGTGTAATAATGTTCAGGAGTAAAGACCCAAATCCTTTTGTGCCTTTAGCATTTTTGGTGCTCTGGTTTCTAGAATTTAGCACAAAATTTGAAATATTCTTATTTTTAATCTTCAAATTTTCATCCTATTGGTGAAGGAAATAATAAATGAACAAAAGTATAAATACATGAGTATAGGGAAAATAATAAGGAGTGACATTGAGGACAATAGATCCATAATAGGGGTGGAAGGCCTTGTAAAGAGGAGGTAAAAAAATTTGTCCAGTGGCTTTTAGAAAAGCAGTGTATAAGACCTTAAACAAATTAGCCAGTTATTGTCCAAGAAAAATATTTTTAAAAAAATTAAAGCTTAAAAATTATACTTAAAAGAATAAAGAATTTTATATAAATATGAATTTTCTTGTTTATAATTAGTGGGAGTAAATTTATTTAATAACTAGTTAAGAAAGTTCTATTGCAATGGTATTAACATTTCATAAGAATTTCAACCTTACCTTCAACTCTATTATCATGATACATTATGTTCAAAACAATTTCAATACATCTTAAATTATGATGTATTATTTAAAGTTCTTATTGGACTATTTTTCTTTTAGATGCTTAGTTTATTATGTTAGATTAATTGAATATTTTCTAATAAACTCTATTTTACTTAAGCTAAACTTTAGGTATGTAATAATTAATTCTTTTATTAATTATTATCATGCGACCTAAGTTTTACCTTTAAGGGTTTTTATCTCCTTCGATAAGAATAGATCTCTCATTGTAATTTACACTTCATTCACTTTTGATTAACAAATTTTTTTTCTCATCAAGAATGTCTCCTCTGTGGATATGTGAATTCCAATCCCCGTAGCTTTTGTTTCTCTATTTTTGTGATAGGTGTTTGCATGCACGTGATTCTTGGGAGCTATGGATTTGATCTTCCATCAACATCAACATGGTATTTGAGCTCAAGGCCTTCATGCCCTTGTTCTCTTCATGAGAGTTTTTCGATTGGCTTTCAAATCTGGTTTCTACAAAGGATTTTTTATTGGATATGGGGGGAGATCTTTGTTTTTTGTCACTTTTAATTAAAATAGAGATCACCGTTGAGCTTAGAGCATCCAAAATTCCCCATTTCCATATAAAATTTGTCCCATTTGGACAAAGTTAAATGAATTTTTTTTGCAATTAGGTCATATAACCTAGGCACACAAATCAAGATGATGATATTTTAAAAATATATATTATTATTGTACACTATGGGCTTTTCAATTTTTTTTCCAAATTTTTTTTTTCCAAATCAAATGTGTATGTCTTTTTATTATTGAAAAGGCAAGTTTGGGGGTGATTATTTTAAGGCCAAAGGAGGTGTTGATTTTTTGTGAAGGTCTTCTCCCCTTTTTCAGTTGACTTCCTTAAGCCCCATGTCAGCATACACCTCATGTCATTTTTAGTGCCTATTTTAATGGAATGTTGCATTTTTTCAAGGCAAGGAAAGGGCATATTTTGGGCCTATCCCCACGTCCCCTCCTGGTGGATTTTTAAAGGTCAATGCACATTGTTCAATGCACCCATTGTATCCTTTTCTACTCACACCAAGTATCCAGCCCGTAGTGGGCCCATCTATCATCAGTGACTTGATCTTCTTGGACCATTCACAATTTAAAGAGGCATGTTTTTTTGTACTTGCATTTTTTGGAAAATGCCCTCATTTTTGTGGCCCACACCATCTCAGTGAGCCTCTGATAGCATCATCAAAATTTGGGATGGATTTTTAATGCAAAAAACTATTAGCATGAATTTTGATGATATTTCTTTGGGAAAGTATCCTAAGTATTGGAGATTATTGACATGTTGTATTCATAACTGTGTTTGTCATTGATGTCAACATAGCAGTAAGTTTGTGAAAATTGATAGAGTAGCAGACATGGATCTTAGTTGTATGGATAGTGTTTTGATTGTCTGGTGATGTGCACTCATAGACATGTTTGGTATAATGTCCTGGTGTGAAGGTTCAATGCACAACATGTAAGACAAAGATGCATAGAAGTTTTACCTAATTTACAAAGAGCAGTATAGAGATAAAGTGCCTAAGAAGCAATTTCTAATGTTTGCATTATATCCTTTGGCAATGATATAATCAGATGATGCATGGTAAGCCAATGACTAGTGACAATTTAATGATGATATTGGTGGATGCACAAGCCTTAGTGTCACACGTGTGAGAATTTGTATAAACTGTGAGTCTACAGTGCTATTGTAATTGTAAATTAATTAATTATATTATTATAATGAATTGGGAATGCCCCAAGGGAGACTCAAGGAATTATTTTGAAGATATGGTATAAAGGAAAGATATTTTCCTTGTTTATAACATGTTTGTAAGATTGAAGTGTATGCAAAGTGTGAAAAGGAGTAGAATGTTTTATTGAATGTGAGTAAGTGATCCAAGGGATTATTAGATGTGAGATTTGTGATTTGGTTACAAGATTAGAATTAGCAAAAATCTAGTTGATAGGGAAGGAAAAGGAAGAAGTGGTACTATTCATTTCTATTATTCTGCAAGGAATAATACAGAGATCATTTGGACAACAAGTTGATTGATCTTTCCCTTGAAGTTATTTGGCAGTGGATCCAATTGTCTTTCACAACTCCTAACAAGGACTAATATGTATTGAATTTTGTTATTGACTCCTAACAGGGTCCATCCTCTAATAAGGAATATTTATATTGGTAAATCATCTTGTGGGTACCATCCCCACTACGGTTTTCCCTTTGATCAAGGGTTTCCCTAGATAACATATCTGGTGTTATTGTGCATGAGTATCTTGTTGTGGTTTTTGATTATATTGTTCATATGGTTAAAGTTTAATAAGGTTGATAAGTGTGACATTAGTTGAATAACTGATTCCCCCCCTCTCAGTTATATTGGTGAACTATATATTCTAACAATTGGTATCAGAGCATCAGCTCCTTGAACAGAAAGCTTAACAACTTTGGGAGATCAATGGCAAGTTACTTCAGAAAAGATAGTCCTAAGTTTGATGGAGGAAATTTTGACTCCTAGAAGATGGAGCTTCTTGGTGAGACATCAAAAATGTGTCAAGAATTGAGCATTGAGTTTCTAGATCTAGAATCTTTTTGTTGTATACAAAAGAATAGAAGCACAAGTAAAGACAGAACTAGATATGAAGATAAAAAAAAGGTATTGATCTGCTTATGAAAACAAAGCTAGAAGTTATGAAAATTTTTGTTTGTTGGACATGTAAAGAGTTTGGTCTTTTTTTTGTCGAGATATCCTAAGAGAGTAAGAAAATCTAGAAAGAATTTGTTGTCTGATGAAGATGAAGAATTTAAAGCAAATATAGAAAGATTATTGAATGACTATGATGATAAAGATAATGAGATTGAATTGGTTAAGAAAGAGGAAGTAATAGAAGATATAGCTTTGGTAACTATTGTTGATCTAAAGGCTAACCATGGAAATGTGGAAGTTATCATTGAGACTAGCAATGATTTGCAGAACAAGATTGAAGAATAGATATATGGACCAAGAGATGAGATAAGAGTTGAATTGGCAACTCCTACCTCTAATAGAAAAATGACAAAGAATCACCCTCTAGAGTAGATAATTAGAAGTAAAGATAAAGGTTTGATGACAAGAAACAGAGTTAATGAAGAGATATGTTTGATTTCTCAAGTTGAACCTAAAAGTGCAAATGAAGCATGCAAAGATTGTCATTAGATTCAAGCAATGAAAGAAGAATTGGATCATATTGTGAATAATGAAACATGGGAGTTAGTTCCTAGACCTAGAGACAAGAATATGATAGGAACCAAATGGGTGTTCAAAAATAAGATGAATGAACAAGGTGAAGTTGTAAGAAACAAGGCTAGGCTTGTCTGCAAAGGATATTCACAGCAAGAAGGAATAGACTATGCGGAGACATATGCCCCTATAGCAAGAATGTTCTTGGCTTATCCAGCAAATAAGAAGTTCAAAGTATATCAGATGGATGTTAAATCATATTTCCTAAATAGAGAATTTGAATAAGAGGTATATATTGACTAGCCTAAAGCTTTTCCTCTACCAAAAGACAAAGATATGGTATGCAAACTAAAGAAAGCTCTATATGTTCTGAAGTAAGCACTTAGAACCTAGTATGCAAGGTTAGACAACTATTTGGAAAAACTTGGATTTGCTAAAGGTATGACACATACTAACTTGTATTTGAAATAAATTGAGAATAGTTTGGTGATAATAGTGATATTTGTTGATGATATCATATTTGGAGGTAATGATGAAGCAAGTGATAAATTTGATGAAGAAATGAAGAATTAATTTGAGATGAGCATGATAGGAGAAATGAAATTTTTCCTAGGGTTGTTGATTATGTAGAATAGTGATGGTATTTTCATTTAGCTAAGAACTTGAAAGACTTGTTAAAGAGATTTAGATTGAAAAGTTGTAAGCCTATTGGTACACCTATGATAACTGGTCACAACTTATCTAGCAAAGATGAGACACCTATAATTGAGCAGAAGAAGTACAGATCCATGATTGGAGGTTTTCAGTATCTGACTCACACTAGACTTGATATAGAAAATGTATTTGGAATTGTAGCTAGATTTCAAGCTGATCATAAAGAGTATCATTATGTAGCAATAAAGAGGATATTTAGATATTTGAAAGGAACATTTGACTATGGAATTCGGTATGATAGATCGAGTGATTTCACTATATGTGCATATAGTGATGCAAATTGGGCAGGCAATATGGATGATAGAAAGAGCATCAATGGTGGAGCATTGTTTTTGGAGGAAGATTGGCTTCTTGGATGAGCAAGAAATAAGATTGTATTTCACAAAGTATGATTGAGGCAGAGTATGTTGTAGCAACAAACAAACGTAATATAGTGATGTGGATAAAACAAATGCTAATGGATATTAGGATTGAATTTAAAGAACATGTTATCGTATACTATGATAACACAAGTATCATAAGCATGTTTAGAATCCTATATTGCATTCTAAGACTATGCATATATTTATTAAGTATCATGTCCTGAGAGAGAAGGCTAGAAAAAAAAGAGATTAGATTGGAATATGTGAGTACTAAAGATTAGATTGCATATATCTTTATGAAGCCCTTATCTAAAGATACATTTGAGTACTTGAGAGGTACACCTAGGGTTATGCCCCTACCTACTTCTAAGTAGATGACGTAGAGAGGGCATCAGTCTAGTAGTATAGAGCACTATTGTTAGACTTGATTTAATGATGATGCTTCATGTATGAGGGAATATCTGTGATGAGCTAAGTCATTAAGGACTCTTGGTATTTGGTCTTGAAAAATGTCTTTGGACACTTGAGTTGGTTGAAGACTTGGAGCAGTAAATTGACATAATGAGGCCTTTGTCATTGATATCAATGGGGGAGAATATGTTGGAAATATAAGGTAGGATGGGTTACTAAGAGGGGAGGGGTGAATTAGGAACCAATAAAACTTTAACTTACTTCACCAATTAACCCTTCATATATTATTATGATCTAATTGCATGCATGAAAGAATGAAAGCAATAAAAATTCATAACACCTTGACACAAGATATGGTGACCTAGAAACCTTCCAATTAGAAAGTAAAATAGGGGTGGGGATGATAACCCACAAGTTTTAGTATTGTAGTATAAAGTTAACCTGTTAAGGCTTACAATTGACCACTTCAGGTGATCTGCCCTATTAGGAGCAATAAGGACTATTAGGTCCACCCTATTTAAGAATTTACAAACATACAATGAAGTATGCACTATGTTAGGAGATTTAGCAAAAGACTGTTAAGTCTACCCTGTTAAAGGATTTGACTGATGCACCTATTAGGATTAATTGGTGGTTGTTCTTTGATCTACAACTTTGATTTTCTAAATGAGATTCCTTGTATTACAATGATCACTTGGCTATGGTAGATAAATCTTTGTTGTCCCTTATACTACTTGCAGCCTTCTTCAATTTGCACTCATACACTCCTTACTCTTCTTCACATACTTATTTGGATATAATACAATGCATTACATCTATACCAATATAATTCATTACCTTCTAGAGTCGGCTACAATACCAAATTCATCATAATTCACAAAGTCAACCCAATTGTTGTAACTTGGGTTTTGAAGACAAACTTGGTGATGTTTTGAGACACAATAAACACTATCAATGCTCAATAAACTTTGGCACTCAGTTGAAGTCAAAGCTTGGTCCATACTAATCGGTTAGCATTGTGTGACCCGGTGAACATTGAGAAACTTGATAGCTACTAAATCACTTGGTTAACACTACATGACTCAGTCAACACTAGATTCATTAAGTTAACACTATGATCTCAGTAGACACTGTAGAGATTGGTTAACACTACAAAGCTTGATTAATACTAGAGTCTTCATCACATCCACTAGATAGCTCGATAGACACTGCTATGCTTGGGCTATACTGAAAATTGTCTTTGATGCTCGATAGATGTTGTGTAGCTCAATATGAACTACAAACTGTCTATTTAGCTCAGTAGCAACTGAGACACTTGGTTAACATTAATGGATGAATGATAAGCTTGGTAGCAATTGTAGAGCTTGATAGCAATGTAACCTTTTGACTAAGTGTTGAGTCACTAATAGACAAATTGACCTTAATATCAACAATCTCCCCCTTTGGAATTAGAGACAAAAACACTTATCAAACCAAAAATATGAATACTCAAAATTACAAGTCAAAAAAACTTTCTTTATCACCATACTATGTCTTCAACTTGGTTTTGACTTCCTACTATTGTAGCTCGATAAAGTACTCTATTTTTCTTGATTTTCAAAATTGCTTTTGTAAAGATATTTTATGCTTATTTGTACCATATATCTGCATATTACTATACTACTCCCCTATACATATATCTCTCTTATATACATACATCTGGAGTATAGTGATCTTCTCCTTTTATACAAAATCTTCTCTATACATGTATATACACTTCTCCTTCTTTGCCAATATATACTTTTCCCCCATTTTGATAGAAATGCCAAAGGTGTACAATATCTAAAAGTTAATACCAAAATGTGACAAGAAATTAGAATGTACCTTCATCATCAATACCATAGTCTTGTCCTAATTCTCTTGTAATACCTTACTTGCATACAAGGCTATCTATACTTTTTCTGACAGTTCCATCATGTGGTCATCTATGGAGAAGTTATTATTATGGATGAGAGTCTTTGGATGTGCAATGTGCTTTTGCAATGCATCCATGTTTGGAAGAATCATGTCCTAAATTTCTACAAGTGTGGCCCTAATTCTGGCTTCTTCCCTCAATAATTCTACCTGAAGATTTGTCTGATATCTGATCTTTGTGTAATGTGTAGAAGTATAACTTGGATAAAGTGACAACTAGTGTTCACTTGCCTTTGTATCCTCATCTATATTTGACAATTTATCCTTGTTTGTGAAGATAGATGTGTCATTCAATTTGACAAATAATGAAACACCATTATTTATAGATGTTTCTAGTGTAGCAAGAATGTTAGACAGTTCTACCTGATCTATTAAAATCTTTAGTGCAACTTGCTCCAAAAATTTGTTCTCAAGTTTCCTTTCAACTCTCTACAATAGTTTTTCTTTTCCATTCAAATCTTAATTATACTTGTTGACAATTTTAGCTAATTGATCTAGAATAGGTTGTTTTCTCTCAACCTCAATACTCAAAGAATCAACAAATATATTATTTATGTCCTCAAGGACTTGATTTTTCTTCTTCTTCTCTTCTCTAAGCTTCTGTTGCTTAGCCCTTTTCTTCAGAGTTCTCCTAGGGTATCTATTTGACTAGGAGTGAGGATAGAGATATTCCAATTTGGAATAATAATGTCCTCATCCATATCAATTTCTCCCTCTTTTTTTGTACCCGTAACCTTTAAAATAGTAGAAACAATTTCTTTACCCTTATTGAGAACTTCACTACTCAGCTGAGACTCATTCTCAATTGTCATTGCACTGGCTATGGATACACTCAGTATTGCAACAATTGTAGAAATAGATGGAATAGCAATAAAATGTAGAAATAACACTAACAATAGGAATATCTTGTTGTTTCTTGATCAAGCTTGACATTGGAAGAGCTTGTTACTTGATAGATGAAGTGTTGGGCACTTTAGTCAATGTATCACTTGATAGTAGAGATCATGACATTGGTTGGGTGCTTGGTGTAGCAGTGGTAACCACAACCAACTTGGTAGGAGCCTTCTCTGAGCCTAATTGCAGTAAGGCTTTGCTCGTAGAGTGAGGAAATAAAGTCATAACAACTGTTATAATCTTCTATGCATAAGTTTCTTCAATACTCTATATTTTCAAAAGACTTTCCTCAGTGGCTTCCTGACCTTCTTCCTCATCATTAAGATCAACATCATCTATTTCATCATCCTTTAATTCTACCTCTTCTTTTGCATCCTCATCTTTACCATCCTTGTCATCAACATGTACCACAAAGTCACTGGGTTTGTGCAACCCATATATGTTCTTCCATGTGGGAGAAGTAGACTACACCACAGATTCAATGTCCTTAAGAAATATGAGACATGTGTTGAATTTGAGAGTGAGCTTCTTTTCATTCTGCTTCAAGGATTCCTTTACTTCCTTTTCATTGAGACTCAGCATAAGTTGTCTCAAAGTTTGTTCACAAATGTGCTCAACAGTCTTCATTGCACTATCCCATCTAGGCTTAACTACTTTTAAAATTTCATCAAAAAATTGTTGTGAAAGCTTATAAGGTGGATATTTCCACTTTCTTAATTTTTCCATAAGGTGTAATGCCTCTTGTGTTTGCAGTTTGTACCTTGTCTATTTATATTCAAGATATACTTGATACTCTTATTATATGTACTTTAAGATGACCTGAGGGTCAGATGTTATACTTTGATTCACTATCATAGATGCTATACTACTATTTTGTTCAATTTATCGTATTTGCATGTTGATGCCATTTTGAGATAACAACAGATCTATGATGATATCTGATTATCCAGTATTTGGAAATTTTCTGATTCTATTACGTGATGGATTTATGCTATGATTATTTACTTCATTCTTGTCTCTATATGCTTTATGTGAACATGAGTGATGTAAATGGATTATTTAGGCATAATTGAATAAATGGTTAAATTAGTTATTTAATACATTTATTTCTTCATCTATGTTATTATATGCAATTGCACTTGATCGTGTGTTTTAGTGTGTAGGATTTATATCCTTGGTAATGGCACATGGAGTTAGTGATTCAACTATTCATATTTTACCAATGTCATCCCTGTATGGTTGACATATGCTTATTTAATTTTTTAAATTAAACATCCAGTGATTTGTTAAATCTAGACTCATTTGCATTATGTGACTAGACTAGTGAGCGTATCTATGCATTTAGAGGTTTGAATTGTTGTGAAAGTTGTTAAGTTAATTTCTGTATTTTTGGGTTTTTGGGCTTTAATTTTTATTGAATTTAATTTATGGTAGCTTTGCCTTACACAAATTCCTATTACGAGGAATAACCCATTTTCATTTTGTTTGATTCATAGTTTAGCTAGTCTAACTAGCTATTTGCCATAATTGATTATTCACTCGAAAAGTGAATAAGTATTGAAAAGGGATTTGTTTTCTCACTTCTCACTTTTGCAAAATACAAATTTAAGAGCTTTTTTTTAAGAATCATCTTCTGTAGGATCGCATTTTTGCTCTTTGTGGGAGCTGTGAGCATGGGATCTTCATGAGGTCAATCTTGTTGGATCCGTCTTGGGTATACCTTGCCTTGCCATGATTTCTGGCAACTTTAGCGAGCAATTTATTTTATTGTGTTGTTTTCAATTTCAACCCCTTTTTCTGTTAGGTAGGGCTTTCTCATTTTCTTGCTCCTTCTTCCTTTTAGCTTATGTTTCTTTGTAGCATTTTGTTAGGAGGCTGAGAACTAGTGTTCCCCTTCATTTTTGTTTGTTGATTCTGCCTAGTTGGTTAGGTATGAACATTTTCCCTATTTTTGGGATGGGGGTTTGGGGTTTCACACTGTTATGCTACTTGTTTTTGCATACGGTGTCTGAACCCAAATATTATTGGATCTTTGGAGTTTTTGTGTCCAAGGACCAAATGGGTTCTAATTTTGAAGTTTTCTAGTTCTTGGAGTTTTTACCTCATTTTACGTATCACCTTGTTTACTCGAGTTTTCTTGTCATGAGTTTGGTTGTGGACCTGGATCATCTATTTGGATGTTAGTCAAATCTTAATTTCACTTTTTTTTGTTTCATTGGGATGCATGCCACATCCATCCTCTCGAGTTGTTATTCGGTTGAGTATCATTTCTGCTTGTGTTCTCATCTAGCCCTTATGTTTGATCTTCATGATGGTGGTGTGCCACACACAAGCACATGCACATGCATTTGTTGGGTGACTTGTGAGGTCTGACCTTCTGTTGTGTTTTGGTGGAGTTATGTTCATGTGGGGTTGGGTTGGGAATATGCATGCCTCCAAGCACTCATCATGTGATGAGAATGGGTATGTAGGGTAAGGTAGTAGAGGGGCTTCTCTCTTAATCTGTGCGATGTCCCCAACGTGGTGTATGTGTAGAAGTTTCTAATAAGTGATAACTTATTTAATTGATAGATAATTAAATAAGATAATAAATTATGGTTAGCCTCCTGAGGGTGATGTCGAGGGGAATGTTTATTTATTTCAACATGTTAGCCTCCTAAGGGTGTACCAAGGGGAATAGTTGTTTGTGTGCTACAACTTGGGTAATTTTGAGTTACCAACTATCCACTAGAGTCCCTACATAGTTACCCATAGATTGTTAGACTAGGACATATTGTACTTGCATTGTTGCATGGTCTTGGATTCTGTCATCATTACTATTTGGTGTGAGTGGTAGCCATGGTTATTTATTTTGGTGTGTTTGTGGTTGGATCATTATCTCCATAAGCATAATGGGAGTGGACCTATAGGTTCCACATGGTTGGGAGGCATAGCTACCTATACCACTATTGGGGACCAGTATACAGAGATGATCTATTATCCTAAGGTGATTGTTGCTGGATGTTTTAACTTGGTACTTTGAGTTTTAGAGTATGCTTTCTTGTGATTTATGCTTTCATTGGAATTCTTGCATATCATGTTTAAATGATGTTAGTTTATTGATGAATTTCCTCATTATGATGATTACCATATGATAGATGATGTTATCTACTTTATAAGATTATTGTATGCGTTACTTCTAGCATGTTAGATTTCCTTATGCTTATGTTGTAGCACATTTTAGTAGTGACATCCTCATAAGATAGCACCAATGTTCTGTTTGGTAGTTTGGGATGTTATGCATGGGGGATGGCTAGGGCCCACAATAGTCTTATGATGTTATTATGGTTGGGAGAAATCGCGTACTTATTTTGGTTGTTCAGTTTATTGTGATGTTAATTCTATACATTGTGATGTTACTTTCAATTATTTTCCCTTCACTATTTGTTAGATGATTAGATTTTGGCTTTCCGTCTTTTAGTTATTGTTCGAGTGTCCTTGCCTTGAAATGTGGATCTAGTACTCCCTAGTGTGGAGGAACTTTATTTCTTGCTTTTTACCTTAATGTTTATTGGCTTGTTGAATTGGATTCTCATGCAAATTTTTAGTTTCTCACGAGAGAATGCAAGTTCTCACATGGTGTGTTGGGTTTTCTCATATGGCTTCTGACTTTTTCTCACGTGAAACCTGACACCAATTTTAGGTGTCTTGGCTATTGGGCCAAGTACATTCTCACACCATTTGGTGCACTTCCTCACTTGGATGGTAGTTTCTTGCATCTTAAGATATATTTTAATATATATGACGAGTCTTTTGAGATAGGTTCTAGACCTCTGCGAGCTAAGATAAAGATTCTAGGAAATTTCAGGGCTTCAAAAATTTAGACTTAGCCAAATTTCAAGGCTTAAAGATTTCAGACTTAGCCAATTTTTAGGAGTCATATTTTGTCTTTTAGCAAGGTTTTTAGTAGTTGAGTTGTGCTTCCTTTGCACCCTCGTTGTATGTGAGACCATGGTTGGTTTCTATTATTTTCTTGTTTATGTTTTGGTCAATGGTGGCGCTTGGAGATATTTGTTGTTGATTATTTGGTTAGTCTTCTATTGTGATCTTTTTTATCTTTGTATGTTGGTTTTGTATGCTTCCATACTTGTTAAAAAAAAGTTGTTTGACTTTTATATATCCTTGTTCTAAGGATCTTCAGGCGGGGCATTACATCTAGTATCAAAACCCATGTTGAAACATTGGGATCTTTGTGTTGTGCTTTCACTATGGTTTTGTTTTCTATATATGTATTATTAGATACAAGTTATTATTTTGATATCTTGCTTTGACTCTTATGCTTGTGACTCGATGTTTTGAATTTATCTTGTTGTGGTAACCAATGGGTTGTTCAAGAGGAAGAACACCATAAGGAGGAATGATAGGACAGTGGGGGAGAATAGGGTAACAATAATCAAAATTTCATGGGGGCATTAATGCCAGTGCCACAAGAGATTCTTGCTTGGTTGGGCCCTCATGTTGAGGAGCGTTGATAAGACCATAATCAGGAAGATGGGTCTCATCATGGAGAATCCCATTAGTCAGAGAATAGATAGGAGGAGCATGAACGTGAACATTCTCATACACCACCCAATGGAAGAAGGCACTGATGGAGGGTTCATGATTAGGATGATGAGGATTTCACTTAGGTTGAAATGATCTAAGAACTTTAGAGGCCCAAACCATTGTTGTTTGATGGCCAAGAGACAGGGTTAAAGGCTGAGACCTGGTTGCTTGACATGGGGTGTCATTTCTCCTTACTACCTTGTGAGAGCAATGTGAAGGCCTATTGATCACACAACTAAGGGAACATGGTTCCATTTGGTGGGATTCAAAAAGTGATAGGCTCCATATCAGTGTCACAAATCTCACCTGGGAGATCTTTGAGGAGAGGTTGAAAGAGAAGTTCTTGTTGCCATAGTACCATGAGGTTCGCATTGATGAATTCCATGAGCTTAAACAAGGCTTTATGAAGGTTGATCAATATGAGAATAAATTCCTTGGGTTGAGATAGTACTTGAGCTACAGGCATGATGAGGCACTCATCACTCAACACTTTGTTAGGGGCCTTGGGGACTCTATAATTGGGGATGTATGAGCTCACCAACCAAGGACACTTGTGCTTGTCATTGAGAAGGAAAGGATCTTAGAAAGAAATGTAGCTAGGGGATATAGTGGTAAATCTGGTTCTCAGAACCAAAGTGTATGAACCTTAGGACAAGATGCTAAGTTTACTCAATATTTTGGGAAGAGCCAAGCCCAATCAGCACCGCTTTAAGGAGGTAGTAAACATAGTGAGCAGAGATGTCAGCACTTTTGTCAGAAGGATGGATAGAGTTTAGTTACCATAGGAGGGAAGGGATAAGACCAGAGTCATGGGAAAAAAATTTAGAAGGACTTCCCTCCTTAGAGTAGTTAGCAAAACTCTAGTAGGGGTAGTGCACCTTATTCTAGTGCTACTAAGGGTGGTTGAGGAATAGGTTCCAACTTTGGAGGAAAATGTTATTCTTGTGGTCAACCTAGCCATAAATCTTTTGAGTGCTCTATTGGACCATCTTAAGGATCTGGTAAGGGCACAATGAGATCTGAGCCTACTATAGGAGATGCTAGTAGGAATCACCAAGTCTTTGTGGTGATTGACAACTATCAAGTGGATCATCAAGGTATAGTAGTCAAGGTTGTAAGTACATTACTTGGTATTTTGTCTTCAGTTTTATTTGACTCAGGTGCTTCTATTTCTTTCATGTTACCATCTTTTGTTTAGTGATGTGGCCTAGTGGCAGTGCATTAGGTTGATAGGTGGCAGGTTGAGTTAGCCACAAGTTCCAATGTGGCAGTGGACTCGTTAGTCTGTGGGTGTATTTTGAATTTGGGAACCTTCACCACCATAGTGGATCTTCATATCCTACCTTTGGGATCGTATGACATTATGTTGGGTACATATTGTTTAGCTACCCATTAGGAGAATATTGATTGCCATCATAAGATGGTACAGTGTGTTGATGACATAGGTGGGCAAGTGGAACTTTTGGGAGTCCAAAGACCAATGTCACTTTGGATGATCTCAACTAATCAATTGAAGCGGAGTGTACAGAAGGGTTGTCAGTTGTTTCTTGTTTCTATAAGTGATCTTGAGGAAGTTGAGAGCCATACGATGACACTTGATGATCACCCACTCCTTCATGAGTATGCAGATTCATTTCCTAATGAGATTCTAGGTATGCCACCATAGTGTGACATTGATTTTTTGAATGATCTTGTGCTAGGAACAATTCATGAACTCCTTACCACATGACTACTCAAGAGTTGAGTGAGCTCAAATTGCAGTTGGAGGAATTGTTGGCCAAGGACCATTTTCATCCTTGTGTATCCCCATGGGGTGCACCAATCATCTTCATGAAGAAGGATGGTTCTTTGTATTTGTTTATCAACTACCGATAGTTGAATAAGGTGACAGTAGAACTGTTATCCTTTGTTGAGGATAGATGACTTGTTTGATCGGATGAAGGGAGCACAAGTTTTCTCAAAGATTGATATTAATTCAAGATACCATTAGCTTTGTATCTAGGAGGTTGACACTCATCAAACAACTATTTTTACATGGTATGAGCATTATGAGTTTACAGTTGTACCCTTTGGGTTAACCAATGTGCCATCAGTGTTTATGAGTTTGATGAATGGAGTATTTCACACTTACCTTGATTAGTATGTCATTGTATTCTTGGATGACATATTGATCTATTTTAAGACTTTTGAGGAACATGAGGTCCATTTATGCCAGGTATTGTAGTGCTTGAGAAACCATTAGTTGTATGGAAACTTGGGTAAATGCGGATTCTTCTAATTAGAAGTGAAGTACTTGGGATACATCATCACTGGTGATCAAATTGCAATGGATCTAGAGAACATTCGTGCTATCATGGATTGGCCCATACCCACTAATGTCTCTAAATTTAATAATTTTATGGGATTGATGGGTTACTATCATCACTTCGTGAAGGATTTCTCACAAGTAGCTCATCCCATCACTTCTCTGTAGTGGAAAGGGAAGAAGTATGTTTGGTTAGACCAATGCAAGGTAGAATTTAATGCTATAAAGGAGTGTTTGACCAGTGCACCAGTCCTTGTAGTGCCTAATCCTATAGGTGATTTCATGGTTTAGACAAATGCTTCATTGGAAGGCCTGAGTGCAGTGTTGATGCAAGATGTTTGAAAGATTGCATATAAGTCTAGGAAACTCAAGGACCATGAGCTTAACTACCCCACTCATGACTTGGAACTCACATTCATGGTGCATGCCCTTGTTCACTGGAGGCATTTTCTTTTGGGACACAAGTTTGAGTTGCATAGTGATCATAGAAGCTTGCAGTATATCTTTACTCAACCAAACTTGAATGCATGATAGTGTCGTTGGATGGAGTTTTTGTGTGAGTAGGAATTTTATGTTCATTACATTAAAGGGAAGGAGAATGTCGTCGTGGATGCCTTGAGTAGGAGGTGACATGAGGTACAAGTGATGTCATTGGGAGTGGATTCACAAGGCTATATCTTGGAGGCTTTGCCTAGTGACACTTGGTATTGGGAGGTGAGGGCAGAGATTGAGTCTAGATGTACCCTTGATGGGAGATTTTCAGGTTATATGCTTGAGTTTTATGGGCTACTATGACACTTGGGGTGTATCTATGTACTCATGTCTAGTGATCTTTGTACCTTGGTTTTTTCGAAAGCGCATCATGCACCATATTCTACACATCCCGGTGTCAAGAAAATGCATGTTGATCTTAAAAAATTATACTTTTGGGTAGGGATGAGGCATGATATTGCTAATTTTTTTGCTAGATGCCTTGAGTGCTAGAGAGTGAAGGCAGAGCATCAACATCTGATGAGTCTTTTGTAGTCGCATGCCATTCTAGAGTGGAAATGGGATACAATATCTATTGATTTTATCATAGGGTTGCCTATGTCATCATAGAATCATGATTGTATCATGGTGACAGTGGACAAGTTGTCCAAGGTAGCACATTTCTCACCAATGAGAGCATCCTACACAACTTCTTATGAAGTGCATGTTTTCTTGGAGGATATTGTTTGTTTGCATGGGATCCCTCATCAGATCATTTTGGATAGAGATCCAATGTTTACTTCTACACTATGGATATCTCTCCAACATGCTTTGGGCACGCCTGGCTCAATTTTAGTTTAGCTTATCACCCACAGACCAATGGTTAAACTGAGAGACTGAATCAAGTTTTGGAGGATATGTTTCATATCTACGTGATGGACAGGTAGGTGAAGTGGGAGGACTATCTATACCTTGTTGAGTTTGCATGCAACAATGGGTATCATAGTTCTCTTGGCATGTCACCTTTTTAGGCCTTCTATGGTAGACCATGTCATACCCCTTTGAGTTGGGATTGTTTAAAGGACCAAGTTCTTTTGGGATCAGAGATGCTTCAAGATATGGAGCAATAGGTGGTTTGTATTAGGGAGCATTTGGTTACTGCTCAGGATAGACAAAAGAAGTATGCAGATGCCCATAGGTTAGATTGCCATTTTTCTATTGGTGATAGGGTGTTTTTGAGAGTGTGACCGAGGAAAAGCCCCATTCATTATGGGAAAGGCTCTAAGTTGGTGTCACATTTTGTTGGACCATTTGAGATCCTTGAGAGGACTGGCCCTATTGCTTATCGACTAGCATTGCCACCTAGCCTATCACGCATCCACAATGTTTTTCATGTTTATGTTTTGAGGCAGGATATTTTGGATGTGACCCATGTTCTTGATTGGAATGTTTTGTAGGTAGCAGACAAACAACTTACTTTGGAGCCCATTCATATATTATAGCATTGGAGGCTAACCTTGCGAGGTTAGGACATCAAGCAAGTAAGGGTCCAATGGGACCCGAGCGATGAGACTTTGATGACCTAGGAAGATGCTACATGAGTCATGACTGAGGGGATTGTATCCCTATCTATTTGTCGACTTCTAGGAGTAAACCTAGACTAGTGGGGGAGGATGTAGTGCCTCTCATTTTTGTCGTTTGTACCTTGTCTATTTTTTATTTGAGAGATACTTGATACTCTACCTTGAGATGACCCGAGGGTTGGATGTTATACTTTGATTCAATATCATAGGTGCTATACTGCTATGTTGTTTAGTTTATTATATTTGCATTTTGATGGCATTTTGAGATGACAGTAGGTCTATGATGATATATGATTATCTAGTATTTGGACATTTTCTAATTCTGTTATGTGATGGATTTTATGCTATGATTACTTACTTCATTATTGGCTTTATATACTTTATGAAAATGTGAGTGATGTAAATGGATTATTTAGGTATAATTGAATAAATGGTTAAATTAGATATTTAATAAATTTATTGCTTCAACTATATTTTATATGCAATTGCACTTGATCATGTGTTTTAGTGTGTAGGAATTATATCCCTGGTAGTAGCACATGGAGTTAGTGATTCAGCTATTCATATTTTACCAATGTTGTCCATGTATGGTCGACGTATCCTTATTTAATTATTTAAATTAAACCTTCCAGTGATTTGTTAAATTTGGACTCATTTGCATTATGTGACTAGACCAATGATCATGTTTGTGCATTTAGAGGTTTGCTTTATCGCAAAAGTTGTTAAGTTAATTTATGTGGTTTTTGGGTTTTCAGGCTTTAATTGTTATTGAATTTAATTTCTGGCAGCTTTGCCTTAGGTGAATTCCTATTATGAGGAATAACCTATTTTCATTTGGGTTTACTTAAAGTTTGGCCAGTCTAATTGGCAATTTTCCCTAATCAATTATTCACTCAAAAAGTGAATAAGTATTGAAAAGAGATTTGTTTTCTCACTTCTCACTTTTGAAAAATACAAATTTGAGAGCTTTTCTTTGAGAATCCTCTTCTAGAGGATCGTGTTTCTATTTGTTGTGGGAGTTGTGAGCATTAGATCTTCATGAGGTCAGTCTTGTTGGATCCAGCTCAGGTAGACCTTGTCTTGTCATAATTTTTAGTAGCTCTAGCAGGCGATTTATTTTATTGTGTTGTTTTAAGTTTCAACCCCTTTTGCTATCAAGTAGGGCTTTCTTGTTTTCTTGCTCCTACTTCATTTCAACTTCTATTTCTGGTAGCAGTTTGTTAGGAGGCTAAGAACTAGTGTTTCCCTTCATTTTTGTTTGTTGGTTCTACCTGATTGGTTGGGTATGAACATTTTCATTATTTTTGTGA
Organism: Cupressus sempervirens; assembly: GCA_028749045.1. NCBI lineage: Eukaryota > Viridiplantae > Streptophyta > Pinopsida > Cupressales > Cupressaceae > Cupressus > Cupressus sempervirens. The sequence goes on from CM053783.1 coordinate 324,001,746, forward strand.
TGGGGGTTTGGGGTTTTGCACCGTTATGCTGGCTATTTTGCATACGGTGTCTGAACCCAAATATTATTGGATTTTTGGGGTTTTTGTGCCCAACGACCAAATGGGTATTCATTTTGAAGTTTTCTAGGTTTTGGAGTTTTTACCTCATTTTGTGTGCCACCATGTTTTCTCAGGTTTTCTTGGCATGAGTTTGGTCATGGACCTAGATCATCCATTTGGATGTCAGTTAGACCTTAATTGCATTTTTTTTTGTTGCATTGGTATGTGTGATGTATCCATCATCCCCAATTGTTATTCGATTGAGTGTCATTTTTGCTTGCATTCTTATCTAGCCCTTGTGTTTGATCTTCGTGATGGTGTTGCACCACAAATGAGCACATGCATGTGCATTTTTTAGGTGACTTGTGAGGCCTGACCTCCAATTGTGTTTTAGTGGAGTTATGTTCACGTGGGTTTGGGTTTGAAATATGCATGCCTACATGCACTCATCGTGTGATGAGCATGGGTATGTAGGGTAAGGCAGTGGAGGGGTTTCTCTCATAACCCATGCGGTGTCCCCGACGTCGTGTATATGTAGAAGTTTCTACTAAGTGATAACTTAATTAATTGATAGATAATTAAATAAGATAAGAAATTATGGTCAACCTTCCAAGGGTGGTACTGAGGGGAATAGTTATTTATTTCAGCACGTTAGCCTCCCGAGGGTGTACCAAGAGGAATGATTGTTTGTGTGCTATAGCTTGAGTAATTCTGAGTTACCAACTCTCCACCATGGTCCCTACATAGTTACCCATAGATTTTCAGACTAGGACCTATTGTACTTGCATTATTGTATGGTCTTGGATTCTGTCATCATTACTATCTTGTGCAAGTGATAGCCATGGTTGTTTACTTTGGTGTGTTTGTGGTTGGATCATTATCTCCATCAGCACAACAGGAGTGGACCTATGGGTTCCACATGGTTGGGAGGCATGACTACCTATACCTATACCACTTCCTTGTGTGAATGGTAGTTTCTCATGTAGTGTGTTGCACTTCCTCGTAGAATAATCTATCAAACTATTGGCCTCATGTGAAAATAAGGGGTATATAGGCTTGGCTAGGGAAATTTCAAAAGTTGGTTTTAGACACCCTATTATGTTCTAGACCTTCCTAGTTCAAAACAAATTTCCTAAGGGTTTTAAAATATATTGTTTCTTTAATAGTATAAGTTTATATACATTTAATTCCTTATACTTAAGATATATTTTGATATATGTGATGAGTCTTTTGAGATAGGTTCCAGACCTCTACGAGCTAAGATAAAGATTCTAGGAAATTTCAGGGCTTCAAAAATTTAGACTTAGCCAATTTTTAGCAGTCATCTTTTGTCTTTCATCATGGTGTTCAGTAGTTGAGTTGTGCTTCCTTTGTGCCCTCATCGTGTGTGAGACCATGGTTGGTCTCTACTATTTTCTTGGTTATGTTTTGTTTAGTGATGACGCTTGGAGATCTTTGGTGTTGATTTTTTGGTTAGTCTTCCATTGTGATCTTTGTATGTTGGTTGTTATGTGCCTCCATACTTGTCAAAAAGAAGTTGTTTGACTTTTATCTATCCTTGTTCCAAGGATCTCCAGGCAGGGTATTACACAAGGGTATCCTCAATCTAATTTTTCTCTTCATCACTTCTAGTCTCATACTTAAGAGACTGAAAACATTTCATGCCTGCTCCTTCTTCCATCTTCTTTAATTTTTCTTGAAGTGTAGGTGTAGACCTTTTAAAGATAATCTATTTTGCTTCATCTTCACCCAACTTCTTCCTAGATTTGGCTGCTCTTCTTGTAAATGTGGAGGATTTAGTAGGTTTGATTATGATAACCTTCCCCTTCTTCTTGGGAGGCTCTTCTTTCTTAGAATCAATTTCCTCTACTACACCCTCTTCATCTTCATTTTCTACATCATCTCTTTTACCCTCATTAATCATTAGAGGAGAACTTGATGACTTAGAATTCTTGATTATCTTATCTACCCTCTTCCTTCCTCTGTTAACTACTTGAGGTAGCTTTATCTCAAGCTCAATTTTGGCCTTAGCCTCATCATATGTTCCAAAATAAGTGGCTTTAGAATACACAGGCTTATTTAGTAGAGCTTCAATGATATCCTTAGTGTCATCAATGTTAACCTCATAATCCATAGGCTTAACCCATGCCACTGTAGGTCTAACTGGTTGAATATAAACTTTGTCATAGTCAACCATGAAACATATATCTTGCTTATAGTCTTCTAAAAGCTTCTTGGGTATCCTAAATCTATTTTGCATCTTTTCCTTGAATGACTCAAAGTAATTATCCATAATGCTGCTAAAATCTTCACACATTTCTACTATGTATTCATTGATTTGGTATAATAATGGAATATCCTTTCTCCATACTATAGATCCTTTGGAAGGAAAAAAAATTTGAACAAAGAAAAATATACATGTCAAAAGAGAATTGAACTTACATGGGTTGTTCTTTGATACTCTGATGCTTTCCATATTCTTGTTGAATTATTGTTACTAAAATTATAGACATGCTAAAATCTTGTCCTTAATAGTAACATTGCAGAAGAAATCATCCAAATCATTCATTTTCTATTCATCTATATCTCATAATTTTGCAATCATATAGAAATCATGAGAAAAAGGAGGTACAATGTTCATTGTATAAGTCATCAACTGATATGTACAATTTTTAATTTTACGAAGTATGGAATGAATAGAAAATGTCAAAAATGAAGAATCTCACACAAGTGGTGAGTCTAACTACTATCTTTCATACATATTGAGAATAAAGAAAAATATAACACATGAAGGTAGAGTTAGAGGTAACTAGTCATTGCCTTTTTAGCTTTTGACTGGTTACATGATCTTCAATGCTACTCCTGGTCCAGCTCTTGGTCTGATAGTTCTTGGTCTTCATTCTCTCACATAGGAAAAAAAGTGGGGTTAGATCTTGAAAGATCTAAGCAATGACTGAATACCTACAACTATGTACCCACACATGCAATATTTTTCCTATTCCAAATACATATCAAAAACACTAAAGTGTATTCTAAGTGTTCAAGTGAGGAAAAAGCATAAATATAATGTTAAAGGGACAATATTAATTATGGTATGAAACCTTTCATTATAATAAAGAACAAGCATTTTGATTATACAAGGAATGGGTGCAAATCACAAAAGAATAGTTTATGAGTGTCACAAGCCCATGCTCAAACCTCATGAAATAATCTTTCACATAACACGAAAATGGAGGGTAATACAACAATAACAATAAAAATCAGCAAAGAGCTTTTAGTTCTTTAACAAAAGAGTTGGTTTGCAAATGCAACAAAAGTAAAGTTCTCTTCAAATAGTGATCATATGGCCCTTGTCCATGCATATGAGGGCTAGAAAATCACACAAATGAATGGATCTATTTATGATTATTGTTGGAGAAATTTTCTGTTAGCACAAACTATGCAAGCCATACATTCTCTACGCAAACAGTTCCACTTTTTGCTAAAGGAGGCCAATCTATTGGATGGTAATGTTGATATCATAAATGAGCTGAAGGATAATCAATCTTTGGTGGAAGAAGTTATATGTGCTAGTCTTTTTCTTGGAGTCACTTCTGTTGTAAATAAGAAAGAATGCATTTCTCTGAAGACTATGCTTTATTCTAATTCAATGAATGGTCAAAAGGAAAATATTCCCTACCCCTTATTGGTGTTCTTTGAGAAAGTTAAAGTTAATTTAGTATTTCTATGTGATTCAATAAGAATCTCAAATTCTGTCTTATTGCTTTTGGGAGGTGTAGTTTCCTGTGGAGAAGTAGACGGTCATTTGAAGATGTTAGATGGATACTTGGAGTTTTTTTATGGAACTCAACTTAGTAGAGATCTATTTGAAGCTCAAAGTTGAGCTCAATGACCTAATTCAGAAGAAGCTTCAAAACCCTAGCATGGATATTCAAAAAGTTGGTGGTCATCTATTGCAAGTTGTTGAAGAGCTCTTGTTTGTGGATAGATGTAAAAGGAGGTTTGTTTTTGGTCATGAAGTCTACAAATCCCAACTCCAAAAAACCAAAGTCAATAAATCTAATGATGTGAATGATAATGATTTGGGTGTCAGTCAAAATCTGAAAGGTTTATTACAAACACTGGCTTCAAGAGCATGATATGGTCAACCTCGTTATAAGAGAAATCATACAAATGATAACTAATTTAGAACAATGGTGGAAATTAATGGGATGCGGTTTGTGGGAAGACCATATAACAAGAAAAAGTCTGCAGACAAGAAGTTGCAATGGAAGCATTAGCATGGCTAACTAGTGCATCACGTTCATCTCCAACTGGGAAAAATAGCGAGGCAATGCCAATGAAAAAAATAAAAAATAAACAGCATGAGCTGGTAAAAGTGTTTCTTATAGATAATAGTTCCAAGAGAACAAGAGAAACAATGAGAGTTGTTGATAGTATTTTCTAGAATGATGGGTAATAAATTTGTGCTTTATCAAGAACTTTGTGAAATATGCAGTTCAGTTATATGCAGGATTTTTGATGTTCTAAGGAAGTTACAACCAAGCATAAAACTTTCTTTATCTTGTGAATAAAAAATAAGCTTGTGATAGTTGAGATACAAGTCATTTTTCTCTTAGACTCATTATGACAAGACACATAATTCAAGCAGTGATGTGGTGTTTGGAGCAGTGCAAGGAAACAAGAAAAAAAAAATGAAGTTGTAGATATTAAACTTGTTGATTATGGTGATCCTATGTATGAACATTACAATATTAGGAGCAGAGTTGGGTATGGCAATCTTTTTTATTACTGATTTAGTAGCATCAGATATTCTTTCACAATAACATCCTATGTATGCAATTTTCTCAGTAATACAACAAACAAAAATAAGAGCAAAACCCTTGCAGGCAGCTCAAATAATATCTATTCAGCAATGAAAATTCACAAAAACCCAGAGGAATACAAGAGTAACTATAGAAAAGAAACATCTATTGTGACAAGAAAATATAAACTTACCTAAATATCTATCGCAAAACCCAGCTCCCAGCAGAGTGAATATCAATACAATGGCAGCTTCCAGTCATAGTTTTTATGAAAGTCCACGGCGGCTCCAAAATTTTACTGCCTTCTATCATCAAAGATTAGTGAGTTCACAGTGGCGGCCATCATTAAAATCTAGTAAACCCTACTCTTTCTTCTCCAGATTCTTCATCATGTAATGCAAAAAATGAGGACTTTTAGTGTTATCGAGCCATATATCATGCCCTCAATTCCTTTTTATTATTTTTTGAAATCCACATGCTTTCTATGGGAGTTATTTCCTTTTTGAAAGTGTTTTTATTTGTATCGTGGAAGGGGTGTTTGCCTAAGGTTTGTATAAGAGTTTTGTTTGACACTTCTTATTTTGCATAAGCTTGGTCATTGTAAAGAAGATATTGAGTGATATAATTAACAATCATTTAATATTTTCTATCTTTAGTGCAAAAAGAAAGGTGGGTCAATTTATTCATGTGTCATGGTCTTTAAGTTAAATGTCACGTGCTCAAGAATGAGGGAAGAATTGGTTTGGAAACATTAGGAGTCTATTTAGGAGTTATGAAGTCAATTTAGTTTGAATTTGACTTTCTCCTAATTTTAAGAAACCATTTATGAGCACTAGGAGTATTTTATGCGCAGTTTTGAGTGAGTCATGGGGTTCATAATGAGTTAGTGGAGATTTTTCAAGGATAGGACTTTATTTCATGAGTTATTAAGTCCTTATTTCTAGGCTACTTTCTAGCATTTGACCCAAGAGTTGGGTATGGTATTTAGTGAGTTTTTGAACTCATTATGGGAGAGTTTTGATTATGCAAAGAAAGGTTTTTTGTGACTTTTTGAGTCTTTAGCATTTTGTTTGCAAAATTTTTTAATTCATTTTGGAAGTTAAATAAAGGTGACAATAGTTGAGTTTATGTTATTTTCAGTCCATTTTTGAACCTCCTTTTCTTTCTGCAATTCTGTGTGTATTGTCAAAGTGATTTGATAAGAACAATTAGTGAACTGTTATTATTCCTTGTTGTTTTGTCTCACTCAAACACCTAGTTGCAGAGGAGTAAGTTTATTTGTAGGTTTTAATCTATGTTTTAGAAGGTGAAATTGATAGGAGAGAGGCACTTGTATTCCTCCTTTTGTAAGTTCATTCTTCAGACTTTATTACAAATCATTTATGCAAGTCTTTACAGGAAGGGAGTGTTTTGTATCTGCTCAAGTAATTGAATAATCCTTCTCTGTCATTTATATCCAAACTTTCATATCACTTTTGGTGTATCACTTGTCTCTTTAGTTTAGACTGTAGGTTTTTAGGATTATTTTTAGTAATCTCTATCCTTTTTCCCACAAGTTTAGATTAGATTCATGGAAATTTCACTGATCATTCAATAGGAGTTAGCCTAGAAATTAGAGGTTGTACTTTGATTGCATGTCTCACAAAGAAGTGATTCCCATGTTATGCCGAAATTATTGAACTCTTTCAGTTCAGTACAGGGTGAAAATTCTAGTACTTAACAATTATATCAACAACAACTCGGCAAGGTCGAAAGACAAGTTATTCTTCACCACATTGTATGTCAAATCAACAGCCTCACATGACATGATGTTCAATTGGCTTGAGTTTTATATCTTGTGAGAAATCACATGGATCCAAAATTTCAATTCCATGTTTGTCACACCACTTAGATTCATGCCTCTTTTGTCCCACTTGGCAACAATACGCTTTGTCAGTTCTTTCCAACCTTGGGTTTTAATGGTCCTAGCTTTATTTAGCATGGACAATCTAATGATTATGTGTATCATCTTCTTTGTTATCAAGATACGGTGATCTAACCACAATTGTCCATTATGAACTCAACTTAGAATAAATTTGATCCACTTGACTTGAAAGTTCTTCCGCATATGTAGAATATGTGTTAAGCCCTTTACTTCCAAATGATTATGCTCAAGTTTGAGAATGTCATCCACACATAACTTATCAAATGCTTCATTTATTTCCAGGGTTCCAAGTTCTTGGATAAAATAATGATAGAATGAACAGATATTGTGAACAAGAAGTACCTTGGACGAAATTTGCGATTGCACTCCAGCAGGGTCAAGTACCTCTGCAATTGCCAAACTCAACTTGAATGTAAGAGCCTTCCAATCCATTTTACGAACCAAAATTTTGATCCTTTCTTCACTTTATTTCTTGAAGATGACATTGCTTGGTAGGCTTTTGAAAATGGAAGAATCTTCAACAACGATTTCTCAAATCTCTTGGAAACTCTAAATTCGCTCTTTACTCTATGCATTGAAAACTTGTGGTGAAATAATGTGTTTGATTTCTTCCCTTTAACAAATTTCCTCTTTTCGATCACCATTAATGCTTTGTACGTATACTCACTTGGTGATAGGTTATCCTCCACTCGATTTGGTCTTTAATGCTCATAAGACACCTTCAACTTGGTAAGGTCTCTTGACTCAGTAGGAACTACCAATCCAAAGAAATTTGAACTCGATAACATTACCACCATTCGGTCTAACCTTGGTACTCGATAGAGTCACCAACTCGGTGTTTGCATTATGAAATGATATGTAACCTGACCATGCTCGATAAGGTCTTAAACTTTTGTTATCACTTGTTGATCCTTGTGCATCTTGAATGTTGATATGGATCTTTTTGCTTGTTGGCTAGAACTAATGTTAGATTAATTCTTCTGAATCATAGTTCTAGTGATCTCCATAGAGAACTAAGTAATGGTTGGGCCACCCAACTCACTGATTTGGGTGTCAAAAATTTTAGGACTTTGAATTGCATTCTCTGGAGATTTTGGCACCCATTGTTGCCTCATTTATTTTCTGATAATTTCAGCTTTGGCTTTCTTTTCAGCTTTAGTTCTTCTAGTGTTCATCTAGTTCTTGGCAAGATGTCCAAGTTTTGTATAAATTTGATGTTTCACACAATTTTCTCCAATGTGCCCAAACTTACCACAATACTGACATCTAAACCATGTGGTGTATTCCCATCCAAATATCGCTTTCACAATTTGTTTTGTTGGTTTCCATTTCTTAGTTTTGTACTCTGAATATCTTTGTCCTTGTTTCTTACAATTGTGACACTTTCCTTTAAACTTAGGTTTCTCCATGCATTCACTTGCTCTATGTCCATGCTTGTTGCAACTATAACACTTTCCATTGAATTTTTCTTTTCCATTGCTCTAACATTTGTTTGATGTATAACCTAACTTACCATAATGATTGCAAGTAGGCCTTTTATTCTTTTGAGTTCCTCCCTGACATGATTCACCTTCTTCTATATATCCTAATCTAGCTTTTCCTTTGTGTCTATACTAACTTTTCTCATTTAGTTGATTTTTGCTTTCTTGAGATTTCATCATTCTTTCATTCATTTTATTTTCAATGCCGAGATCATTCCACAGTCTTTCATTCTTTGTCCTTAGATTGATAAGCTCTTGATTTGCATCATTGAGTTGATCAATAATGTCTGCTTGTTGAAGGGATAGTTGTTGAATTTCATTGTCCTTTTCTTCTATCACTTCTTTGGCTTTGTCTTTTTCTTCTATGACTTTATATAATCTAAATGACTAGATTTTTTGTTCTCTTTTCAGCTTTCTAATTTCTTAAAGATTAGAATTCTTCTCCAATAGGTCTTTGATTGTTGCATCAACTTCATCTGAATTTCTTTTTGGACATAAGTCTTCAATACTTCTTTCAATGTAGAGATTGTCATCCATTTGTACTGTAAGATCTTTCCTTCTTTTCAATGATTGAGAGAGTTGCTCCTTTGCTTTCTTGAGTTGTCCAATGGCTGATTCCAGATCCAACTTTTCATTCTCAATAGCCTTATCTAGTATGTATACCTCCATTACCTCTGATCTTATCTCAAGTTGTTAAACTTCTTCTGTGAAAACCAAAAGCTCTAATACCAATTGTTAGAAATATAAGGTGGGCTAGGTTACTGAGGGGGAGGGTGAGTTAGGAACCAATAAAACTTTAACTTACTTCACTGATTAATCCTTCATATATTATTTTGATCTAATTGTATGCATGAAAGAATGAAAGCAATAAAACATTCATAACACTTTGACACAAGATATGGTGACCCAGAAACCTTCCAATTAGAAAGTAAAACTAGGGTGGGGATGATACCCATAAGCTTTAGTACTGTTGCTATTAGGTCCACCCTATTAAATGATTTACAAACATACAATGAAGTATGCACTTTATTAAAAGATTTTGAAAAAGATTGTTAAGTCTACCCTGTTAAAGGATTTGACTAATGCACCTGTTAGGATGAACCAGTGGCTGATCTCTGATATACAACTCTGATTTGCTGAATGAGATTCCTTGTATTACAATGAAGACCTGGTTGTGATATATAAATCTATATTGTCCCTTATACTGCTTGTAGCTTTCTTCAATTCACACTCATACACTCCTTATAAGACCTTCACATACTTATTTGGATATGATACAATTCATTACATATATACCAATCCAATTCATTAGCTTCTAGAGTTGACTATGATACTAAATTCATCATAATTCACAAAGTCAGCCCAACTACTATAACTTGGGTTTTGAAGACAAACTCGGTGATGTGCTGATACACGACAAACATTGTCAATGCTTGGAAAACTATGGCACTTAGTTGAAGTTGAAACTTGGTCCATACTAATCACTTTCGTGTAGCTTGAACTGGGTCAACACTATGTGAGTCGATGAAAACTAAGAAATTCGGTAGCTACTAAATCACTCGGTTGACATTGCATGACTTGGTCAACACTAGATTCATGGAGTTAACACCGCGAGCTTGATAGACACTATAGAGCTTGGTTAACACTACAGAGCTTGGTTAAAACTAGAATCTTCTTCACATCCACTAGATAGGTCAGTAGACATTGCTACACTTAGGCTACATTGAAAATTGTGTCTAATGCTCGGTAGATGTTGTGTAGCTCGGTATGAACTACAAACTATTTGTTTAGCTCACTAGCAACTGAGACACTTGGTTAACACTGCTAGATGAATGATAAGCTCAGTAACAAATGTAGAAATTGGTAGAAATGTAGCCTTTTGACTAAGTGTTGAGACAATGATATACAAATTGACCTCAATGTCAATAGAATATGTATTGAAAACATCTCCTAAGTATATATGGGGAGAAGAGTGCATGAGAAATCTCTACTTTATTAGGGAGATTTAGAAAGATTTGTGTAAAAAAGGAGGAATATCTCTATGGGGGAGATATACAACATAAGGAATCCTAATGTATGGTAAGTTGTTTAGTGTAAACAACTATTGTTGATCTTAAAAGAGAAGAAGAACAAAGCAGTGTTCTAGAGGATTTCAAATTTGATTAATGAAGAGGATTTGAGAAGATGAGAACAACAACAACAATAACAATAGAGTACTATTTGGTATTCTTGGAACTTAGATGTTTTTCATCTATGTTGCCATAAATGCCAAAGCAAGGTATTATTAGCATGAATTTTGATGATATTCCATTGGTAAAGTATCCTAAGCATTGGAGAGTATTGACATGTTGCATTCATGACTCTGTTTTTCATTGATGTCAACATAACAGTAAGTTTGTGAAGATTGACAAAGTAGTAGACATAGATCTTAGTTGTACGAACAATATTTTGATTGTCTGGTACATTCATGGACATGTTTGGTATAGTGTCCTGATGTGAAGGTTCAATGCATAATACTTAAGACAAAGATGTACGAAACTTGTACTTGATTTACATAGAGCAGTACAAAGATAGAGTGCTTGAGAAGCAATTTATGATATTTGCATTATATCATTTGGCAGTGATATAATCTTTTGATGCATGGTCATTTAGTGACTAATGAAAGTTTGATGATGATGTCAGTGGATGTGCAAGCCCTAGAGTCACAGTGTGAGAAGTTGTATAGATTGTGAGTCGTCAATGCTATTGTAATTGTAAATTAATTAATTATCTTATTATAATTAATTGGGAAAGCCTCAAGGCTGACTCAAGGAATTATTTTGAAGATATGGTATAAAGGAAAGATGTTTTCCTTGTTTATAATATTGTTTTAAGATTGAAGTGTATGCGAAGTGCAAAAAGGAGCCTAGTGTTTTACTAGATGCAAATAAGCAATCCAACAATGCGAGATTTGTGATCTGGTTACAAGATTAGAAGGAGCAAAAGTTTGGCTGATAGGACAAGAAGAAGAAGCAATATTATTCATTTTTATTATTCTATAAGGAATAATACAGAGATCATTAAATGGTGGGTTCATTGATCTTTCCCTTGAATTTGTTGGGGCAGTGGGTTCAACTATCTTCCATAACTCCTAATAGGGTTGAAATCTCCTAACATGAATTCAAAGTCTCCTAACAACGACTGATATGTACTAAATGTTGTTATTGACTACTAACAGGGTTCATCCTTTAACAAGGAATATTTATATTAGTAGATCATCTTGTGGGTACCATCCCCACTGGGGTTTTCCCTCTGATCAAGGGTTTCCTAGTTGAAATATGTGGTGTTATTGTGCATTAGAATCTTGTTGTCATTTCTAATTATATTGCCCACATGGTTAAAGTTTAATAAGGTTGATAATTATGATATTAGTTGGATAATTGATTCACCCCCCTCCCTCAGTTATATTGGTGGACTATATATTCTAACACAAACAACATTTTTTTTCTATTAGAGTACTAAGATATTGCCTTATTAATTAAATCATTTTGATTTACTTATTAAGCCACTTATTATCTCTAGTTTACTTAAGCTAAACTTTAGGCATATAATGATTAATTATTTTAATAATTATTATCATGCAACCTAGGGTTTACCTGTTAGGGTTTTGATCTCCTTTATAAGAACAATCTCTCTTTGTAATTTATTTATTCATTTTTTATAATAACAATTTCTCTTTTTGCTCATCGAGAATGTCTCATCTATAGATTTGACAATTTCAGCCTCCATAGCTTTTGCTTCTCTAACTGTGTGATAGGTGTTTGCATGCAAGTGATTCTTAGGAGCTATGGGGTTGATCTTTCATCAACTTCAACATGATATCAGAGCTCCAAATCTTCATGCCTCTATTTTATTTATGAGAAGTTTGGCTTGACCTTCAGATCTTTGCTTTTTGTTTCGAGGGTTTCATTTTTTAGAGTTTTTTTTGTATTGAATCTAGGAAGTCACAATTTTTTGGTGCACTTTGAGCCTAAAAGGACCTCATCATTGAGCTCAGAGTGCCTAAAAACCCCTATTTTCATATAAAATTTGTTGAATTTGGATATAGTTGGAATGTGAGGTAAAACAATTTTCTTCCCAAATAGTGAACATTTCCTAAGGCAGCAACTTTCTAATTTTTTGGCACATTTCCCAAGTTAGTGATTTTCATTTTTTGTTTCAAAAATTGAGATTTTTGGCAAATTTCCAGAGGTGGTGATTTTTCAGTTTTTTGGCATGCAAATCAAGATTTTTGTTTCAAAAAGTTGAGATTTTCTGGCACATTTGCTGAGGTGTCACTTTTTTGAATTTTGCACACAAATTGAGATTTTTTCGTATATCAAGATTTTTGGCATGTTTCTTGAGACAACAATGTTGTGATCTTAGCACAAAAATCAATATTTTTTTGGCACAAAAATCAAGATTTTTGGGCACATAAATCAAGATAGTTTTGGTACATACTTGACACACTTCTCGAGGTAGTTTCTAGTATTGGTGGGCACACTTTTTGAGGTATTCTAGCATAGATCCCAAGGCAATGATTTTTTTTGCTTTTCTAGCACCTTTTTTGGACCTACATGTGGTTTGTTTGGCCATAAATTGCTCATCTAGACTCTATTTTTTGCAAACAAGATATTGCTAGAAAGTTGATTTCGAGCTTGTTGTGATGGTGTAGTTTATTTGGGTTTTTGATGCTTTTTGGTGGCCTATTTTAGATGTCAAATTTAGAATTTCTATTTTGTACTGCAAAAGACATATTTTGAGACATTTTATTTTCTAAATTCTACTCCAGACACATCCCATCCATTTGCTTGCTTTTCTACACTCTGATGGATATTTGGGTTGTTTCAAGTCTAAGGATCAATTTTTTTGTTTCAGATGATTTTTCATGGGTTGTACTATCTCTTGTATTAGTCTTATGTCTCTTTTGATCTTTGTTGATATCCTTTTGTAGTATTTTTGCAAACACACTGAGATGAAGTGTCTCTCTATTGCATTTTGGGATCCTGCGCATCTCTGTGTTTTGTTGTACTTGCACTACATTATATAGTGCCTTGGGGGGGTTTCATGTTGGAAATATTCTCCATCTTCCTTTTTCAAGTGAGTCTTACTTCCATGACATTAGCCTCATGATGTGTCAATGGCATGTGCCATTATAGGTGTTTGTACTTCTTTTGCACTCTCAATGTACCTGTTTCTTCTTTCTACAAGAGATATTGCATTTAGTTTCAATTTTCATGTCTTACCTCTCAACATTATAGGGGAGTTATGTTGATTCTATTGCTTTCTTGGTTCAATGGAGTGAGATATGTATTCAGTATTTGATCCTATGTACTAGGCGATTGCAATGGCTAGATACTTATGCATTTCGGTGAGATGGATCATTTACCATATAGACATTCTTTCATTCCTATTTTTGGAGGCCATGAAGATACCTTCCATCTTCAATTAATTAGCTTTTCAAACTTAGTCTTCTCTACCTGGCCATATTCTATACAGTGGAAGTTCTTCAAATCAACAGTTTGGCAGTGTTTACAGCTTCATGCTTCAGTGGTGTTATTCATGATCATCATCTTGTTCCTATCTTCTGGAACATTTTATTTCTATCTCTTTTTGGAGTAGGGTTTTTTCCATGTGATTTTTTCTATTTCTCCTTTTTATAGAGATTTGGTTGTTCTTGGATACCTCATCAGGCCTTGTTGTTGGGACCCAAATTTGCTTTTAGCAATAGTTTCTACAATTTTAGCTACTCCCTAAATTTATCTTGGGGGGGGGGGGGGGGGGTGGGGTGTTAGAGTAATAATATATTGCCTTATTAATTAAATCATTTTGATTTAATTATTAAGTCACTTATTATCTCTAGTTTACTTAAGCTAAACTTTAGCCATATAATAATTAATTATTTTATCAATTATTATCATGCAACCTAGGGTTTACCTGTTAGGATTTTGATCTCCTTTATAAAGACGATCTCTCTTTGTAATTTATTCATTCACTTTTGATAATAACAATATCTCTTTTTCCTCATCAAGAATGTCTCATCTATGGATCTAACAATTTTAGCCTCCATAGCTTGTGCTTCTCTCTTTCTATGACATGTGTTTACATACAAGTGATTCTTGGGAGCTGTGGGGTTGATCTTTCATCAACTTCAACATTTTCTACTACCAGTTCTAGTCTTTCTTTGGTGGTCCATCAATTAGTCTTTCTTTGGCAGCACCCTTTCACTTCACTTGTGGGTCCTATTAGCTATTGTCACATTTGGGAAGCAACATTTTTTGTTTAGAGAAAGTGTTATTTTTATCTTAGGAGATGCATTTTGGTGGAGAGATTTTTTGGAGTTGTGATTTATGGTTTTTGGGTGAGTGCATGAGTGTTTGGAGGAATTTTTTTCTCCCAACACTCAAGGGCTTTTTGTATGGGCCCTGCCCCGACTTGGGCTGCTAATCAGGGTGCCATCAATCAACACTCTTCTTTTCATTCCTACTATTGGATGCAGTATTCCATGTTCAATTGTTCAACTCGTCAAAGTTTGGTGCTTCATGGCATCTCTATCATTGAGTTTAGTTGTTTTCCTTTGTGTGCCTCTTAATTAGAGTAGTGTCTTCTGAGAGCACTCAGAAAAACTATAGTCTTCTCTACCTAGTTAGGTTCTATTGCAATAGAGGTTCTTCAAATTAGTAGTTACTTTTTGATAGAGCTTTTTTAGATTCTTCATGCCTTAGTGGTGTTATAGATATGATCATCATTTTGTTCCTATCTTTTGAGACATTCTTTAGTTTGGAGTCTTCTTTAGTTTTTCACTTGTTCTTTCAACATTCTTTTCACCTCTCCATGTGATTTTCTATATTTTTCCTCTTTGTAGAATTTTGATTGTGCTTGGATACCTCATTAGGTCTTGTTGCCAGGTGTATACACCCTAAAATGGTCTCCTAGACTATGGGCCCCCATTATTCAATTTATCAATTTTTTAAATCAGTGGTCTACAATATTTTATTAAATCAATTCAAATTAATTTCCTTGGTCAAATTTGATTATTTCAATATTTTCTAAGGTTGATCATTTTATCCTAAGTCTCATTTAATTAAAAGAAAATCTCCATTTTAATTAAATAAAATAAGTCCCCATTTAATTAAAAGAAAACCTCTCTTTTAATTAAATAATTCATCCACATTTAGTTAATTAAGAGAAAAACCCCTCTTTTAATTTAATTAAATGTTTTCTATTTAATTAAAAGAACTTGCTCCTTTTTAATTAAATGAATCCTCACTTAAAGAGGAAATAAAATAATTAAAAATTAAAAATTCCTCTACACTTAAATGTACATATTTCTAAGTGGGATTTCATTTAATTCTTTTCCTATTTTCTTATTACTGGATCTTTATTTCACACTAATCATTCTTTCTTCACCCTTGATTAAATCTTATTGCCTCTTAATCTTAATCACCTATTCTTCTTTATAAGGGAGAACCCTCTCTTCATTTTACATACACACTCTATGCTATTGTTATGTTGCAGGTTTAGAGAGCGATTTTTGAAGGAGTTTGAATACTAAAGCTTTTTGTGGAGAACTTCTGTCTTCTTCTCTCATGCATCCATGGCTTCTATCATCATGATCCATCCTTGTATTTTCATATTAGCTTAGATCTTGCTTTCATAGATTAGGTCTTACTTTCATAGATTAGATCTTGCATTGTTATCATATAGATTAGCTTTCATCTCCATTTGCATGCATATTGGATCTTTGAATCTCTCATTTTATCATGTACTTGCATGGGCACAAACTAGGTTAAAACTGAGGGCTTTCATTACAAACCTTTGCACTCCATGAATAGAGAGCTATGAGCCGCCATTTGAGACCTCGTTCATGAGCAGATCTTCGATATAATGTCTCATAGAATTGTGTTTACATTTTAAGCACACATTTTTGGCACCCACTGTAGAGCAACCCACCTTTACTTGTTAGTTTTGGACATTTTTAGATCTAACCCCCTTGTATGAATTTGTTTGAAGACAAAAAACCCTAAATCTTAAAGATTTGATCATATTTCCCAAACGGATTAGTGTTTTGGTCTTTTTTTTTTTGAAAATTGGTGACACATCAGAAAAGCTTCCGTTCAATTTTCAAAAATTTCCAAGGTATTTTAGATTTTTAAATTTTTTTTCTTGATTTTTCATGAAAATTTGTTTTAGGGCACAAATTAGCACATTTTTCATTTTTTTTTGCATTTTTGGAAAGGTCTCTGAATTCTAAATAGGGTTAGTTCTTTGTGTTTTGATTTTAGAGATCATATTAAGGCTCAATAATTTGATTTGCAAAAAATGGTTTATTTTGACAAAATGGCTCCCTAGGGTACAAATGAAAATATATTTTTAAAATTTTGACATTTTTGGAAAGCTCTCTAATTTTTTATAGGGGTCTCTTTTCTGCATTTAAGGTTTTGGATTTGAATTCATATCATATAGATCCAATCTTGATGACTACGTCAAAAATCAATAAAAAAAAGACATTTAATGAATAGCTTGCATTTAATTTTTACAATGGCTCAATGCATGATGTGAGCTTTCATTTGGATTATTTTCTAATTATTATTGTATATGAGCAATGTTGCTCTCAATTGAGAATATGAGCCATTAATGGGCTCTCTCAATAAGAAGCTCTCTTGTTGAGTGGCTTTGTCTAAATAGATATGATGTATGCTCAAGCTTATGCTTCAAAAAGGGCTTCAAATGGAGTTGGAATTTGGGTGTGAGTGTATGGTTTTGATGTAAAATGGCTTCTTAAAATGGCATTATGACTTTACTTCATGGATTGTGTTGTTTTGCAAAGGGGAAGGATCCAATTTATAGGCAAGAGGCTTGAAGTATTGAGGGCTAAGATGCAAGGATGGGGAAAAGCTCATGGAGGGCTCAGATTGCATGAGAGGAGAGCACATGGATTGTGCTTCTTTACAGCCAATCAGGGAGTGAGACATGTCACAGGGTGAGAGGATGGAGGAAAGAGGAAGGATGAGTCAACAAAGGAAGCTCAAGGGATAAAATCTTCATAAAGACCCTCATAATGGCTTGTAAGAGCAATGAAAGGGCTTGGAAGAGTCATTTATGGCCTAGTGGACTTCATAAGGTTTTATGGTTGAGATATTTTGAGGGAGATGAGAGGAATTTCGACTCGGGTTTGATTAGGAAGGTTTTAAGCTTGCTTAGGATTGTGCAAATGATTAGAGGATGGATTAGGATGGTTTAGGATTAGCTTAGGGATAGGCAAGTGGATGGCATTTAATGAGGGTGGGTGAAGGAGGAGATATTTGTTAACTTTGGCTTGGGTTAGTAAGTCTTAACCCATGTTTAGGGAATGTGACAAGGTTAGGAGGGGATTAGGATTAGGTTTAAAGACATCTTTTAGAAGAGTTTAGACTTTGGATGAGGATAAAGACTTTCTAGAATAGTCTAGAACTTCTTAGGATGAGGATGAAGACTTTCTAGAAGAGTCTAGAACTTCTTAGGATGAGGATAAATTAGATTTTTAGGAAATAAATAAAGTTTTATTTATTTCAAGGGTTTGGATTGAGGAGATATTTATTAAATCTTTTTAAATAAATATGAGGATTAATATTTAATCTTAATTAAATATTTTGAGTTGGGATTAGGGGTAGGAAATGATGGGATTAGCCTTTAATCAAAATTAAAGAAGGATTAGAAGATTTTGGAAGAGGTTAGTGGTCTTAAAGAAATTGGCCATGTTTTGGGCAAAAAATAAAATTTTTATTTATTTTGGATTTTTTGGTCAATTTATTAATTAAATAATTAATAAATAAAGAAATAATGTTTAAATAAGATTTAAACATTTTTGGGAGGGATTCCTTAATTAAATATTTTTAATTAAGATAAAAGGATTTAATGGCATAAAAATAAATAAATTAATTAATTAAATAGTTAATTAATAAATGATGATGTCATCAGGAATTTTTCAAAAAATAAAAATACTTTATTTTCTAAAGGATTTTTAGGTGTCTACAATTATCACTTTCAAAAATTAAATCTTCAGATCTAACCCTAATTTTGCATAAGTTGGATATATATTGCATATCTTGTGTTTGTTTGTTTTACTTGTTGCTTTGTCCATTGCAAGCGAGCATTCAAGTGTAAAGGAAAGGTACAATAGAGAAAAGACACATTACAAGGATTATTAGGTATTTTGTTAGATCTTTATAATATTTGGATTTGGATCTAAAATGAACATCTCATGTGTTTGGCTTGAGAGCTTTTACATGCTTTCATAGATTCACACTTCATTTAGTGCTCTAAAATTGGATCTAGATTTGATCTCATGCATCTGTATTTCACGTAGTAATTAGGCCCTATGAAAACTATTTGGGAGATCTTAAGAGATTGAGCTTCATTTGCTTGCTTTACATGCAAAGCTCCTCTTGACGATAGATCCCCTTGTAGGTAGGGAAAGATATTTGTCATTATCTCACTATTCCATTTGGATTTGTCCTCAACATCTATTAATACTTTCTCTTTTGAGATTGATGGTGTTTGTTGTTGGATTTTAAAAAAAAATTGGTGAGGTGATTTCAAATTAGCGTGTCAAAGAATCTTGTTTGCTATGTTTGGGTAAGGTGAAGAGGCTAGAGGATTATGCTCTGTTCCCTTTTGGACACATCAGAAACTTAGAATCCTTGAATCCAAACCAAGTCCCCATATGGTATAACTTTGTGAGTATTTCTTGATTAGAGAGGGTTAACCGTAGTGGACATTCTCTTTATTGGGTCAACCAATTGGATGGAACCTCAAGTAGTAATAGCCATTTTTGATGTGGTAGTAGCAATCGCTATATAAATATCCTTATGGGAGAAATTATCATGGGTGTAGTCTTTTTTTGGGTTATTAGATCTCCTCAGTATCTCTGATTGATTAAATTCTCAAAATATGTCAAAACCCTGGTGCGTCAGGATTGGATTTTGCTCACTCTAGATTGCAAAAGCTCAAGAGTTGAGCATTACTAAAAACCATAGTGCTACCAAATTTTCTTTTCTAGGACTATGTGTGTGATTGGAAAATATTTTGAGAACATACATAGTAGTGGTTCTAGGAATTAGATTGATACTACGACACTATTCTTGTTCATGTGCAAGGTTGCTTTGTCCCCTGCTCATTGTTTGAAAACATTTGCTTGAAATCCCTGATTGTTGTTTTGTGTGCTTGGTTCATGATTGAAAATCTATTGATACACCTAATTGGACATTTGAAATGAACAAAATATGAGTTCCTGAGTCAAGACTTTATGAGCAAACTATTTTGTTGTCTTATTATTTCCAATCTCCCTAGGTTGATCCAGTTTAGATTAGACTACTCACCCCATTGTTAGAAGCTTGCTTACACTTTGGGTTATTGTGCTTTGACCTTTTGAATTAGTAATCATTGATTTCACAAGTTACCTTGTTTGGAGTTGGTGAGTTAGGGACCGTCCTTGTTGAGAAAGATATACCTTGGATCCTTTGATATTACGCTTGGAGAATCTTAGTACTCTCTTATTCATCCACTTTCATCAAAATTCAATTTCAATTAATTAAATTTGGGTAAATCATCCTCCTGGTCCATATGTGCTAGTGTATTCACCCAAAGTTGTAGGCACCTCTGTGACAGTGTTGGTTTATGCCTATTGCAGTATTTTATCTCATCATTTCTCTTCTAGACAAGTGAGTTCTTTTTCTATCCTAGTTTGGTACTAACGTTTCTCAGGGTTATCCTATCAACTAGTACCTTTTCTTTCATGTTGGTTACAAGTGCTATTACATGTTGATCAACATTCAAATGAACTCAAATGGTGTCAAATTTCATAAAATGACTCTTGGTCTTCTTTCTTCTTCATCTTCCATGTCTTTCTAGTCTCCCATTTCCATTCTTCCTCTTCTTCATGTCTTCTTGATTCTTTCCTTCCTATTATCATATAATCTACCTTCTTCTATTCATCTTTTCTCTTCTTCCATGCTTGATTCTTCTTCTTCTAGAACCATAGAACTTGAATATCTTTTTAGGGACCCTCATTTGAGTATAGATGAACTCAACCTCCTTATTGAATTTGAAAAGTGTTGTTACTCCAATAAATATATGGATGCTAACCTTTTGACAAAAATGATGGAAAAGGAAAAGAAATCAGACATTCTTGCTAGGATCATACGCAAGATCATATCACGATATCCTTCTTCTAAATATTCCTTATCTTCCAAATCTCACCATGATTCTTCTAGATATCATTCACATTTCTCATCTTCTAAGTCTTATCATGATTCTTCTAAATATCATTCACATTCTTCATATTCCAAGTCTTACCATGATTCTTCTAAATACCATTCATGTAGGTCTTCATGTACCTTTTCTTCATGATATCATTCTTATTCTACTTCTACCAAGAGTATTATTCCTTATATTGAGACATACCATAATGAACAACATGAAAAGTCTTGTGATATGCCTATCTACAATGCCTATAGTGACAATGATTATGATGATGATGACTATTATATTCCTATGAGTCCTAAAAGTCTTCCTAGTCCTATGCTTGTTCTTAAAGGGGATGAGTCACAGATAGATATTGATGGTAATCCATATGACTTGAATTTTGAAAACAACATTGATAAATTTTGTGAAAAATACATAAATGATAAATCTACATTTTTTGAGGAAGAGAAAGTCTTTTTTTGTGCTGAAATAAAACATCAATGCTATAAGAGTTCCTCTTGTAAGAACCCTCATGCTGAAAATAAAGATTACACTCTTGAGCAAGATCATGTTAATGTTGAACCTTTGTCTACTGATGCTCCCCTTCCATCTTCTACTTCATCGACTATCCATACATCCCCTAAAGATTTTGAGTCTCTCAAATCTTCTACCAATCCTTCATCCAACAAAGATCCTAATGCCTTTCATATAGTTCCCTATAGTTATCCTCAAAGGCTACCTCTTAAAGAAACTCAAGCTAACCTTTACTTAGCTGCAAATACTTTTGATAATGCTAAACCTAAAGAGCTTAAGCCTTCATACGCTATAATGCCTACTTCAGCTAGTCCTTCATCATCTATTCCAAAGTCTTCCATACAATTCCAACATGCTTCCTTCTCCTTAGGAGTGGGTTCATCTCAAGAGGACTCCAAAAATGATAAAGAAAAGAATATAAAGAATGATCAAGATCAAGAACCCTCAATGTCATCCAATTATTTTCACAATGTCTCTGATCCATTTCATGGTCCTTTTGATCCTCTATGCCCTTTCTCATTCATTCCACCATGTCTTAAGTCTTCTCCTAAGCAAGATCAAGCTACTACTTATACTACTGAGCTTATTGACAATCAAAATGACCTTAATATAGTTGTGCCTTCCAAAGATGATGCTTCCATTAAGGTTATTAAAAATAGTGTTGTTATTTCCAATGTTGAGCCTATTGAAAATCAAGAGAAAAACTCTACACTTATGCTATCCAAAGATCCTTGTCAAGATCAAAGTCTTCCATCTTCTTGTTCTACCACTCCATGTTCCCTTCCACTTTCTACTCTTCCTAAGTCTTCTCAAGCTTCAAGTACTCATATCAAATAAGTTGCTCCTATTCAAGATGTTAATGATCCTATTGCAAATCCTAATGCTCACTCTAAAGATGTTGATGTCCTTGATTGTCATATAGATGTTGATGAACTTATTGATTACCCTTTTGCATCTTCCACATCTATCCTTGGACCTCTCCCACCAATACTAAATGTGTCATGTCTTCCTTCCATCTTGGGCCCTTATGTCCCTTCACTCTCCCCTCCCAACTCTCCTAATTCATCATCCATCTTGGGTCCTTACGTCCCTTCCTCTCCTATCTTTCCTCAAGATCAACGTAGATGCATATCCTTAAATCCTTTTCATCCACCCACTTACCTAAACTAGTCATATCATCCTTCTTCTTCCACAAGTCCCAAGTCTTTTGGAAGTAACTTGAATCTTCAATACAAAAAAAAAAAGCAATTCAAGAATCCATATGAAAAAGAAGACCACCATGTCTCCTCTAATCAACATGGGGGCATAAAGTCAAAAGAGATATCTAAGAAAAAAATAATAAGACAAGTATGGATTCCAAAATCCATCATTGAAGATATTATCTCTAAATCATAAAAAAGAAATAAAAAGATGCCTATGACTATATGGATTCCAAAGTCTCTCTTGAGAGAGTTTAATGTTGAGCAACAATTGAAGTTGATATTCAACCTTCCAAAGTACTCCACTTCATCTTCTTCCAAAAGCATTCTTCCATCCCATTTGCCTAAACTACAACCTCTTCTATCCACTCACCATATTACTTCACACATTTTTTCATTCACGTTTTCTCCATCCTCTCGCCACCCTTCAAGGTGTGTGTTGACATTGATCTTGCCTTCATTTCTATCTTCTAATCTCACTCGCTTTGCATAAAGCCATATCCTCTATTTTTGTTTTCCATCTTTCTTTCCCTATCAGCATCTTTGAGCATATCATTTCAACTCCTTTGCATATCATGGTTTAAACTTTCAAGGAGCATTATCTAAAAAGCTTGATTTCTTCTAGAAAAATTCAAAAAAATTGAAAAAAAGAAAGATAAAAATGAAAATTTTGAAAATGCGCCTTGGTGAAAACCTAGTAATTAGGCACCCTAGTAGCAAAAGTTAAGAGAAATAAAATCGTCCTATGGTGAAAACCACTCCCTTGTGGTGCCTTGGATAAGTACCATGATGAAAACCTAACAATCAGGCATCATGCGTAGTTCTTCTACATCTTTCATCTATTCTATCTCCTCTCTGTGATCTTGACAATGTTGACCTATACACAAACATTTGGCTATCTTATGAGCTATCTTATGATGATCTTGTTTTCATTCCTTTCATGTTCAACCTTCATATCTATTTTCTTCCATTCATTCTAGTCTTTCGCTATCCTTTTCCCATTTACCCTTTTGGTCTTGATCTAATAAAAAAGAGCAAAATACGATGCTATGAAGCCTCTTGACATGTCTACTCCTTTGGATTGCATCTTTCCCACTTTTACATTATGCTTTTGTGAATTATACTATGCTAGCCTTTCATTTCTTGTCCAAATGTGCTTTACATGACAATTTTTCCCTAGCTTGGGTATTGTTGAGGAGTTTTCCCTTGAGGATTTCTTCCTTTTATTCTTCTTCATTCTCTTGTCTTTCATTTCTTTCACCATCTTGCTAATCACTCTTGACCTCCACCTTGCTAGACATTGGGACTGCACAATGTGATCTTCCTTGAGAGTTTGGCCTATTCTGTCTAGGGACATTGTATATTATTTGTATATATTTATTGTCTTAAAAAAAAACAAAAAAAATCATATATTTCAAGAATCCAAAAAAAATGATATATTGTAAAAATTCTAAAAATTGGAAAATGTCCCGAAAAAAAATGATCATCTTAGTGAAAACCTAGCAATAGGCACTTTGATGTATCTCAAAAAAAATTATATATTCAAAGAATACAAAAAAAAATTTAAAAATTTAAAAATTAATTTAAAAAAAAAATTAAAAATCCTAAAAAAATAAAAAATCCAAGTGGTGAAAACTTGGAAATGGGCGCTACTTGAAGCCTTTGTACCCTTGTTTCTTAACGCGCGTCCTCAACACTCAGCCTTTCTCCATCATGTCTTGTCCTTATTGCCTTGGTTTGGAATTGGTCTTTGTCTAAGGGGCATAACTGTGTTAGCTTCAGTCTCTTGGATGCGTTAGTCTTTAGGACACCTGGCAAACAGTGTTTTTCAACACCACCCCAATTGTATTTTTCAATACAACCCCTAACATTGAGTGCTTTTCAACACTTATTAGTTTGGTCTAACCCAGTTTTGTCATGTAATCTTACATGTTTGCAAGCATTCAATTGTTATCCTTAGAACTCGATATTAGTTAACACACTTAAATTTTTAAACATAAATACTTAATGTTTGAGCTATGTCATGATCTTTTCTTTGTGTGCTGATTGTTATTATTTTTTATTGAGTGTCATTGTTCCTAAGTCTCTCCGGGATGCGTAGCTAGAGGACTTAGGGCATGAGGCATATGTTTTATTTACTACATTAAATTGGGTAGGCTAACATCAAAGTCATCTTTACCTTTATGTCTTTGATGCTTATGTTAAAATCTTTCCACATTCCAATCCGATATAAATTACATTCATATCTTCATAGTTGTACTTGTGACTGGTGATGATTGTGTGACTTTTTGATGTTCGCTAATAATGGTCCAATGATGAAAATAAGTTCCTTTACATTCTCTAATGAATGATGAACACAAAATCCTATGTTATAGTTGTTTTATTGCAAGTACACCTTTGCATTTTCATGTAGCTTGCATTGTTAGACTTCATATTAGTTTGCATTTTTAGGTTGCATTATGAGTTTGAGAGGATTTTTCCTTCATCTTTCTCGTGGACTTTTAATCAACTGTGGTCGCATTTTGATCTTTATTTCCTTATCTTCTTTCATGATCTCAATCAAAATTTTCTATCTTCAATAGTTGATTGATTTTGAAGCATTCTATTTCTTAGGCAAATTTTCTTTTCTTCTTTCTGTTTCTTTCCATATCCTCCAAATTTCTAGCTTCCATTCACTTTCCCCCACTTCTTTTCCTCTAATTCAATTTTGGGGCATAATATTTCATGCGTGACAATCTACCTTGGTCATGTGATTCTTATATCTTTCATCTTACATTAATAACTTTATCTTTTGTTTGATTTGATCAAATTTCTAAATTTGTTGTTTCTCCTCTATCCCATTTCGATTTCGATTACAAGGGGGAAGTACCTATCAAATTTCAATCATTGATTCAGTTTTATCAATTTTATCCTCAACTTTTTCAAGTTAAAATTTATTTGTGTTCTTTGTCTTGATGTGTTCCCGAATCAACCACACATTTGGGGTTTTTTGTGAAATTGAATCAAACTCACACTTCGTTTCTTTCTTTAACTACATGTGTTTCCAAATCGATCACACATTACTCAAAGAGGGGCAAATGTATGCATCCTAAAATGGTCACCTAGACTATGGGGCCCTCGTTATTCAATTTATCAATTTCCTGAATCAATGGTTTGCAATATTTTATTAAATCAATTCAAATCAATTTCATTGATCAAATTCGATTATTTCAATATTTTATAAGATTAATCATTTTATCCTAAGTCTTATTTATTATTATTTAAAAATCGATAAGAGGCTAAAGCCAAGATTAATTATTGTGTTGTGATTAATTATTATTATTATTTACTTAAGCGTGAGTACAAGTAGATTTGAACCCAAGACCTCTTCAATAAGAGACTCACAATTTACCATTGTGTTGTAGGCTCTCGCCTTATCCTAAGTCTTATTTAATTAAAAGAAAATCTCCCTTTTAATTAAATAAAATAAGTCTCCATTTAATTAAAAGAAAACCTCTCTTTTAATTAAATAATTCATAACATTTAATTTATTAAGAGAAAAACCCCTCTTTTAATTTAATTAAATATATCCCATTTAATTAAAAGAACTTGCTCTCTTTTAATTAAATAAATCCCCACTTAAAGAAGAAATAAAATAAATAAAAATTAAAAATTCTTCTACACTTAAATGCACATATTTTTAAGTGGGATTTCATTTAATTCTTTTCCTATTTTTTCATTGGTGGATCTTTATTTCACACGGATCATTCTTTCTCCACCCTTGATTAAATCTTATTGCCTCTTAATCTTAATTGTCTATTCTTCTTTATAAGAGAGAGCCCTCTCCTCATTTTACATACACACTCTATGTTATTGTTATGCTGCAGATTTTTGAAGGAGTTTGAATACTAAAGCTTTTTGTGGAGAACTTCTATCTTCTTGTCTTCATCTCTTATGCATCCATGGCTTCCATCATCATGATCCATCTTTGCATTTTCATATTAGCTTAGATCTTGCTTTCATAGATTGAATCTTACATTGATAGATTAGATTTTGCATTGTTATCATATAGATTAGCTTTTATCTCCATTTGCATGCATATTGGATCTTTCAATATCTCATTTTATGGTGTACTTGCATGGGCACAAACTAGGTCAACATTGAGACCTTCATTACAAACCTTTGCACTCCATGAATAGAGAGCTATGAGCCGCCATTCAAGACCTCATTCTTGAGCAAATCTTGGATATAATGACTCATATAAGTGTGCTTACATTTTAAGCACACACCAGGACCCATATTTACTTTCAATAGTAGTTTCTAGGTTCTTAAATACTCCCTAAGTTTATCTTAAGGAGGGTGTTAATGTAATTATATATTTTCTAATTAAATCTATTTTACTTAAGTCAAACTTTAGGCACATAATGATTAACTCTACTTTTAATTATTATCATGCAACCTAAGTTTTACCTTTTAGGGTTTTGATCTCCTTCTATAATGATGGATCTTTTATTGTAATTTATACATTCATTTACTTTTGATTAATAACAATTTATGTTTTTTCTTATCAAGAATGTCTCCTCTACGGATCTATGAATTCTATTGTGCATAGCTTTTGTTTCTCTCTTTATGTGATAGATGTTTACATGGATGTGATTCTTGAAAGCTGTGAAGTTGATCTTTCATCAACTTCAACATTTTCAACTATAATATTATATGTTAGGGCTTTTACAACAATATCTAAGATAATTTTGTAAATGCTAATCTTAGAACATATGCATCATCATGCCTCACAAAGTGTCATATTTGAACTCTTGAATTATGTTGATTAAAATTCCATTTATATTCAAATAAACTTATTTTAACAAATTACAATTACCTCTTATATAATTTATTCTTATGCTTCACTTATTTTTAAAAAAAAGAAGACACGGACAAAAGCTCAACACAAAATCATCCAACATTTCCTATCCCAGTCCAATTATGGATAAAGCTCAAAACAAAATCAGCTTACCATATCCCATCCCCACCTTAGCAACGATATGCATGCTTCAAAAAAATTTACAATTTCCCATTTGTACTTCTAGAATTTCCTGGAAAGTTCTAAGGAATACGCAAACCCCGAGTCAAAATCCCTAATTCTCTCCTCTGTAATATTAAAATGCTTTAGGGTTTTAGAGAGGTTTAAGAGTAACGTAAAGTTTTGCGGTTCTCTGAAGCAGGCTCTAGTCGGGCGGCCCAGTTCTCTGAAGAAGCGCAAGAAAGAAGAATATTCATACACTTTAGAGAAACCATGGCGATTGCTAAATTGCTGGTATCAAGGCTTGTGAGAACCTCGCAAAGCAGATCACTTCCGTACAATCTGGTATATTTTATAAGCCGTTTGTTATCATTTGAAATGCAGTGTTATTTTCAATTCTCCTCGCCCTGAATACATAGTGGACGTTTTTAGTACGTCTGACTAAAACGAGGAGTTGCATTCCTAAGATTTGTTAAGATGGGCCACCCTGATATACTGTCATTGAACTGCATTCTGTCTGTATGTTTTCTCTAGATATTGATAGTCTTATTTCGTCATGAGGGGTTGGAACCTAGGGTATGCTCTTATTTCCTTTTAATGCATAAGCCATGGGCTGTGTTTCCGGGCTTGGCAAGGTTCGTCCACAGGTCATAGGTCACAGTTGGCAAAGCTTGTTGGTCAGTCAATAATATAGAAAAACAAAAAATCATAGGAAAGAGTCCATTTAGCGGGTGAGCTCCTGGTGTTTATTTAAATTTGACATATATATATTTCTTGCTTAATGCACCCAATAGAGGCGAAATAGGATTAGTACCCTGTGAATTCATCTTGAATGAATTTGGTCAATTGTAGGCGAATTTGATCGAACTTTGTCTCACTAATTTTTGGATATCCCGCACACATTGGTTGGTGAAGTTTAAGCACTATCTCAAAATAAATCCGTCTCCCAGAGTCTCACCATCAAGAATCATTTTGTTGAATGCACAAAGTCAGTGGAAAGGAATCTTGCCGTTTCCCAGATTCTCAGGAGGCAGAGTTCTACAGTTGCGATATTTTAGCTGTGCATAAGGTCAATGAAAAGGAACATTCTTCTAAGCATCTAACAGACGTTCATGCTACCAATTAGCCCTTGTGCGCATATGCTAGGGTACCTCATAAGTCCAATTGCTGTGTACTTGGTCATTGGCTGTGTACTAGGAGATTATCATTATATACACAACTATTTCAGCAACATGTGATTTGATTATGGTCTAGGAAATGCTTTCTTGATGTTTTGAAATCAGTATTTTTTTTTACTTAACAAACGCCAATGTACTTGGGGATGGCCGGAAATGTTTTCAGGTCATATTTGGTTATGCGGAAAAATTGCAAACCATGCTGTAAACTCACGGTCAATATATTATTCGGAAACCTTTGACTGCCCACGGGACTGCCAAAAATGTCCCCAGTTCTCCTGGTTTTATATGGTGTGGACCACAATGTAACCCTAAAATATTTAAATATT
This sequence comes from Cupressus sempervirens, assembly GCA_028749045.1. Taxonomy (NCBI): domain Eukaryota; kingdom Viridiplantae; phylum Streptophyta; class Pinopsida; order Cupressales; family Cupressaceae; genus Cupressus; species Cupressus sempervirens. The sequence continues at coordinate 324,030,474 of CM053783.1, forward strand.
ATTAAAATATGCATTCATGTTGTTATGTGCCTTAACTAAACTAAGCCTAAGACATTCTCTTATTTCATCGTCTCGTGAAAATTTATTTCTGCTCTACAGTCAGTGGACATTTCATTGTTGGATTTGCACTTTGCAGAGTTGCATACATACTAGCCTAAGTATATTGATATTTGCAGGGTTCACAGGGTTTCATTGTTTGGCTCAAGTGATCAATTTTCAAGATTTATTATTTATTCATGATTATTCTGAAAAACCATTTTTAGCACATTGATCTAAAAAACCGTTTCTAGCACATAGCAAGCGCTTTTTTCATTAATCAAATTTTGAGAGATAGAAGACTTAGTAGATTTCCTAGTATCCATGCTGAATATTGCAGAGCAATTGTTTATTAAACAAATTTTTACAGATAGAAGACTTAGTGGATTCCCTAGTATCCACACTAAATATTGCAGAGCAATTGTTTAGTACCAACGAAATGAATTTCTTAAAGTTTTAGTCAGAGATGTGCTTGAGTATGCTGTTAGAAAATAGAATGTGAAGTTGTGAACAGATTGAGACTTAGGTGTTGCTCCTGTCTGGAATTCTTCAGCTGTGTGAAATTAAAATTTGAGCTCCCATTTTATTTATTTAATCTTACATTCTATGATGATTCAATGAATAATCATTAATTTAAAGATTTTAGATTAATAAATGTTATTATGTTGCTATGATGAATGTTACATTGTTATATAATTCATGAACACTATTTCTATGTGTGTGTGTGTGTGTGTCCATCCCCTGCTGTCCCCTGCTCTGGATAAAAATCCTGTAAACCCATCTGTCCCCTTGTCACCTCATCTCGGAAACTCAGGGTAACATAGACAGACACTATAAACATGGGCTGTGTTTTGACTTAGTATTTGGAATCCCTTGTAGAGATATGCATCCCTTAAGCTCCCCTCAGTTTTGGTGACAAACTGTGCACTAAAAGTCCTACCTTGCTTTGAAAATGGGTTGTTCAATAGGACAGTTGTATTAGGTTAGGTGACATTTTCTTTGGTTTACTATGTACATTGAGTTGAGTATGCTGGGAAATCGAGTATTGAGGTTTGCTGGTGCATTGCCGTGGCTTGGTTTGAAACAGGCAAGTTGGAAACTTGGGCTTCTGTTTGAAATGAGAGGTAAATACCTTTTCAAGGTATTCATAGACTGAAGCTGTTGGACTTAAATTGCAAAAGGATATTTCGTTTTACAGGTGCAATGTGATATATAATAAAGCTGAAATGAGAGTCATTTGAAACCATAGTTACACTGGCCTGGGGGACGTGGGGACAAAGGGGCCTCAAATTGGGGATGGTGGCGGGGGATGGGGGTATATAGTGTATACTATACATATGATACTTAAAATGCTAATTATGAAATATGTATAACAATATTAGACATAAAGATTTAAAATACTAATTTGCTAAAATAATAAAATTTAAATACTTGAGTCTTGAACATTGAACATGAAAGTAGACCTTTGAATAATAAATATTAAAATTTTAAATACTCAAATGAGCAAAGGAAAGAGTCCTAACTTCTATTATATAAATATTAAATAAAAAAAGTCTTAGATATCAAAAGTATGAGATTCTCATCATGGAGATGATTACATTGAGAAACATAATAAGATATTCAATGCAGCCAAATGGTGGTGCTGCTGGCCATGCTGGAACGCCATCCCCCCGTCCCGGGTGTGTCCCCATCTTGAGTGTGTCAGGAAAAAAGGGCGGAGATGTGTCCCCTTGTTATTATGTTTGAAACTGAAAATATGCTTGAGATGTTGTTAGACCTGATAGGCAGGAAATACTATTGAGATGGATCTACTATAAACTTGCGGACATAACTTGAGAGGGACTTTATTGAAAGGCAGGAAATATAATTGAGCTGAATCATCTATAAACTTGCAGGGATAACTTGAGAGGGACTTTATTGATGGCTCTTAAAAAATCAGGTCTGAATCAAACAAGAACTAGCATGCAGGGCTCCAAAACCAAACTTTAATACGGATTAATTGAATCATTGATAGTTTAATAGTTGTTCTCAACCAACCAACACTTTGATCCAATGAATACCATTATCACTATTGCTGGGGTTTGTACTGCATTCTTAAGCTACACCTAGAGCCTAGACTTTGTATGATATGGTGATTAAGGTTTAGTTATTTAGTATAACCTTTTCCTTGAGAGTGTTCAATGAAACATTGAAGTTGGCAAGGAAATTGCTCAAGCTTCGAATTTCCAGGTTTGCTAAGGGCTTGCTAACATTAAGAGGGTTGACTAAAATATTAGAGCAGTGCTTGTAGAGAAAGCAGGGCAGGAGCTGGTTATGTAATATGGCAACTTAATTTTTTTGTTTTTAATAATTGTGGATTTTGTAGTTTTGTTCAAATTCTACCCTTATACCCTATAACAAGGTTGTCTGGTTGTATGTACAAAACTGAAATTGGGGCACTCCCAAAATGCACTTGTGCCTTATATGGGCTGCAGATGCAAAATAGATCAAATATCTTTTTGGTACATGGTATGGCCCACTGCACACTGCTTTATCCTGTTCATTAATTTAAAAATTTCTCTGTGTTTGATCTACACATGTTATTAGCTTCAAAAACGAAAACTGAGAAATTATGAAAGAAAACAATCAGTTTGAAGTTTGAAAAAACTTCATGAAGATGTGACTTTCAGTTATTCTGAGTTTGATTTTTCAGCTTGAATGCAACAGTACACAAATTTTGGGTGTATGGACTGTACATCCCCTGCACCCTTCAAACTATGCATATCTTCTAGCAACCTTACACCCATGTACCCAAGTTTAGGGAGTTGCTCTCGGTGCCATCTATCAACGGCCTATGTACTCCTGCATCTCCACAACTTGTGCAGCTTCATGAACCAGTGCATACTAGTTGTGCAGTCTTGCACCTTTCTATCTATGCTTTCTAGAACTTCTGCATTATGAACTTGTCTCCTGTGCAGCAAATATTTTGTATAAATAATTTTTAATTTTATCACATTACAATATTTTCACTGCTTGTTCCATATATGTTTTGTAGAACTTTAAAACTTGTGTACCGTGCAGCAAATATCTTGTATACATTTTTAAATAATTTAAAAAAATTTTCACTCGTTAAATCGTTGTACAAGAAAAGTTGTATAAGAATGAGGGCTTCAGTTGTGAGAATGTTTCTTTGTAGCTATGTGGAGAGTTGCTATGGTTCACTTCTAAGTAAATTTTACGACCCTGATGGGGAATGCTTTTACAGGGCCTCCAAAGCTTGCAATCTTCATGTGACAGTTTGCCTTTGACACGGCGATGGGCTAGTGCAGCAAGAGCATTCAGGTTTGGGGAGAGTTTGTTTGTAGTAGTTTTTGAATCATGTGTCATTTGTAAGTGACTTTGTAATGTTGTTGTCAAGATTCCTTCTTATGGTTATAACGGTGTGCACAGTTCAAAAGCTGCTGGCAGTGACATTATTGGTATTGATTTGGGAACAACCAACTCCTGTGTAGCTGTAATGGAAGGCAAGGTGAGTGTTTTCAGATCTTGGCCATGCTTTGTCTCTTAAAGTTAAATAGCGCATTTGTTGTTGTGATGTTCACTGATTACAAATGTTTTTTGAACGAATACAGAACCCAAAAGTAATTGAGAATTCAGAAGGGGCTCGGACGACACCATCTGTTGTTGCAGTGAATCAGAAAGAAGAGATTCTTGTTGGTATCCCTGCTAAACGCCAAGCTGTGACTAATCCAACAAACACTGTGTTTGGCACCAAGCGTTTAATAGGAAGAAGGTTTGATGATCCACAGACACAGAAAGAACAGAAGATTGTTCCATACAAAATTGTCAAAGCCACAAATGGTGATGCATGGGTTGAAATAAATGGGAAACAATATTCTCCTAGTCAGATTGGTGCGTTTGTCCTGACAAAGATGAAGGAAACTGCTGAGGGTTATCTTGGAAGGACTGTTTCCAGTGCAGTTATAACAGTGCCTGCTTATTTCAATGATGCTCAGCGTCAAGCAACCAAGGATGCTGGTAAAATTGCAGGTCTGGAAGTTAAAAGAATAATCAATGAACCAACTGCAGCTGCCCTTTCATATGGCATGAATGAGAAGGAGGGTGTGGTTGCTGTTTTTGATCTTGGTGGAGGTACATTTGATGTTTCTATTCTGGAAATCTCCAGTGGTGTTTTTGAGGCAAGTACCGTGCCTTAACTTTCCCTTTTTGTCTTATTTGGGCCTTTCCCCATGAAATCTATATCCCAACCCTTATAACGTATATGTATTTTTGTCACGGGAATGATTTTGAGTATTTACCCATCATAGCCTTTTCCTTGAGAAGAAATTTCAAAATTGTTAATACTTTGTTTTTCTTATTTTATTTTAAGATTCTTCAATCTGAATGTGCACAATTCAATCCTTTAGGATGTTTTTGTGCTCCGTGTAGGTATTTTTGGTAGTATTATTCGTGTTGAGGGAAATTATTAAATGATGTGAATTATTGATAAAGTTAATGCTCATTGTGAATTTTGTATCTTTCAGGCTACAAGGATGACCATTCACATGATGTTTTTTTTATGGTGGGAATAATTGCAACCTAATGGAAGCCTTCTTTTGCAGGTCAAGGCCACAAATGGTGATACCTTTTTGGGTGGTGAGGATTTTGACAATGCCTTGTTGCAGTATTTAGTTAACGAGTTCAGGAATTCAGAAAAAATTGATCTGTCTAAGGATAAATTAGCATTGCAAAGGCTACGTGAAGCAGCAGAAAAAGCCAAAGTGGAACTATCATCTTCTTCTCAGACAGAAATTAATCTACCTTTTATCACAGCAGATGCATCAGGTGCAAAGCATTTGAACATTACATTGACTAGATCAAAATTTGAAACATTGGTGAATAACTTGATTGAGAGAACTAGAAGTCCCTGTGAAAAATGCCTAAAGGATGCAGGGGTTTCAGCTTCTGAGGTGAACGAGGTGCTTCTTGTTGGGGGCATGACCCGGGTGCCAAAGGTTCAAGAGGTTGTTGCTGAGATTTTTGGTAAGACACCAAGCAAGGGTGTTAATCCAGATGAAGCTGTGGCAATGGGTGCTGCCATACAAGGAGGCATTCTACGTGGTGATGTGAAAGACCTGCTTCTGCTGGATGTGACGCCCCTCTCACTTGGATTGGAAACACTGGGTGGTGTTTTCACTCGACTGATAAATAGAAATACAACAATTCCAACTAAGAAAAGTCAGGTATTCTCAACTGCATCAGATGGTCAAACACAGGTTGGAGTGAGAGTATTTCAGGGGGAACGGGAGATGGCTGCAGACAATAAGCTTCTAGGTGAATTTGAGCTTGTTGGCATTCCACCAGCTCCAAGAGGGACACCCCAAATAGAGGTCACATTTGACATTGATGCAAATGGTATTGTTACTGTTTCTGCCAAGGATAAGTCCACCGGGAAGGAGCAACAAATTACTATCCGATCATCTGGTGGTCTCAATGAAGATGAAATTCAGAGGATGGTGAGGGAAGCTGAGACTAATGCTCAAAAGGATCAGGAAAAGAAACAGTTGATTGATGCTAGAAATTCTGCAGATAATACAATTTACAGTGTAGAGAAGAGCTTGAGTGAGCACAGGGATAAGATTCCTGCAGATGTAGTTACTGAAATACAATCAGCGGTGGCTGATTTGAAGAAGGCCATAGCAAGTGATGATTTAAATGAGATTAAAGCAAAAACTGATGTTGCTAATCAAGCATCTATGAAAATAGGACAGCACATGCATCAACAATCTGGCGGGTCATCTTCTGATGGACCATCATCAACATCTGGATCTGGAGGGGAGGCAGAGGCCCCTGAAGCTGAATATGAAGAGGTGAGGAAATGAGCAAATAAATTTTGTAATTTTAGATGCATAGATTTGCCTTTTTCGTTTAGGATGAACTTTTAATATAGGACTGAGAGAGGAGAGTCGGGAATCTTTTGAGCAGTTCAAAGTAATTTCCAATAGTGCTAGCTTAAAGAGGCAACTATTAAAGTTTTGAACGGTTCAAATCAATTTTTTGTTTTGCTGATTGCGCGGCCATTCTTTTGATCAGCAACATTATAGTTTTTTGTAATCTATGCCTTGGCATAGGACCAGGTAAAATGTCGGGGCATATGATTCTGGCATTGTGAATTATCTCACTTCTTTGGTTTTTAATTTATGGATATCTTTGGGAACCAAATTTTAGTGTGCCTTCTGTAATGTCTTGGCTGCACATTTTCTCAATAACCTCAAATATTTGTCCCTTGATTTTCAGTTTCCCAGTTCGTTAAGTTTATTTGCCATGCACAAGTTTTCGTTTCCACTACTTTGAGGCAACATTACACTTAAAAATCATGAAATCGCACAACTAACTGAGATACAGGTTAGCATTTGAAAGTTCTGGCATTGCATATAACTTAGCCTGGTCAAGCCATGCCAATCTTTCTTGAGCCAATAATATGTAACCATTTAATGTGTACAGATTGGAAGCATGGCATCGTCAAAGCTTCTTATGGTAAATGCTGACTTACTTATAATTGACTTCCTCAGCAAAATATGGCCACATCTCTTTCGTCATTAATCCAGGACAGGGAAGAAATACCAATCTGAATTAATATGCATGATAACTCTCAAAACAAACCAAGGATTATTTCCAGAAACTGGACAACGGACAATTTATATCTCTTCATATTACTTACAACTTTATCAACTGGAATGAGATATCATGCTCTGTATGTAGCCTCTTATGCTAAGCAAGCCTATATACATTCTACAGAGTGACATAATTAGCATAGGTTGGTCCTCATTGAGAATTTTTTTCCCGTGGTTTGGCTTCATAACGGCCGACCAAATGTTGAGTTCAACAACTGCTCTCTCATTGATTTGTATTAATTTAAAATTTGATTGTCAATTTACGTATCAGAGAATCCTCAATTCAGAAACTTCGTTTGACCAAGAAATAATAAAACAACAATCATTAAATCCAAAACACTAGAGTACGACGAGGTCTCAAATGAACAGTCATCTCAGAGAAAATTTCCAACCTACAGTAGTAGCAATAGGATGAGAAGTTTAGCTAATCAAATCTAAGTTCTACAGTGAAGTGTATCTGTTGCAGAAAGCAGGTGTGACTTATGTCGGCGTTGCGAAGAGACAGCGAAGGGACTCGTGTGACAACTTCTTGTCGGAGAAATTTCAGAATTTATCTTCAATTTATAAAGATACTCGAAGGGAAGCTTCTAACTATAAGATCTGTTAAACCATCTTTAGATGTATATAAAACTAAAGTAAGATTTCTCTTCAAATATATTATATGTTACAAATTTTAGAAACACAAATTAAACGAATTCTACAAATCTTGACGTCGGACAAACAATAAATTTGTCTTTTAGGTGGGACTGTAAGAGCCGTCTTCATATGGATTGTAAAGTCTGGAAGTTGTTATAAGAAAAATAGAAACAATTTCAGTTCTTTTACTGAAATAAAAATTTAAATTAATTTGCAGAAAACTATTTTTAAAAATAAACTGTGTTAGGGATAGGATCTAGTGGTTAACCTTAAAACTTGACATAAATTAAGACAAATTTTGAGATTTAGATTTTTTTTAATATTAAAGGGGTGGTCTTTTCATGTAAAGGGTTATGAAAATAAATATAAAAATTATTTAACCTCACACACATATATGTTGTTAGCGAGTTTGTGATGAACATAATTATCATACTTTATAAGAGCTTTTCAAAATCAACACAAAGAGGAGATAAGGATTTTGAAAGGGGAAAACAAAGAAAACCTCTAGTGAATTATATGAACGAGGCAAATGCCTAAGACTGAAGAGAGAGAGAGAGGAGATAATGTGGAGCCATAGGGCTCATTACATGAACTACATCGTGATTGTGTGTTGAGAATGAGAGAAGCATCTCTTATAAAGAGATGAGAGGAGGAGTTATTTGTAACTCCCATGTGAATGATTGCCCCATTCATAAGTGTGTGCATAACAAGTGTCATAATCCTTTTAAGGAGGAATAACTATTTTCCTTAATAAAGGAATTACAAAATAGACTTGTCCTCACATGTGAACTAGAGGACAAACAACATAAGGGATACTTTCGTTTATCTCATTTAATAAATACAACCAAGGAAAGGTTACCAATTCTAACACCTCCCTTTAATCTTTACTTGGGGAAATTATATCAAAGGGTATTAATTTCAAATTTTTACAATGAAATTCTAAATAGCAGCAACTTGATCTTTGAGAATGTCTGCAATTATGCAAAAGGTCTCTTGTGAGTGCAAGTAGATCTTCGTAGAGCCAAGAGAGAAGTGGATAGGTCATGAAATGTGCACCAAATAATATTGTCTTGTATGTGCTTGGATGGATTACCTGAAAAATAGACACAAGAAACGAGACAACTATCCACAAGAAGTATTTCATCTTATATTCAAATTAGAAATCTTTTTGAACAAGGATAAGAAAACTCTCATAGAGAAGAGAGAGAAAAATGTGACATGTCACCACAAAGCAATGGAGTTAACTTGATATCAAGATAAATTATATGCACAAAATATTATCAACAAGGTCAAATTGAGAAAAAAGCTTGATCAGATTTCTCATTAAAAGTATATTATACTAATGCACAAATGACCACAGACAAGGCCAACTAATGATACCTGCATCAACATTGCATCAATCACATGGATATGGATGGTCCACTAATGAATCATCCCACTGCAAGCTAATGGGTTGCAGCACCATAACTTACATGACTCACGATCTAAGCAATGAAGTATGCAGAGCATTATCACATTAATACATGAAAATAAAGTAAAATGCTGATCAAATAAATATTATAATGATTGTTTTTTAGGATACTCAAAGGAATGGATTATGAGGGTTTAACAACATATTGCCTTCAAATTCGATCAAATCATCTGAATTTGGAGGAAAAACTCTAGTAATAACATCCTCTTCATTAAGGAACAAAATGGAACAACATGGAGGGAAACTCCATAAATATCAACCTTTCAAAGTAGAGCATGTAGAATCAAATGGAGGGAAACTCCATATAAATATCAATCTTTCAAAGTGGAACAAGTAGAACCAAATGGAGAGAAACTCCATATAAATATCATCCTTTCAAAGTGGAACAAATAGAACCAAATGGAGGGAAACTCCATATAAAGTAAGTGCACACCATTATAGGATGGATGGATACTCCATGGGCCAGATAAGGAAACTATGTATCAGTTATATTGAGGGGACTTTCACAATATGAATCAAATATAACTAAGGGGACTTTCATAGTTAACTTTGAAAAATTGGCTCCCTATGCAACTTACAAACAAAATCCTTGAATAACTTCATATAAATCAATGGTATAAAACCATAAAGTGCCAACATGGGCATGGGCATAGAACGATGCTATCAAAGCATAAAATTGCAACTATGTGCAAATCAATAGATCACAATAAAGTTGAAGACAAATGTTTAAGATAACTCATAATCCAAAATTTTTGAGGTAAATGTAGTGATATTTGGAAGAGTAATGATCACTATAAAGAATATGGATATTAGGTAGGAAAATTCCATTGAGGGTGAACATGGATACTATATTGAAGGTGTTGAATTATAAAACATATTTACATTTGTGAAACATATAGAAACATAGTTGGGTATACACGAATATACTCACAATTTACTAGTCACAATAGACACAATAGTTTGTATATTTATTTGGGTATATATGTGTGCACCCATATATATTCAAATAAATATACCCTTATATATAATGAAATAACTAATGGTGATGGAAAGAAAGATAATTTTGTGGCCATTAATCATAGAAGGTTCTTTAGATCAATTATCGTATATCAAGGACTTGAGTAAAAAAGGTTTACCTTGAGGCTTGATAAAACTGATATGATCTCAAGAAGAACATGAAAACATATTTCAAGGAGATAGAAAAGGCATATGTTACAATATAATTAATTCTAAGAATTATGAGTGTTGCCGCTATAATTTACACCCAATTTTTTTTTTCCATAATCATTATAGAGCTTTGAAGAACTTTAAATAACTAAGCTCAAACTAAAGAAGTATAAATTTTATAGGACATTTTAATTTTAATATGAAACTAAATTATAGTAAAAGATAGATAACAAGACGATAAAAATTCATTTGCAAAAGGTCATAAAACTTATCCATAAAGATATTCATATAAAAAAAATTGTACTTAATCAAATTTAATTAAAAAAATTATTATTATTATTTTTTAAAACATAGTAGGTATGAGAAGAGGTGAGAATATTTTTTTTAAAAAAATACTCTATTTTTCTTTTAAAGAAAACATAAAAAAAAAAAAAAAATTTAACGTTGAGTTATAAGAAGATTGAGTAAGATAAAAATTTAAAACTCATAATTTCAAAAGGAATTTAATCTATTTAAGAGATATAAAACAAAACTTTTCTTAGATGTAAAAATAGTAAATTTTAATAATTTTTTTTTAAAAAAAACATGCAAGATAACACAAAGGTCCTCGAAAATAATCAAAGTAGTTGGGAGGAAATATAATGGTAAGACAATAAAATAAGAATGCTAGTTTGAAATAAAAGAGCAACCAAAAAGTGCAACAATAATGATAAGAAAGGGCAGCAATAATGTTAAGAGAAGTCCATAAAAGGATTAATCACGACGATATGTGAAGCAATGTGTCATTAACGAGGGATGATAAAAAAAATTGAAAATTGTTTTAATAATGAACCAATTACCTTCATTAAATTCCAAATAACATAAAAGTACTTAATAGACAATGCAATAGAAAAAAAAAATTTATGTTCATTTTCCTTGTTAAGATAGACTGTTATTACTAACAATCTTTTAATTAAAAACATCAAGAAAAAATTATTTAAAAAAGTTAGATAATTTTTTTTAACTCAGACTTAAAAGAGGTGGAAAATTACATTTATAAGAAAACAAAAAAGTTTAAAATGTCAGATGATTTTAAAATTATAAAGAGACAATACTAATAAAAGTCAAAAATTATGAGGAGATAAAAAGCTTGATAAAAGAATGTATTTACTGGCAACCCCCCCAAAAAAAAGGTGCCAGTTACAAATTTTTAAAAAGAATAATGATTAAAATATTTTGCTGGCAACCCAAAAAACAAGTGGTAGTTACAAAATTTTAAAAAGAATAATGATTAAAATGTTTGCATGAAATGCACAACAGGAATAATATCACACTTATGAAAAGAAAACTGACACAATCAAGTGCAAGAAAGAAGGAATAGTATTATGCTGCAGAGATATAGAACGAGCTGTGAACTCAAAGACCATGGTCAGAAGGTAAGAAAATAATGAAAAGTATTGCTGGAGGAGGCAAAGCACTGTAGCTAAAGCTTATGCAACAGTAGAGGAGAAGAGATCGGCCTTTGAATGGTAGGCAATAAGCCTTGAGAGCGTTATGACAACGGCAAGAAGAGGGAGGATTTCCAAATTGTCTTAAAGATTAAAAATACTTCTCATCTTGCATATGGGGGAATATGCAAGGGTTTAGGCAGGAGGTAGCAAGTGCAGGACAATGGAGATGATGTTCGTGGGAGAATAATGGGCCCAAACTTATTCCAATTTGGGGTCGGCCTCTTGTTTGCTATAGCGCATGCATGTAGAGATTGGAATGATGGTCAACTAATCCCATGTAAGTTGTTGATTAAAAATTTGCCAAGAAATATGGCTTTATGGATGCTATCATTGCAATTTAAAAACTTTGAAAAACATGCAAATGATAAACCCAAAGTGAAACTGACTAACTTTTGCTAGTGTCATCTTTGCCTATGCAATAGAAATTGAGTTCTGACATAAGAAATCAACATCCATTAGAGCTAATACATGATAGTCAGAATACTGATAGAGCAAGGAATATCGAAAAAAAAATCTCTGCAAACAATCCACTTTCACAAAAAAATTGGCAAATGCAAATACAAGGCAACACTTACAACAGACAATAGACAACGTTCAAATCCAAAGCAACAAATGAATGTAATTGCGGGGGAATACCTACAAGAAAAGGTTGACGCAAATCTCTAACCAAAACAATGAAAAGATTTCTTGCAAACAATCCACTCTCACAATAAAATGGGCTTAGAGTGAATGCGCTTACATGCTATGAAGGAATGTTATTGCAGATAAATTAAATGTGTAACAGAGAAATCTCTGCTCATCAAAGAGAAATGAACGACGTGATGAGGAAAAAAGAGGAAAAAAAAGGAAAGGTTTGAATACAATCTAAAAGCATAAAATAATCTAGCAATAGTGTGTGAGAAATCTAGACTACATTTGAGTTTGAATATGGTGGAAAAACTCTTTTAAAAATGAAATAATGGCCATAAACACAAATAGATAGATGAGTATGTATGAGTATTAATAAAATGAAATTCTTTTAGAGATTTGCAAAAAAAGATTAGTTTCCTTTAATGAAAACATCCACATTTAAAAGATAAAGAGCAATAAGAGCAAGTTTTCTCTTTGTTTTGGCGGCTAGCCTTCCAAGACAAGAGAGAAAACAAAGCTAGATAAAAATAATAAATAACTCTTTGGCAGTGAACCTTCCAAAGAGGGTTAGTACAAACAAAATAAACTTACAAAGGCCTGCAACAAAAAAGTAATGAGGCTAATGCTTCTTTTCTCTCAACCATAATACAAACTCAAAAACAAGGATTAGAAAGCTTTGATACCACGTTAGCAATTATAGAATCGAAATGAAATAAAAAATAAAGAGTTATAATTTAATCCAAGAGAGTTTGTGATGAACATAATTACCATACTTTATATAAGCTTTCCAAGATCAACACAAAGAGGAGACAAGGATTTTGAAAGGGGAAAACAAATAAAACCCCTTGTGAATTATATGAATGAGGCAAATGCCTAAGAATGAAGAGAGAGAGAGAGGAGATAATGTGGAGCCATAGGGCTCATTACATGAACTACATCGTGATTGTGTGTCGAGAATGAGAGAGAAGCATCTCTTATAAAGAGATGAGAGGAGTTATTTGTAACTCCCATGTGAATGATTGCCACATTCATAAGTGTGTGCATAACAAGTGTCATAATCCTCTTAAGGAGGAATAACTATTTTCCTTAATAAAAGAATTACAAAATAGACTTGTCCTCACATGTGGACTAGAGGACAAACAACATAAGGGATACCTTGGTTTATCCCATTTAATAAATACAACCAAGGAAGGATTACCAATTCTAACATATGTGGTGGAAAATGTAAATATGAAGGTTGAGAATGGCTGAAAGGTAGATGAGAGTTTGGCTATATAGTCCATGCGAGTGAGGGTTTTTGAGCATAACTCTTTACGCATTTGTTAGTTTCTTTCCTTGTCGAGAGAGAGTCACATGAGACTTTCAAGGGTTGAGAGAGAAATGTATTATTGTGAAATTTCGTCTACTTTCATAGAGATTTGTGAAAGAGGGTTTGAATGGTGCATCTCAAGTTGGATTTTTTTTTCTCTCTGTCTCCTTGCTCTCGCTTCTCCTTTCGTTGGACTTGCGATATGAATTGAACTTGTTGATTGCATTATTTATCTGATAAAATTTGGATCTATGAAATGTTCTCATGATGCATTATATTTGTACAATCAATTCTTAAGAGTTATTTAAAAGTTTTAAGACATGGAATGTTGTATTATGACATTTTCCACGTGTTCTTCTCCATGCATGTTCTGATTAAATGTTTCGAAATTATATATTCTTGATTTAAGAGTTTTTAACTAGTTTGACTTCTTGAGTTTTCATGCTCCCAGTTGTTGTTTAAGGCACTGAGGCATGCCGAATTGTTATGTGATTATATTTAGCATTAAAAATGCTTGTAAGGACACACTTATAATCTGTCTTATGATTGCATAAGTGTTTTGTGCATTGTGATTTTTATATGTTAAGGTTTTGTTTAGACTATACAGGACCCTAGGAATGTTATGTCATAACCTCTTTTATGATTTTCATTTTGGATTTGTGAGTAGGGTAGAGGCCCTAGGTGAGTGAGTTACCATAGGTGTCGAGGCCTGGTAGTAGCCACCAGAGGATCCCATGTGCTAGAGACTAGGGCCATGTGTAAGTTGGCTCTACATGTGAGTTTTTGTAATCAAGTGAAAACATTAATAAAATTAATGGGATATGGGGATTGAAAATTCACATTAATCAAGATAATTGGATATCCTACATGTTGGAGTGCTTGGGGAGAAAATGTTCTATAGGAATGTATGATGACTCCTAATGTAGTAATGATGACAAATAATGTATTAATATTATGAGTAAGATCCTTGTGATTTTCTAACAGATTTTTATCAAATGAATGTCAATATTAGTAAGCAGAATGTGGCTAGAGAACATGTGTATGAAAGAGGGTTTGATTATACTTAATAAAGTAAGGTCAATGTAAATTAAGTAGGTTAATGGAAGCATTTGATTTACTAAGTCTTGCATTTAAAGTGGAACTTAGTGATAGGGAAAGACTTTCTAAATTTTGCTAGCTTTAATATGTATGAATATGTGAATTAACATAAAGTAATTAAGCTTGAATATGTGAATTAACATAAAGTAATTAGGACCTATTCAAGATCTAGAATTAGAAGATTGTTTAATGGATAAATGTCTTACATAGGAAATATTTGACCTTGTCCTAAATTTATTGATATTGAGATGAATAAAATAAGGATACTTGGTTCAACCTAAGAGAAGGAATGAAACATTTAAAGGTAACTAAGGGAGTAACAATTGAGTCACTTACAACTAGAATAAATTGGTTAATGTGATAGAATAGATGAACACAAAGTCTTTGTGTAGAAAACCAAGTGGTGTTGTTTAAAAATGACATATAGAACCTATCGGGACTTTACATCTATAACTAAGTGAACGAAATAAACAAAAGATATTTAAGAAAAAAAATTATAAACCAAATTAGGTCTCGTCCTTCTGAGTTCATTGTTGTTGAGGTAGATTGCAACAAGGCTTTAAGTTGTTGAGACAACCTAGAGAAGAGGTGTACATCTTGAAGATGTTAGTGATGATGAAGAAAAATACCTTATCCTAATCTAGAACCTGAGATTGAACAAGATAAATAAAAGTTTTTGAGACTTCTATTTAGGGCCGACTCCAGACTTGTTGAAGTTATTTGCTATGATGGAAAACTTGAGACCAATGCAGTATTGGATTGGATCTACGAGATGGATAAATACTTTGAGTATGAAAACTCTCCTGATAACAAGAAGGTGATGATAACATTCACAAAGTTGATGGGTCATGCTTTACTTTGGTTGGATCATTTGCAAGCTAGGAGACATGGGAGAGGAAAATAAAGATCAAGATATGGGCATAAAAGATTGATAAGACGAAGAAATAGTTTCTCCTTGCTGATTACTAGGTAAATTTGTTGAGAAAGATGTAGAATATGAGATAAAAAAGGCATGAGTGTGAAAGAATATACTAAGGAATTTTACAAGTTGGATATTCGATCAGGACATGTGGATGATGAAGTTGAGAAAGTGGTTAGATACCTGAATGATTTGAATTCATTAGTTCAAGATGAGATCAACTATGTTAAGATAGAAAGTGTGGAAGAAGCATATGAGTATGCCTTGAAAGTAGAAGAAAGGTTGGTGAAGAAACATGATCAAAGACAAAGAGGTAGAGGTGGTAGATTTCAAAGAAATGGAGGTAGAACCTATGGAAAAATCAGCAAAACTGATAATGCAATGGAAGATAAAGGAAAGATAGAATGGAAAGAACCTCTTGGAAAAAGAGGTAGATACACTAGAGGTAGCTATTCTAGTTACTCTAGGAATAATAATGGTGGAAATAAAGAGGGAAGATCTTGGTTTAAGGACACTTGTTTCAAATGTGGAGAGAAAGGTCATAGGACTTTTGAATGTACTAACTCTAGAAACAAGATTGGAGGTAGTAGCAGAAACACTTTGTCTTGTGAAGAAGTTGTTGAAATACCTAAGGAACCTAAAAATGGTGAGACCCTAATGTTGAGAAGGATCTTTTGGAATGAAGAAGTTGATGAAGAACTCATTTTGAGGAGTTTATTTAAGACTAAATGTAAGATCACTGGAAAATGTTGCAAAGTAATCATTGATAGTGCAAGTTCAAATAATTTGGCATCTGAAGAGCTAGTTAACAAGTTGTAGTTGCAGAGATTGCAACATCCTAAACCTTACCATGTTGCTTGGATCTAGGAGTATATTTTACTTGTAAGTAAACAATGCCTTGTTAAATTTAAAATTGAGAATTATCATGATGAAGTCTTGTGTGATATTATGCCTATTGATGTTTATCATGTTCTTTTGGGTAGACCTTAGCAACATGAATTTTGTTACCTTTGATAGAAAAGTCCAATGACAATCATTGTACTACAATAAGAGTATGTTTGATTGAAGGTAATCAATTTGCTAAGGATGTGAAAGAAGAAAATATTTGTTTTTCTTTGATTCCTAGAAAGATTGAAAAACAAGATGAACTAGAATATGCACTTGAGATTGAATCTTTATTGGTGAAGTTTCAAGACATCATTTATGATAATGTACTATGTTTTTTTACCTCCTATAAGAAGCATAAGCCATTGTATGGATTTGATACATCGAGCTAGTTTGCCTAATTAAGAACCACATAGGCTTACACCTATTGAAAACACTGAATTGAATAGACAAGTGTAAGAATTTCTTGAGAAAAGTTTGATTAGAGCAATTTTGAGTCCTTGTGCAGTACCTACAGTGTCAACACCCAAAAACAATGGAGAATGGAGAATGTGCACCAACTCTAGAGCTATAAAAAAGATAACAATGGAGTATAGATTTCCTATTCCTAGGATGGATGACATAATAGATTGTTTGAGTGAAGCAAAGTACTTTACTAAGACTGATTTGAAAAGTGGTTACGACCATATTAAAATTAGAGGAGATGAATGGAAAACTACTTTTAAGACTATTGAAGGTTTGTATGAATGGTTGGTTATGCCTTTTGGTTTAAATAACATAACTAACACTTCCATGAGGTTGATGAATGAGGTTTTGAAGAAATTCTTGGGCAAATTTCTGATTTTATATCTTGATAACATTACGATAATTGGTAAAACTAAATAAGAACACCTTGAGCACATCAGACAAGTATTGTAGAAATTGAAGAAAGAGAAGTTGCTTATAACTTGAAGAAATGTTCATTTATAAAAGAAGAGATTGTGCATCTTGGTTTTGCAATTTCAACTAATGGTTTGAAGATGGATCCTAGAAAGGTAAAAGCTATTATTGTCTGGCATACACTTGAGAATGTTGGGGAAGTTAAATCATTTCATGGATTGGAAAGTTTTTATAAGAAGTTCGTCAGAAATTTTAGTTCCATTTGTATTGTTATAACTGCGAAAATGAGAGAGGATAAAAAGAATTTCAAGTGGACACATGGAACACAAAAGAGTTTTGAAACATTGAAACAAAAGATTACATAATTACCTTCACTTGCTTTGCCTGATTCCAATAATGTTTTTCAAGTTGAATGTGATGCTAGTGAAAGTGCTATTGGAGTTGTTTGGAGTCAAGAAGGATAACTTGTAGCTTTACTTAGTGAGAAGTTAAATGATGCTAAGATAAAATACTAAGTTTATGATTAGGAATTTTATACTATTTGTTTAAGCTTTGAAGAAATGGAGACGTTATTTGATGCCTAAAGATTTTGTGTTGTACACTGACCATAAAGCTTTGTAGTATTTGGGAAGATAGAATAAGTTGAATCAGAAACACATGAAGTGTGTTGAGTATTTGCAAAACTTTTCTTTTTCATTGAAGCATAAGAGTGGGCAATCAAATAAAGTTGTTGATGCTTTGAGCCGAAGAAGGAATTTGTTAATAGAGATGAAAGTTGAGGTACTTGATTTTAATAATTTGAAGTACTTGTATGAAATTGATCCCGATTTTTTCAAAAACTTGGAAAACTTGTAAAGTCAAATGGTAAGAGATAAGTGGATTGATTATTTCATTCGGGAAGATATGTTGTTTAAAGGAATTCAATTATGTATACCTAGAAGATCTATGAGAGGTAACATCATGAAGGAGAAGCATAATGATGGACTTGCTAGACCCTTTGGGATTGATAAGATGGTAAATTTGATTTTTGACTTGTATTATTGGTCACATATTTATAAGGATGTACAAAGGATGGTTACAAGTTGTAGAATTTGTCAAACAACAAAAGGAACTAGTTAGAATTTGGGATTGTATTCACCATTGCCTGTACCTAGCAAGCCTTCAGAAGATATTAACATGGACTTTGTTCTTGATTTTCCCAAAACTTAGAGAGGTAATGATTCTATTTTGGTAGTGGTTAACATATTTTCAAAAATGACTCATTTCATAACTTGTAAAAAGATATCTGATGCAATACATGTGGCTGAATTATTCTTTAAGGAAGTGGTAAGATTGCATGGGTTGCCAAAAACTATTGTTTCAGATATAGATACTAAGTTTACTGGTTATTTTTGAAGAATACTTTGGAACAAACTGAATATAGAGTTGAGGTTTAGTTCTACATTTCATTTACAAATAGATGGACAAATTGAGGTTGTGAACATAAGTTTGGGTAACTTGTTGAGATGTTTAGTTGGAGATAAACCTGCTAATTAGGATTTGATTTTGGCACAAGCTAAGTTTTCATATAAAAATTATGTGAATGGGATCACCAAGAAGATACCTTTTGAGATTGTTACCGTAATGAATCATAAGGGAACTACTCAATTAAGGGATTTGAACACTAAGATAAAAATAAGTGTTGAAGCTGAGGAATTTCAGATTTCATGAAGACTTTGCATGAGGAAGTCAAAAGGAATTTGGAATATAAATAGAAAACATATAAAGAAAAAGACAAAAATCTTTTGAGGTTGGAGATGAGGTTATGATTCATTTGAAGAAGAATATATTTTTAGTTGGCACCTATAATAAGTTGAAAATGAAGAATTTTGGTCCTTGTAAGATTCTAAGGAAGTTTGAAAGTGGAAATGCTTTTGAAGTTGAATTACCAGAAGATATGGATATTTCACTTATATTCAATATTGCAGATACCTTTGAGTACTTTGAATCAAATGATGAATTGAAATATAATTGAATAGAAAGAAAATAGTACCAATCCTCAACCTAAATTCCTAAAAGGAATGATCCAAATTGATTAACCACAAAGAAGTGAGCAATGCAAAAATTGATCAAGTAATGTAGAATAGGGAGAAAGGAGGTCCTATGGTCTTACTATTTTGAAAAACATGTGCTTGAATATTGAAATAGATAAAAGACAAATACTAACCTTGAAGTAGGATAAATTTGGAAAATGTACATTTCTGGTGTAAATTTATAGTTTTAGGATCTCTGCAACCTATTTTGAACTAGGCATGTTGAGATGAAGAAAATCCAGAAAACTTTTGTCCTTTTGAAGGGAGGTTGACCTTGACCTGCACCACGCTAATGGAATTTCTGTTCATCAATCCCACAAGTTTGACAAAAATGGTATCCACATCAGCTCTTTGATTCGCTGTTCCACACTTGTATCTGCAAGAAAAATGGTTCTTTTATTTGGATGAGGGTTTGCCTTGGTCAAACCCCGATTTGGAATCAACCTTAATAATGGAATTGAAATAAGGAATGCTAGCATGTAGTAGAAGTAAATCTCACAATGAAGCTATGATATTCAATAGATATGCAATTGTATTTGAAATGTAAACAAGTATATTGATATTAAAGCTTGAATATAACATTGACAAATGCAAATTAAAACCTCCATGATTGTATTCTTGGAATCCAACTTGCTAGAAGAATGAATAGATCTTGAAGACGAACAAATAACCTTGAAGGAAGATCACACCATCATGATGGTTAGATCTAGGGTTTTGTTGTGGTTTCACAATGCACGACCCCTATTAGTTTTTTTTCCTTTTTCAGACCCCTAGTCTAGGGTCTGAGTCTTTTTAAGGCTTTATATAATGTCTGAATCTAACCTGGTCCTTTGCCCAAAGAACCCATTTGCTGGAAACTAATAATTTTTAGAAGTAAATATGATTTCGTAAGATAAAGGGGTACACTAGCACACCTAGCACACCCTTTAAGGTGCACTAGTGCGCTAAATGTGCTAGGGCAGGAGTGCTTCCCTTTGGAAATGCGAACCCCCAAAGGGTGCACTTCATCCCAAGCCTATAAAAGGTTGGGACCCCTCCCTCTTCTACACTCATTATCTACTCTAGCTATTGGCGAGCACACCTCCACACCCTCAGAGGTGTGCCTTCTTTCCTCTTGCACATGTATCAAACACTAAACACCAAGGTTAGAAGGTGTGCAGTTACCTACCCAAGGTGCACAATTGCGTACCTTTTTACTAAAAATCTAAAAAACTAAGAAGCACACCTAAGTGTAAGGTGTGCATATGCGCACCTTACAAAAAAAATACTCTTAGTCTCCACTATAATGGTGCGCAAGTGCACGCCTTTCCAAGGTGTGCAACTACACACCATAAACTAACACTCCTTGTGTAGAGTTAAGGTGCGCACCCTTAGTTTTGAATGCTTGAGTAGATGGTTAAGTGCACCTTGAAGGTGCATAAGGTACACCAAAAATTTCATATTAGAGGCTAAAATGAGGGTTTTTAGGTTCTTTGTGATGTTTTTGCATTTTGGGTTTGGTTTTTATTAATTAGGGTTTTATTTTCAACCTCCTAGACTAATGTGCTTATGATTTTGTGTAGATAAAATGGCTTCCTCCTCATCCTCCCTCGCAATGAAGATCCCTCCAAAACCAGTTGTCTTCAAGTTTCAAGGTGTCTAATCAAAATCATGCTTCTAGGATGTGCATGCAGAGATTTGAGACACTAAATTAGGTCATATTGACTGGAATGCATTCTTAGTACTCTGTAACCAACTAAATGAGAGATCCCCAATGATTTATGCACTTATCGGATCCAAGTTGGTTAATGTGGCTTCACATTCTACTTTAGTGCAATCTTCAAGACTTGTTATGGCCTTGCTAGAGAATTATGTATAAGAAGAGAGAGCGGCGAGAAGCATAACATGAGAGATCATCCTAGATCTAAGGCCAAAGAATATAGAGAAAATTTTCCTTCTCCTAAGGACAGATCAATACATTAGGTTGACTTATCATCAAGCAGAAAGGTGGTATAGGGACAACGAGCATAAGGCTACTGGAATCATTCAATTTTCATATCTAATTGATAGAACACCTATGGGGTGAGGAGCGGGAAAATTTGACATAACAAGAGGTTATATTAAGGATGATATCATATACTCCATAATGATCCTAAGAAGGATCATGGGATTAACAACATCAAGGCACTTGCACATATGGATGGTACATTTCATCAAGACCATCAGAACGACTAAAATGCTAATTGATTGGGGTTCAATTCCTAGTGAGAATTTAGATAACAGCTGGTGGTGGTCAAAACTGATCCATAGGTTTTATGACATTCGATTTGGTGTATTTTTTAGTAGCAAGAACCATAGATTATCCATGATTATTTAAGAAGGGTAGCATGCAAGATGCTAATGCATGGCCTTATGCGGTATACCCCCAACTAGTAAAGAAGAAGCTATTAGATTACAAAAAAGAGTACATAATAGTGAGAGATGCTTTCATTTTTGCAATCAACCGATTTATTGAGGGAGATTATGCAAAAAGAATGTCAGAAGAGGCAACAACAAGAATTGTAGAAATAGGTGCCTACTACATCTAGTTTAAGACATTCACCTACCTAAGGGTAGCAAGTACAACTGTAAATCCTAAGAAGCTCTCTAGGTATCCATGTGATAGACTCATTTTTCTAGAGATTGCACAACAACTCACATTTGCATATGATAAAGTGAGAAAACAACAGAAGAAGACTTGGGTATGACCCATCACCATAGGTCCATTTGGAGTCAAGCAGAAGAAGGATATCATGAATTTTGATTCAGAATGGGATCAATATCCCTTGGAGGACTATAACTCCCTTCATCCATGTTTTGACAATATTGACAGAGTTAAATACTTGGTAGGAAAACAATTTGAACATGAAGATGCCATAGAGGATCATTAAATGAATGCAGTAGATGACTACAATATCTAGATAAGGGATTATTGTAGGATGATTCTTTATTTGGTAGGTATTTCCTTGAAAATAAAGGTCCCATTGAAGGTTGTTCAACAAGACACTCAAATGTCTTGGGTCCCTTGTATAATTAGGATAAGATATACGATTTGCTGGTTATGAATACAAAAATTGATAGAGAAGAAAATGTAAATATCAATTATAGGGCGAGGTATATCATCTAGTTAACTAAGGAATGGATTAAGAAGCCATCCAAATTGGACCTGGTTCCTCAAACAATAGTCTTACAGGCCACATCCTGCCTAGTAAAGGGAAAATGGACAAAAGTTACAGTACCAACATTCATAGCCCAATCTCCAATAAGGCCAAAAATAGTGTATTAATATGATAGGGAAGTTAGATACTTTAAGGTAGAAAAGGGCAAGAATAAAAGGAAAAGAAATTCTCCTTAGCAAGAAAAGCCTAATGTTGAAGGGACTCAAGCCTAGGAAGCAACTCAAGAACCCGAGAACCAAGAGCCCAAAAATGTAGAAGCCGCTCAAACTCAAGATAATGTGCAAGTGCCACCATTTGAACATGAACACAGACCTAAAGAAGAAGCACAAGAGGTGTCCCTACATGTTCAAGAGGAAGAAGCTTCTCCATCAGCGCCTAAAAGAGCTAAGGCTAAAACTCTAGTCAAAAGGACTAGAAGACAAAAAGTGCAAAGAAAGGTTATTCCTAATCCTTTAGTCTTGAAAACCATTCCTAAAGAAGAGGATGAAGAATATGAAGAGGATAAACTTCCCTTGAGTTAGAGGACTCATCTGGCTAGGGCTATTGAGGCAAAACAGAGAAGGAGTTCCACTATAACGTCGCCATCTATTCCCACACAACCTATTCAGGTTACAACTTTGGAGGATAAGCAACAACAGTGGATTGATGAACAAGAGGGTCAAGGGACTTATGTCTTTAGAATGTCAAATTTTGATTTCATGCCTATGGTTACTGAGCTCATAGACAAAAAGATAAGGGATACACCAACAAATCATCCTTTACAAGAAGATGGGAGTCAATTGCCATTGTTTCCAAAAGGACCTCTAAGTGCTCCACCATCACCAAGTCAAGATTTATCTTTCTTGGATAAAGGTTCAACCATTCCTCTCCCTCCTATTAATGATGAGCAAGTACAAGCTAGGCAAGAAGAAGAGCCACAAAAAAGACCCGTTGATGAAGTATCTGAAGAAGGGGAAATATATGAAGAACCTCAAAAAACTTCTCAAGATATAGAGGTAAGGAGTTTGGACTCAGCAGACATAGGGATGCCTGATATAGATCTCTTACAGAAAGAGAAGACTCTAGAGAGGAGCAATAAGGGAAAGGGCCTGGTAGTACAAACCCCCTCTTCAACTAAGTATATGTCTCCAATGGGAACTATTCCAAGTTGATTAAAGAAAGAGGTGATGGTTAGGCATAAAAGGCAACTGTATTGTAGTGTGGACGAGGGAACAAAATAATTAGTTGAAGCCCTCAAGAAACTTGAGCTACCTACGGGTGATGCACAGACACTAGCCTTTATTATGAAGAACTAAAATATGGACTTGTTCGCTCATTTTGCCATCCCTCCTCTACATATAGATATTAAAGATCTGACCCTGAAAGATTATTAGATTAAAGAGGTCTTGTTGGGAAAACCCACTATGGACATTGCTAAATTGTTGGTTACTACAGGAATTAAAGAAGTGTTTAACAACTTGGAACAATATGAGTATGAATTACTAAGGCCCCAAAAATAGAATGAGCTTTTAAGAGGCTATTTGCATGAAGTGGTTGTGTACGGATTTGATATAGCTATGATACCATGAAGAATTTACCTTAGGGAAAAATGACACCAAGATCAAGAAGCACAAAACTAGCACAATATAGACCAAATAATATATGATCATAACAATATGAGAATGAATAACTGATTATCTTTGGATATCAGATTATTCAATAATTGATAATTGATTGATTGATGTTGTAATTGATGTTGTACAAGTATACTAGGAGTGCCTATATATAAAGGCCTCTAGAATACTTCTAGAATGTGTAGGAGTTAGCAATATGATAAGCCTCACAACTAAGCACATGTCCACCAGGAGTGGATTATCCTCCATTGAGCACAGTAGTTAGTGTGATGATGAGAGGATAATCCTACATAGGTGTGTCATGTAAAATTATGTTGTGGACACCGTGTGCTTAATTAGAGTGTGAACAACTATGTTGTCTACATGACAACTTAGTTAATTATGCAAACTCCAATGTTGTAGACACCATGTGCTAAATTAGAGTTGCTTACTCCTGTGTTATCAACATGACAACTCATATGAGTACACATACTCCTAGGTGTCTAACCTAATAAATAATAAAATAATGCATTTATCTTAAGTAAACTTAAGTAAAGTGTAAATAATAATTATTTACACTAACACCCCCCGTTAATTGCAATTTAGGGGAATGCACTTAAGCTCACAAAAGATATGATGAAATGCATAATGGGTCCCAATTACTAGGCCATGTTAGGTACCCAAGTACATATGCAATGCTATACATAATACAATCTCTCTGAAAAAGAGGGAAAACCTCATGGGAAAAACCCTTCTCCAAAAAGAGAGATAAATACAATAAAGAAGAGAAGAGTCATGTGACCTCCCCTGGTGAAAAATCCCTCACCCCTAAGAGATCTCACAAATGAAGATACTTGACCTCCATGAAGGGCTTGGTGAAGATGTCAACTATCTACTACTTTGTAGGACAATACTGTAATGCAATGACCTACTCATGAATCAACTCTCTGATGTAGTGCATATGAACCTCAATGTGTTTTGTGCACTGATGTTGCACTAGATGTTTTGAAATTTCAATAGCACTTTGATTATCACAATGGATGACTATGGGTCTAGGTAGATCAAAACCAAACTCTTTCAGAATCTGCTACAACCAAATAGCTTTTGTCACTGTAGTCATAGCTCCTCGATACTCAGCCTCAGTCAATGAAAGAGAAATAGTGTTCTACTTTTTACTTTGCCAACAAATGGGGCCAAAACCAAGATGAAACATATATCTTGAAATAGACTTGCGAGCATCAAGATCCCCATAGTCTGAGTTTGTATATCCCACTAACTGTAGTCCTGTAGTAGCTACATAGCATATCCCATGTGTATGTGTACCTTGGATATAGTGCAAGATTCGTTTGGCTACTTTCTAGTGAAGCTCATGTGGCTCTTGCATGAAGCGAGAAACCATGCCAACTACAAATGAGATGTTAGGGCATGTATGTGTCAAGTAGATGAGGCTTCCAACCATCTATAGAAAGTCACATCAACAAGTAGAGTGGAACACTTTTCTTCTAACTTAACACTTGAAAGAAAGGGAGTAAGTACAACCTTGTAGTCACTCATGCAAAACTGAGCAAGTAGATCAAGAGCATACTTAGGCTGTGATAATGTGATCCCTGATACATCAATTGAATTTCATTTTGTTATTCTGATCATACTCTATTGGTCTATTTTGTGCTAGTTGTTGAGCTTCTTGGCCTTGGGTGATTTTTCCCTAAGGAAAATTCTTATAGGTTAGTCCTTTGGACAATGAGAATCCTAAGGCAACTTTAGGTGTGACACTTGATAAGGAGAATGCTGGTATACAATTGGATCCATTTATGAAGACATGTCAACTATGGTAGGAAAGTTTTGAGGAAAAAGGTGTGTAGATAATACAAGGAAACCTGAAACTATTGCACCATATGCAAATTAATGTAGATAAGCTGGTTGCTATATTGAACCAAGATTTTGGATTAATGGACGAAGTAAATACCTAGGGTAAAGACTTTCAAGCATTATAGTCAACAAAGGGCCAAAGGTATCGTATGCTCATGGATGTATATACGAGGGATGAATTGGATAAGATAGATGATTGGGGGAAGATTACTATTGGTAATAAAGTAATGGAGATATTACATGCAGATATTCATAAGCTTAAGGATCAAACCCGAGAGCAGATTTTAGAAGCTAAGAAATATTGTAACGATGCTTTCCTTGACATTTTTGAAGATGAGTCAAGGGATGAACTCTTGTTTGTGCAAACAATTGTCAAACAATTTTGGAAGACCTTTAAAGAAGCTTCGACTGATGAAGATATTAGACAAGAATTTAAGATAGAGGAGGCATTGCTAGAATTGGATGTAAAGCTAGAAGACTTTGTGAAGACTGGCATAGAAGTGGGAAACTATCGACAAATAGTAAAGGATAAGTATGATGCTTTGGATTTTCTGGATCCAACCCAAGTGATGGAGATCATAGAGAAATTCAAGAGAAAATATCTAGACATACCTCTGATATGAAGGGGAAGAAAACCCAAAAGCTAGAATTTTAGCTTTGATAGTTGGGAAAATTTTGCATTTTTTGGACCTATCACTAAGGTGCGCTTCTTCAGGAAGGTGCACCGAAAGTTTTTGAATAAGTTAGATGTGCACCGACAGTTAACTACTAGTTCCAAATTTAGAACTTTCCATGCACTTGAAACACATTGTGGCAGTAGTCTAACTCCTACAAACATCTAGAGAAGGTTGATCTTCTATTCTTGGCATCTCCAGAGACTCTTACATCATTTGATAGCTTTCTTCTTCTTTCATTGTTTTTAAGTCATGTAAAGGCTCATGCACCCATAAATTAATATAAACAAGGGTGGAGTCCTACTTAGCACCATTTAGAGAGTCGGTTTGTATGTAATTAGATTTTTTAAATTAGTTTTAAGCATATATTTGCATGAATAAATCTCTCACTCTCAACAAAAATTGAGGAGACAATTGCTTATAAATTTAGGATGTAATATGTATTCCAGGCCATTATTTTGATGCAATAATATATGCTATTGGTGCTCTCATTTTGAGTGTAGTGATTCTTGCCGGAGAGTGTTATATTTTATGGTGTATGTTCATGGAGTGTAATGGAGCCAATGGTTTTTTTGTGTTATTTTGACTGAGTGGTCTTTTAATTCTAGTGTTTGCCATAGGTTTACAAATTTCTCTAATTTACTTAGTTGGAGAAGAGATCACCTACTGGTCACACATAGCTTTTTGTCTCGCATGAACACACTTTCCATGGCCTTGCAATCTGATGAGAAGTGAAACATCTTATGATTTCTAAATTCCCATCAACGATTGCATCAATGGAATTAAGGAACGTCCGCTGCTCCTATTTTCATTAGTTACCTACCAATCTTTTCAAAGGCTTAACTTGCAGACATTTTTTTGTGTGGCTTATGTTCGTTAGGGATTTACTTTTCAAGTCATTTTCTTAAACTTCTTTTTACCTTATCTTTGTTATTTTCTTTTACAAACACTTGATTAATTTAGGAATTCATATAGTTGCATGGTTAAAATTTCATTCATTATACATATGAAAATACAAAAAATATATTTCTTTTTATGTGGATACTTTTTTTGAGATAGCAAGCAGATTCAACATCTTATCCAAAATTGGTCAAACTAGCAAAGGCCCCCTCATGAACACTCACATTTATCTTCTATTGAGCGAATTCTAGTAGGTTGCAAGATTGCCCAAAACCTTGGAGTTGATCCTATATCATCTTTTCAAGAGAGGAGTTTGAAAGGATTCCTGCCGTTAAGCATTGTGCAAAATGACAGCTCAACAGGTTTGAATAATGAATCTTGAATGCTTGAACAAAATTCCTTCAAAGGCTTGAATGCTTCAATCCTTGATCTTCAATGGAAAACTTGAATGATTGAATGATATAATGCTTGATAATGGATCGTGTATGCTCTTCATAAAAAGTCACCACTCATAGTAAGTGCTTAGATAATAGATAGATTGCAAAATGAGGGAAGAAAGCTTCCTTATATAGATATCTAGGGCACAAACTCTGAGAGAAGGTCAACATGAGAGTATTAAATCCTGATTAACCTTAATGTCTAGAAATAGACCTAGATTAAATGCAATTTAAAAGTCTACCATTCTAAAACCCAAAACAATCGACCTAGAAGCGGGAAAATGAAACTTTTTGAAGCCTGATGTCCCAAAACTCCTAAAAATTGAAAAATTGGACCTGGGGTCAGGAATGATGTTGACCCTACCCTAGGTCAGGGTCGAGGTCGTCCTTGACCTAGAAATTCAAAGTCCTCAATTTCATAAAGAAAGTTGTCAGAAATAGGCTGTAAATAGAGAGATAGAAGCATAATAGGGGTAAAACTACCAGATCCATGCAAAAACTTGATCAAGGCACTTGACATGACCCCAGACCACTTACTCAGAGGGCTAAACACTCTTCACATGGAAGTGCTTCCATTTAAAGATGATATGGACTCGATACAAACTCTTGGTAAAGGAGAAGAAAGAAGAGATCCAAGTGGATTTTCCACAAGATAAAATAACACTTAACTAAGGACACAAACCCCTAGGATATAGATTCTAACTCAACATACATGTACGAGGGTGCAAAAACAAAAAGAAAACTGAGACAACACAAAAGAAAGGGTTAGTACTAAACAAACTCAAATCAACTAGCACAAGACAACTTGCTAAGAAATATTTCTCATACTAATATCATTTTTGGAAAACTATCATAAAAACATAAGTGATTACATAAGAAAGATAAGAGAAATACTATAAATAACATAGCTTCATGATCCAGTCTTACTTGCATGAAAGCAAAAAAGAAAGAAAAGAAGTGATTACCTTGCCCAATAAGATGCTTACCTTACCATGAATCACCACAGGAGAGGGAAAGCCCAAAAGGTAGCCAAACTTGATAGTTCACCCAAAAACTATGCTTGCAATTGTAATGCATCTTTTGACGACTTCTGGAATATCCATAGATCCACCTTCTTGTATCACCATGAATATGAAATACATGTCTTCTTAGAATTTAGCAACTTATGTGCATTACCTTCAAAAGATTTAGCATATTGAAAATTGAAAAATGCGTATGTCTTCAGGGTTTAGCAACTTATGTGTGTTACCTTCAGAGGATTTAGCAATGCATGTCTCTTCAGGATTTAGCAACTTATGTGTGTTACTTAGAGGACTTAGCATATAAAAATTGAAAAATGTACGTCTCTTCCAGATTTAGCAACTTATGTGCGTTACCTTTCAAGATTTAGCATATAAATTAAAAAAAAAACTATAGTACAAGGGATATCCTATATATGTCCCCCTCCTTATCGTGGCTATCTACTAGACATGATAAGGAAGAGGATGAGGATACCTACTTCATAGGGCAATGAGATATCCTATTTAACAACAATGTATACCATATTCTTAATGAGGGATTTTGACCCCTACATCCAAGAGTAAAAATAATTGTGAAAAGGATATGTCACTTATGGAAAACAGATCCTCAAAGAAAAAGATCTTATCAACAAGACCCCCACCATAGAGGAGTGTTTTTAGATAAAATAACATCTTTCAAAGATAAACCAAGCGGGAACAAAGATTCAATCACCAAGCCTCCTATAAAGAAGAGGAAAAAGAATCTTTAGAATGAGGAAAACAACTCTAACACCAAACCAAGGGTAAGAGTTTATAAAGAACATAATTTGCAACATAGAAAAGAGGTAATGGCCAAGGACAACAACCTCTTATTATAAAAAGATTATCCATAGTCAAAACATCTATCGATATGAAGAAAGAATATTGCAATATAAATAAGTACCACTAAGCTACGGAAAGTAATTCCCTAGACAAAGATAAAGAAGAAAGAATCTTGCCCCCCACCTTTGCAAAAAAAAGTCTTATAAAAGATATCTTGAACATAGCATGATAGAAAATAAGAAGAAAGAATACCAATTAAGCCAAATAAAGGGCCTAATAGATACTAGGAGACTGGATGAAAATACACCTCTTGTCCCCCAGTCCAGAGACAAGAGGAGAAGAGATCTATATTATATCAAAAGGAGGGGAATCCCTTATGTCAAAATTATGAAGGAATTATAAAACTGCACAAGAGTGAGAGATAATTCCTAAAGCAGCTCGCTCACAAACATACAATTTGAAATGTCTACAATCAAAAAGTAATTGCGTATTATGATAATGAAAAGGAAATTTGTACTTGGATAAGGCATCTTTCGGTATAGGTTTAAAGATTTCTTTTTTGGAATCCATGAATTATATATACACCTATTTAGCCACCTTTTCATGAATATCAAAGTTATCCACAACAGGTGTAGGGAGAAGTTTATGAAGAGGAGGATGATGATTATTATCACCTTCCTTAACTTGAGATTTCGAAAAACCAACACCATGCACATCTAGTTAGAGGGTATATGAACTGAATACTTAACACCATGTTCATTAACTCGAATACCTAAACCTTTATAACCTTGTTTAATTATCAGATTATATCATGTAGTGTACATATCATGTAAAACTTCTACAGGAGGTGAATGTTTATCATGCTCATAAGTAAATGTTGTGTAAGATGGAATAATAGGTTTGGAAGAAGTATCTTTGACCTTTCCTTTAATATCATCATGAATCAGAGGAGAAGATAAATCAAAGAAGTCTTGCACATATGTATCCTGAATGATAGCTTGAATTTCATCACAAGTATGGGAAGAACGAGGATTAATAGATGGAGAATTAGGCATCATAATAGGAATAATAAGATTTAGATTAGGAAGATTAGGAGATGGTGTATCATCTACCAAATCCTTCACATAATCCAAAAGAACAATAAGTCCATGACATGAATCCTTAATGAAAGTTTTGAATGTAGGAAGACAAGTATCAGTTAAATTCACAAAAGCATAAGCAAAAGTAAAATGAAAGATCATGAACATAATAAAATGAATGATACTCTCATAAAATTCATAATTATGGTAAAGAGATGCTAAAAGAAGGGCAATAAGAAACATAACCACACACCAAAGTAGTTTCATAATCTTCATAGCAAATGAAATGCAATAAATGTTTGTGTATTTTTATTGAATATATAGATTTTTTAGTATTTTTGAATTTAAAATGTAAGAGCATAAACTAAATCTAATCTTAATGCAAGAAAAGACCTAACAAATATCAAAAGAAATTTAACACCACAAAACACACTAGGGCATCTAATTCCACAAAAGATAGGGGGTAAGCATGTCAGGTTCACCAAAATGAATAGAAAGAAAATACCTAACCAATCCTCAACCCGAATTCCCAAAAGGAATGATCCAAATTGATTAACCACAAAGAAGCGATCAATGCACAAATCAATCAAGTAATGAAGAATAGGGAGAAAGGAGGTCCTATGGTCTTACTATTTTGAAAAGCATGTGCTTAAATCTTGAAATAGATAAAAGACAGATACTAACCTTGAAGTAGGATAAATTTGGAAAATGTTGATTTTTGGTGTCTGTGTATAGTTTCAGGGATTTCTATAACCTATTTCAAACTAGAAATGTCAAGAAAAAGAAAAATAACAAAAATTTGGTCCTTTTGAAGGAAGGTCAACCTTGAACTTGATATCGGGGCACAATCTTACCCTAGGGTACAATTGTACCTCAAAAAGTTGACCTTGACCTGCACTGCTTCAACAAATTTTTTGTTTGTGGATCCCACAAGTTCAATGAAAATGGTATCCAAATATGCTCTTTAATCGCTATTCCACACTATGTTTGTAAGAAAATTGGTTTTGTTGTTTAGATGAGGGATTTGCCTTGGCCAAACCCCGGTTTGGAATCAACCTTAATAATGAAATTGAAATAAGGAATGCTAGCAAGTAGTATAAGTAAATCTCACAATGAAACTATGATATTCAATAGATATGCAATTGTATTTGAAATGTAAACAAGTATATTGATATGAAAGCTTGGACACAACATTAACAAATGTAAATTAAAACCTCCATGATTATATGCTTGGAATCCACCTTGATAGAAGAATGAATAGATCTTGAAGATGAACAAAGGATCTTGAAGGAAGATCGCACCACCATGATGGTTAGATTTGGGGTTTGAATAATGAATCTTGAATGCTTGGACCAAATCTCTTCAAAGGCTTGAATGCTTTAATCCTTGATCTTCAATGAAAAACTTGAATGCTTCAATGATAGAATCTTTGACAATGGATCACAAATGCTCTTCATAAAAAGTCAGTGCTCATAGTAAGTGCCTAGATAATAGATAAATGTTAAAATGAGGGAAGAAAGCTTCCTTATACAGAGATCTAGGGCACAAACTCCTAGAGAAGGTTGACATGGGAGCATTAAATCCCAGTTAACCTTAACCCTTAGAAATGAACCTAAATTAAATGTAGTTTAAGAGACTACCATTTTGAAACTTGAAACAGCCGACCCAGAAGTGGGAAGATAAAACTTTCTAAAGCCCGATGTCCTAAAAATCCTAGAAATTGAAAAATTGGACATGGGGTCAGGGATGAGGTCGACCTTGCCCTAGGTCAAGGTTGAGGTCGTCCTTGACCTAGGTTAGGGTCAAGGTCGACCTTGACCCAGAAAGTCAAAGTCCTTAGTTTCACAAAAAAGTTGTTAGAAATAGGTTGGAAATATATAGAGAGAGAAGCGAGAAAACTACTAGATCCATGCAAAAACCTAATCAAGGTGCTTGACATGACCCCATACCACTTAATTAGAGGGCTAAACACTCTTAACATGGAAGTACTTCCATTTTAAGATGATACAATAACCTAGATTATTCTAAGATGAAGGGAGACAACATTGAGAAGATCTCAAATAGTAGAATTAAAAAAAAACATTAGAGGAAAAGAATCATGGAATAGCTAATTTAGTAGACATACAAACCAACTAAAGACAGTTCATGTATTACACAAGTTGAGTTGGATCTTTATGATTTTGGTCCAAAAATTAGGGATGCCTAATGTGGACATCAATTCTTTATTAACCCCAGGTGTTTGATGCAAAAGCATCTTAGATCTTTGAACAATCTTGCATCAACCATAACTATTTCTTATTTTTTTGTACCAGTTTGATATTCACAAAGTAGTTGTTACTACTTTTGGTTTCATGATGTGCACAATTGATATCCTGTCGAGGACCTATTCTAGATCCTTGTCCTAAGTAAACGTATTCTGGTGTTTCATACTCTTTGTGTTATGTGCTATTCTTTATGGTCTTTATTTACTGAAGTTTTCATCCAATGAGGTGTGTTGTACTATTGGTGTAGTTCCCTATGTTGACATGACATCTTGCATGGTTGGGAGTTTCCTCCTAACTTGTGTTTGGACCTATTCATAAAAGCACATGATCTTATGTTGTTCTTTGCTTAGGTTTTGGTTTACTCTTCCAAGACTGGACCTACAGCCAACTTATGGCTTAATTGGCTATATATGAAGCTTGATTAGATATTCCTAGGGGCATCTTAGAGAGAAGATAGGAGATGTGAGCTCAGACTCTGAATTTATAATTTTCTATGTATTTGGCTGCAATTTGGAAGGCCTCACAGATGGGCATGTTGTTTTCTTTACATGTGAAGTGAAACACTTACATTTTTGATGTGCCACATATGGATTTTATATGGTTGTCATTTATGGCAACATACATTTCAGGATGTGTATTTGGCCACAATCTGGAAGGCCTTACAGATGGGCATGTTATTTTTTTTACATGTGAAGTGAAATACTTACACTTTTGATCTGCCACATATGAATTTATATTCCCTATTCATCTATATGAGTAAAGCTTCGTGTGTAACTCTTAGCAAGGGTGTTAGTAGGTTTAAGTTGAGTCTATCCCACCTTATTCCTCCTACTATCCCCTACAACATATTTATTCTTAAAGATTGTTCACTTTTATCTATGTTCAATATGTTGGCAATATAGCTAGGGAATGTAAGTTATGGTTGTCATTTATGAAAACATACATTTCAGGATGTAAGGACAATATATACTATTGAAGGTTCTAT
This sequence comes from Cupressus sempervirens, assembly GCA_028749045.1. Classification (NCBI taxonomy): domain Eukaryota; kingdom Viridiplantae; phylum Streptophyta; class Pinopsida; order Cupressales; family Cupressaceae; genus Cupressus; species Cupressus sempervirens. The sequence continues at coordinate 324,064,536 of CM053783.1, forward strand.
AGTCATATACAGTTTTATAGACAACACAGAGATTGTTTTGGTTTAGCAGAAGTTACATAGATATTTAGAATATGCAATGTTAAGGGAAGGTATATGAGAGTGTCATTATGACTTACCTAAGTTTGCAAGTCAGTACAAACAATACATACATAGTTACAGGCTAAACACCGGTAAAAGCAATATGCACAACAAAACTATGTATAACAGGAAAAGAGGTATAATGCATTAAAGAATTATTTTTTTCATGAAATAATTACTTATGTTTGTAGGGACAAAATCCTAGATTTTTACCCTAAGTCAACGTAACTTGTATTTGCATTAAGTTGACTCTACAAGAGTTTTGAGAAAAGAAATGGTATAAGTGAGTTACTTTATACAAAGTGAAGTGTGTGTGATATGCGATATATCTAAATATGTGAAGTTTATGATATATATGTGAACTATTTTTATGACATGCAAAGTTATCTGAGATATATTTGATACAAATTTTGATGTCAGAAAAGACTATGTGAAGTATGATAGACAATGATTAAGAGGTTTCGGTAGCTATATCTTTTGTATAAAGGAAATATATTGTATAATTGCATATTAGGGTAGTGGGCTCTTCTTGCATACAATTGTGATTGTAATACCAACTCCTAATAGGGTTGAAGAAACTCCTAACATGGTTGAGGCTTTTAATAGGGCCTAGTCCTCTAACAAGGACCAAGACACTATATGTAATTCATAGACTCCCAACAGGGTCAATATCCTTAATAGGATTCTTTTGTTTAGTAGATCATTTTGTGGGTACCATCCCCATCGGGGGTTTCCCTAGTTAACAAATAATGGTGTTATGAATTCTCTTTTGTATGATTTTATTTATTGTTCAACATTATTGGTTTACTTTCATATGCATGTTACAAAGTAATTAATAATATATAGTTGTGGGAAAATGTTTGTAGAATACTGATTCACCCCCCCCCCCCCCCCCCCCCCAAGTATTATCCCCCCTCTAAATATTATCTATTTCTAATAATTGGTATCAAAGGAGGCTTAACAACTTGAGTCATATCTGGAATAGTTAAAGAGAAATCTTGAAGAAGCTATTGAGCAAATTGATCTTCTTATAGAAGAAAGAGATAACCTAAAAGATACGTACAAAGATGCAAAAGATTACATTGGCAAACTGAAAGATAAGATTGATTACTTAAAATCAAGGAAGGAACCAAAAGAGTAGATTAGTGACAATGATGAAGTAGGAATCCTTAAGAAAGAAAATGAGATCTTGAAACATGAGTTGAAAATTGTTGAATTATGTTGAGTCTTAAGAAGGATGACAATAAGATTGAACCATATATGAAATCTGAGAATGCAGACCTAAGATCCTAGCTAACTCAAGTAACACCTGAATTGGACTCTATTAATACAAAGCATGCAGAATTAGAAAAGTACAATACTATTGTGAAAGGAGAATTGACACAAGCTAAACAATAGTTAGAGAAGCTTTATTCTAGTAGTGAGAAAATTGATGAACAACTATTTTACTAGAGATCCTCTTATGATGAGATAGGTTTTGGATATCTTATTGGAGAGAAATTAGTGAAGAAAATTGAAGTTTGGAAAGAACTAGATCCATTTGTTGAAAACACTAAGCCTAAAGAAACTGATCAAAATAAGATTGAACCAAGCATATCTACAAAAGCATCTAAAGAACTTGAACAAGTTGATCTATCTGAGAAATGTGACGAACCTAAGAAAATAGAGCAAGTTGAATCACCTAAGGAGACTAGAGATGAATTCAAAGTTAGATGTTTTATATGCAATGAAGTTGGTCACATGAATAGAGATTGCACAGGTAAGTCTTTTAACCTATCACTAATTTCTATTGTTATAATTGTCATGGTTATGGACATAAAGTAGTAGATTGTAAAAAACCTAAGTTTGATAGTAGTAATGAAGATAGTAGAATGTTTAGGAATACTAACCCTATAGGTAATGAAAGAGGGAGACCACAAAGTATATGTAATGATAGAGAAAGACCCAATGGTGGAAGGAACTAGATTGTATGTTACAAATGTAATAACCTTGGACACATTGCAAGGATTTTTAGAGCACCAGCTAGTTAGAATGGAACCAATCAAAGGAAAAATGCACCTGTATGCCAGTTATGCAATAACTTTGGATGCACATCGAGATTTTACATAATGGATAGAAGGAATTTCAACAGGAATCCTAACTATAGGAGGAACAATAACAAAAATGATAATGATAGCACTAATAGCTAGAAGGAAGCACTCAAAGAGAATGTTGAGGAATTTAAGGAAGTATTTGTGAAAAAAAATGATCCAGAAAGTTCATGTACAATTTTGGAAGAACAAGTTTTTAATGCACCTGAAGGAAGAATAAAATCAGCTATAGTGTGTAATTCAACCCATTTGAATTAACCAACTTTTATCAGGTCAAAACATTAGAAAAATGGAATAGAAGTTACAAGTCGAGTTTGGAGTTGTGAAGTTAGCAGGAAGTAGAAAAATTACTAAGGAAGCTCAAGTTAAGAGCCCAAGTCATTTAGTGATCAAGTGAATGAGAACGAAGTCAAACAAGTTTTTTGTTTAACAGAGTAGCAGTTTGATGAATTTTGGTAGATGCACAATTAATGTAAAGTTCAATTTGAAAGATTTAAAGGATACAATTAGGATTTTGAGTATCATTCAATCGTACAAAGAGTTATGGAGCATCTCAGAGTGAATTGATAGCGAGTAAGGGTGATTTCACAGTGTTTAGATTGCGAAGTTGAAAGTCCCCAATCTTGCAAAATTCAAGTATTTTACAAACTTTGTAAAGTATTTGAATCAATTAAAATGATGAATCCCATTGTTTGTGATGTAAGTAAGAGGCCAAGATATGCATTTAAGAATAATCCATTCATTTCTCCAGTGGATGACCCCTTAGGAGCATTTCATAAGTTCTGGGAAATGTTCTTCTTGTAGAAGATATTAGGTTATATATTCATTGTAAATATGAGAGCATTGGAGATAATGATATAAATAAAGACCTTGATCTAGTGTGCCAGGGGGACTTATCATTGAAACAAGAGTTCGCGTATTTGGAGGAATTGAATATTGTGAACCACATATTCTTTATGAAATTCAACAACCATGAATGGTGCAAAATTATTTTGTCACATTTAGGAAGGAATGTTTTGGATTGGAGAGGTATCAATCATGATAGAAAATGACATGATTCACAAGTTAATTGGTTTGTGCAATGAGGGCAAAAACCTAGTTAATGAAAAGAATGTAAAAAAGATGGTTGAGAAAAATTTGAGGACCAAATCAGATGGTAGAAACATGTGAACTTATTTGATTAAGAAGACAAATGTGAGAGGGATTAGTAATATCATAGGTTACAAGATGAATCACAGTTCAAGATTGAACTTTGTACTTGCTGGTTTTCTACATGCATCTTAAATGATGATAGTTGAAAATGAGAAGGTGAATATGTGTCGCATATTGAGACACCAGTTGCTGGATAATATTGAGAAACTTAAGAAGACTAGAAGTGCAATATTTAGGTTTGAATCATTATTGATCCACCTATTCTTTCTAGTAATGAGGTGACTCCTTAGTATGACAGATAGGGAATGGGATAAAAAAATCAGTGCACCGTGAGCTTGGTGACACACCATTTTGAAAGACATATTGAAGAAAAGGTTGTGGAAGATACAAACAAAATGATGAGAGAATTTCAATCTATGATGAAGCAGAGGTATATAATACTACCGCATTGGTAGAAAAGTACAAGCATGAAATATGTTTCATGTTTGAAACATATTTGACTTGCATGGAGGCAGTTGTACCTAGAGTCAAATTTATAGACCCCATGAGCCATGAATTGAGTGAAGAAATCATTGAAGGGTATATGAAGATCATACTCAAGTCTGAGGTAGATAAGGATACTCCTAGATGGGGTACTTGTGCTAAAAAGATCAAAGAAGTAGAGCAAGCTCTACAACAAAGAAATCAAGAAGAATGTTGAGAAGAAGATATAATCAATTCTTAAGGAATTAGGAATGACAAGGAAAGAATCAACGAGATGAAGGGAATATTCTTGGAGATGAAGGCTGGCATATATATTGAGGTATTGGTAGCTACTCCTATTGCCATTGCTACAACTTTAGAGGAAGTGACAGTAGTAAGATCTACTTGACATATACCTACTGCTCCATATGTTGTAACTGATGAAGTACAACCCATTGTTGTACAACCCTTGAAGAAAATCGATGAAGATGATGTACAAATTGTTGAATACAAATCATCTACTCCTCCAGCTAAGAGAAAGTTAGAGAGACTGGCTACAGTAAAGCAAGAAGCTGAATCTCCTAGCAAGAGAATGACCAAGCATGGAAAGAAGAGAAAGACACTACAAATGGTTGAATCAAATGAGTTTGATGAAGAAGACAAACCTACTGAATAGGCAATTGGTGAAGCAAGGACAACAGTAGGAAAGAATCCCTAGAAGCCAAAGGTAGAGAACTTAAACATGAAAATCATTAATGCCAATAATTTTATTTTGTTGAATAATTTTTATAGCATTACAATAACATTGATAGAATCTAGTTAGAAATTGCAATTGTAAGAAACATGATTCTTAAGAATAATAGGTTTGAAGATGCTCAAAGACATATTCCAGAGGATTTGTTTAATAGATTGATTAATAGAAGAAGAAGAGTTATTTGTGAGGATAATAAAATAAGAGAAAACATGATTAAGAAAATTTGTGAAGTTAATAATGAGGAAGACTTGCAAGATATATTAAAGGGAGTTGAGCCTTTGCTACAAAATAAAAGAAGACACATTCTTTTGATGGGAGGAAATTATGAAGAAGTAAATAAAGAAACAAAAGAAGCCATAGTCAAATATATGACTTCTGTACCAAAGAAAGAGAGCATGAAATCAAGGGGAGTAAACTCTATATTTGTTGAGTAGAGTACTCCATTAGCAGAAACAATAGAAGTTAACGATACATAAATGGCATATCTATCTTTTTAGATCTCTATTGGAGCAGATACAATGCAAATTGGCATTGCAAGTGTATTAGTAAACATCACTGAAGATCCTTTTAAAGATCTTGGGCCAAATATTGTTGGAAAAATCATTGACTACTCTAGTTCTGATGAGGAGGAAGAGAAGAGGAAAAATGAGGCCAAAGAAAAGAAGAGGAAAGTAAATGAAAGGAGAGAAGAAGAAATAAAGAAGAAACGTCAAGCCAAAGATAAGAAGAGACAAAGGGAAGAAGAGGAGAAGAAGAAGAAAGAAGAGAAAAAGAAGCAAGAAGATGAGAAGAAGATGAAAGAACTAGAAAAGAAGAGAAGGAAGGAAGAAGAAGAAAAGAAAAAAAAGGAATAAGAAGATGCAAAAAGGAAGAGGCATAAGAAGAAAGAAAGAGAAAAGAAGAAGAAGAAAAAAAGAAGAAGGAAGAAGAAGATGCAAAGAAGAAGAAGGCAATAGAAGAAGAGAAGGATAAGAAGGAAGCATAAAAGAAGAAAAAGGAAGAATCTAGAGGAAAAAAAGAAGAAGCATGAAGAGATTAGAAGAAAAGAAGATGAAAAGAAGAGAGAGGAAGAGGAACGAAGGAAGATGAAGGCAAAAAATGAAGAGAAGTCTAGTGCACCCAACACATCTCTCACCTTAGCTGCTCTTATAGTTTCAAATGATGATGATCAATTAGATTTGACATCATCCCCCAGTAAGATAATCAACAATAATAAACATGTGAATAGTTTACAAAAGACTCTAATGGAAGTTACTAAAAAGTTACAGGGAGTGATGACCATGAAGTCACTTGATCCTAACCTTGAGGATAGAGGAAAAACTATGATTTTGGCATTTGATGCTGAATTCATAAGTTTATCACAAGTTTTAGCATTGTAAGCTCAAACAAAGCATGATGCACACATGTTTGACACTATTTTTCAGAACATAAGGAATGACTTATTGACTCTTAATGCTTGCATCAAGTCATTAAGAAAGTGTGAGCTTGAAGGAAAAGCTCTATATGTGAAGTGTGAAATGTCTTTTAGCTTCATTAAAGACATTGACAGTGAGGTTAAGGCCAAATGCACAGAAGTGGAAGCATTAGTAAGTCAAATTAGTCAACTTGGTGTATAGATTGAAGCAATTGAAGCACACGTTAGTAAGGCTTATAATGAGATAAGCTTAATGGAAGATGGAAATGAAAGGATAACTAAAAGGTTCTCACTTTTGAGAGAGCACTTATCAATGAGATGGAGAACATTGGAGTGTCAGTTGGAAGAATTCTTGTCAGTGAAGACATCTTTTGACAATTTTGTATACTTAGATCTAAATGTAGTAGAGATAACATCTTATGGTTTGTGCACTCTGCTCAATATTTCAGGAGTTAAGGACTCATGGGAGAAGTACATGAAGAGTCTTGCAGTCAGCTTTGGTGATTTCATTTCCTCCTATCAGCTTGAGAAGAGGTATGGGTCATAGATTTTGACACCTTTGTCATTGATGTCAAAAGGGGAGAAGAATATAGTAAGAAAATTGTATACACATGTAAGGGGGATCTTAGCTATGTATATAGGAAATGTTTGTAAATGGAGAGATAAGGAATATGATATGTAATGATTCATCAAGACATGAATATAATTTTGAAGTTTGAAGGCCAAGTTTTGAATTTTTTTTTAATGCTTATTGTTTGTTTTATATAACATTTTGGGGCTTAACATATTTTCCCATATGTTACCATTGATGCCAAAGAGGGAGATTATTGAAAATATGGATAGGTAATTAGGTAATTTATGGTTTTCATTTATGGCAACATACATTTCAAGAGGTAAGGATAGTATATATTATTGAAGGTTCTACAGTTAGAGACAGAAAATTGTCTTAGTGTTAAACAATTTTACAGACAACGCAAAGATTATTTTTGGTTTAGCAGAAGCTATAGAGATATTTGGAACATGAAAAGTTAAGTGAAGGTATATTAGAGTGTTATTATGATGTACCTAAGTTAACAAGTCATTATAGATATTACAAACAAAGTTACATGCTAAACACTTTTAAAAGCAGTATGGACAACAAAATAGAGCTGTATCATCTTAAAATGGAAGCGCTTTCATATTAAGTGTGCTTAGCCCTCTGAGTAAGTGGTCTGGGGTCATGTCAAGTGCCTTGAATAAGTTTTTGCATGGATATGGTAGTTTTCCCTTGTTCTACTTCTCTCTCTCTCTCTCTCTCTCTCTCTCTCTCTATTTCTAGCCTATTTCTAACAACTTCCTCTATGAAACTGAGGACTTTGACTTTTTGGCTCAAGGTCGACCTCAAACCTAACTTATGTCAAGGAAAACCTTGACTTTGACCTAGGGTAGGGTCAATCTTTTCCTTGACCCCAAGTCCATTTTTGGGAGTTTTGGGACATCGGGCTTTGGAAAGTTTCTTTTTCCCACTTTCAGGTTAGCTATTTTAGGTTTTGAAATAGTAGATTCTTAAATTAAATTTAATCTAGGTCCATTTCTAGGGGTTAAGGTTAAATGAGATTTAATGCTCCTATGTTAGCCTTCTCTAGGAGTTTGTGCCCTAGATCTCTATATAAGGAAGCCTTCTTCCCTCATTTTGACATCTACAATATATACATGATTCATAAGCACATTCACAATCTATGAGAGATTACCTAATTTTCATAAGGAGATATTATCAAGAAATCTATCATTCAAGCATTCAAGTTTTCCATTGAAGATCAAGGATTGAAGCATTCAAGCCTTTGAAGAGATTGGGTTCAAGCATTCAAGATTCATCATTCAAAACCCTAGATCAATCCATCATGGTGGTGTGATCTTCCTTCAAAATTCTTTGTTCATCTTCAAGATTTATTCATTCTTGTATCAAGGTGGATTCCAAGCATACAATCATGGAGGTTTTGACTTACATTTGTTAATGTTATGTTTAAGCTTTCATACCAATATACTTATTTACATTTCATATACAATTGTATATCTATTTAATATCATAGCTTCATTGTTATATTTACTTCTTCTACTTGCTAGCAATCCTTATTTCAATTCCATTATTAAGGTTGATTCCAAACCGAGGTTTAACCAAGGAAAACCCCTCATCCAAACAACAAAACCATTTTTCTTGCAGATACAAGTGTGTAACAATGAATTAAAGAGTAGATTTGGATATCCTATTTGTCGAACTTGTGGGATCTGTTAACAAATTTTTTGTTAGAGCAGTGTAGGTCAAGGTCATCTTTTCAGGGTACAATTGTGCCCTAGGGTAAGATTGTACCCTGCTATTAGGGTCAAGGTCAACCTCCCTTCAAAAAGACACATTTTTTTTGGGTTTTCTTTGTCTCAACATTTCTAGTTTAGAATAGGTTGCAGAGATGCTCGAAACTGTACACAAATACCATAAATCAACATTTTCTAGAATTATGCTACTTTAAGGTTAGTATTTATCTTTTTTCTATTTTAAGATTTAAGCACCTACTTTTGAAATAAGAAGATCATAGGACCTCTTTTTTCCTTATTTTCCATTACATGATCCATTTGTGCATTGATCACTTTCTTGTTCTTAATCAATCTAGATCATTCCTATTAGAAATTAGGGTTCAGGATATGCACTATTTTCTCCCTATTAAAGAGTATAGCAGGAAAAGAGATATAACATGACAAGGAATTATTTTGGTCATGAAATAATTACTTATGTTTGTAGGGATGACATCCTAGATGTTTACCCTAAGTCAGTGTAACATGTATTTGCATTAAGCCAACTCTACAAGAGTTTTGAGAAAAGAAATGGTATAAGTAAAGAGTTAATTTATGCAAAGTGAAGTGTGTACAATATGTGATATATCTGAATATGTAAAGTTTATGATATATATGCAAACTATATTTATGATATGTGAAGTTATCTAAGAGATCTATGATGCAAATTTTGATGTCAAATCAGACTATGCAAAGTGCGACAGACAACGATTAAGAGCTTTTTGTATCTATCTCTTTTGTATGAAGACAATATATAGTATGATTGCATGCTAGGGAAGTGGGCTCCTCTTGCATACAAGTGTGATTGTAATACCAACTCCTAACTAGGTTGAAGAAAATCCTAACAGGGTTGAGGCTTTTAATAGGGCCTAGTCATCTAACAAGGACATAGACACTTTATGTAATTTGTAGACTCCTAACATGGTCAATATTCTTAACATGATTCTTTTGTGTAATGGAACATTTTGTGGGTACCATCCCCACTGGGGTTTTCCCTTGGCTAGGGTTTCCCTAGTTAAAAAATAATGGTGTTATGAGTTCTCTTCATGTATGGTTTAATTTATTGTTCTACATTATTGGTTTACTTTCATATGCATGTTGCAAAGTAATTAATAATATCCAGTTGTGGGAAAAACTTTGTAGGATATTGTTTCACCCCCCCTCTTAGTATTATCTATTTTGTAACATGATGTACTCAAAAGATTATGATGTTAAACATCTTAACAAATTTAATAGAATCCTAATATCAAGTTCTTCAATATTAAATTATTAGTTTGATAAACTCTACAAATCCATGTAAATGTCAACTTATCAAATGTGAATGTTCTTCTATCAGAGCTGTGAGTTGTGAGCAAGAAGGAGCCATTGTATTGCACTAGAGCTATGAGAGAAAAGGATTTTTTTCCATGAGGCATGAGCCATGGGAAACTAAAGCCGAGGGGAATGCTCTCTCATGCGCACAGAAACTTGGCGGCTGCCTAGTTGTTGTCTTCACCTGACTTCGTGGTTTGCAGTGTGATTGAAGTGTTTCTAGGGGTTCTAATCATCATTATGAGATCCAAAGAGAACATCATTATAGGGACCAAAATTTGGGGGAAAGCTTCAACTAGTGCCAATAGTTTGATAGATTGTGTGTCACACCTAGTATGAGAATCTTCATTCGCTATTGTTCCCACACTTTTGACTAGATCTCATTGAGTTGACAGGGATTTTTTAGTTGAATTTGACACAATTGCAGAGGGACCACGTCACATGAAATATTACACATCAACTATTTGATAGAATGACTCCTCCACTTGATCTAGTCCCATTGCAACAGATTATTGACCGTTTGAAAAAACTAGAGAAAGATAATGTAGCACTAAAAGATACATTTATTTCTATGTCTAACATCTCTCACGAACTAGTAGAATGGCTTTTTATGCTGGAATTTGACCTACAACTCAATGACATGCTCGAGTCTCTCTCAACATCAATTCTAGAACTTAAGCAACTGACAACCTCTAATACAACCATTATTGATAACTTCTCAACAAATTTTAACACTACAACCATAGACCTCATAGCTATTAAGGAGAGAGAGACTGAAATTATTGATTGAAACTCATCACTCATGTCTAAAATTGAACACAAGGTAAGGACTTGGGCGACCTTGTATAACACTACTGTCAGGTGTTGAGAAGCTGGTCCAAGGGAAGATAGACAAGGAGCAAGCGAGGTGTGCTTGGGAACTAAACCTATGGGTCCATGGTCTACCCCCACTTCTGACCCTCTTATTGTTGGAAATTCTTTCCTTACAAACCACCTTGGTATCTCTAATATTTCATTAGACAGGTGTTGGCTAGGCCCAAACAAACCCTCTTTCTCCAGTTCCACTCCCGCTTAGACAAACTATGGGTTCTTAGAGAAAATAAAATGTTATTCTCTCTTCCTACTAAAAATTTCATGGACGAAGATCTCACTAAATCATAGGTGACAAAGCTAAAAAAATCAAGGGGCCTAGTTGTTGAGGCTAGGAGTAGTAGGAAGTGGGCAGTTATTTGGAATCTTAGGGCAATGATATGTAATTATCCTCCTAGTGGTTGGGTGTCAAGATAGACTGACAAGACCAAATGATGTGCCTACCAACAATTTGACAAGGGTGGGTCCCTCCTCTGGCTCTATTCTTGTCAACTGTTTGAATGAAAATGTCTCTTTATGGTCCCTACCTGGCCTATTTTAAGATGGAGTTGGCTCAACAATTATCCTTATTGTTATGGAGACTCATGAGAGTCTGAACCACCCCCTTCCAGGGTTTGCAGGCTATCAACGACTATCCAATTGTAGAGAAGAGGTCTATATTTTGCGTGGGGTATGAGGTTATGGAGGCATGGCTTTTTTGATTAGGGACAATATTTTTGAGGCTACCTCCATCATCCATACTGATGTTCATAACAGATTCCTATGGATTCACATCATCGATACCAGTCAAACTAGACATCATCAAAAATATATCTTCATCATCACTTGCTACTTCCTACCTACCTCTTCTCAGTATTCTATCCATAGTATTGAGGATATAGACCCCTTATTAGACATATCAGAGTGCATCTCCATGTTTACAATGTTAGAATATATAGTCCACTGATATAATTGAGAGGGAGGGGGGGTCAATAAGTTATCCAACTAATATCACAAATAATAAATTTAAACAATCTTAACCATATGAGTAATGTAAATTGAAACCACAACAAGATACTCATACACAATAACACTAGATATGTTAACTAGGGAAACCCTTGATCAAAGGGAAAACCCCAGTGGGGATGGTACCCACAAGATGATGTACTAATATAAATATTCCTTAATAGAGGATAAACACTGTTAAGATTCTATTACAACATTTAGTACATATGAGTCCCTGTTAGGAGACTTTGAATCCTTGTTAGGAGATTCCATCCTTGTTAGGAGTTGTGGAAGATAGCTGGACCCATTGCCCAAATAGCTTCAAGGATAAGACCAATGAACCCACTGTCCAAATGATCTCTATATTATTCCTTGGAGAATAATAGAATAGAATTGTACTTTCTTCCTCTATCTCTGTCCTATCAACCAAACTTCTACTCCTAATATTGCAACTAGATCATGAATTGCACATCCAATAATCCCTTGGATCGCTTACATGCATTCAATCAAAACTCTACTCCTTTTTGTCCTTCACAAATACAATGATCACAATACCTCTACATTCTTTTCAAATGAGGAAAATATCTTTCCTTTATACCATATCTTCATAATAATTCCTTGAGTCAGTCTTGAGGCTTTCCCAATTAATTAAAATAAGATATATAATTAATTATAATTATGATATCACTGTTGACTCACAATCTATTATAAAACTTTACATGTGCGACTCTAGGTCTTGCGCACATGTTGACATCATCACCTGACTATCCTCTATCACTAGTTGATTGTGCATCATCTCATTATATCTTGGCTAATAGATATAAGGCAAACATTAGAAACTGCCAAATGGATGCTCTATTTTTACATTGCTAACAATAAATCAAACATAATTGCCATACATATTCAACTCAGACTTCATCCTCTTAAATGTCATCAGGACACTCTCAAGAACATGTCCTTAATTGCACATCTCTTGACCCTTACTCAATTACTATGCAACATAAGATCTCTGATTTCTATTCTTCTCATCTCTACAGAAACCATACTATGTTGTCATCAATGACAAACACCATCATGAATGCAACATGTCAATGTTCTCCAAAGCTCAGGATACTCCCCCAAATTAGTATCATCAACATTCATGCTTACAATCTCCCCTTTTGGCATTGATGGAAAGATAGATGAAAAACATCTAAGTTCCAAGAATACTAAACTGAACTCTGTTGTTGCTACTACTCCTCATCTTCTTTACAAAATATATCTTACTGCACACTTACACTTGCTTTTGTGTACTTACATGAATCTTTCTATAAATCTCCCCCATTGCTATCTCAATAGGTGCTTCTCTCCCTATAACATACAATATGTTTTTCATGTACATTTCCTCCCCCATTGACATCAACATCAAAGGTGTCAAACTCAATACCAATTATTACATAACAATTGCTAATCTGCTGCTACAAATCATTAACTAGCTTGAGTATCCAAAGACACTTTTCATTACCAAAAGTCAAATACCAAGAGTCCTCAATGAATTAGTATATACTAGATACTCCCCCATATAGGAAGCATCATCATACAATCCAGTTAAATAATAGTGCTCTACGCCACTGGACTAATGAATTCTCTCCATCAACTATTCAGAAGTAGGCAAGGGCATCCCCCCAAGCATACCTCTCAAGTACTTAAAAATATCTTTAGGCAAAGGATTCACAAAGATATAAACAATTTGATCCTTAGTACTTACATGCTTCAATCTGATCTCCTTTTCTACTGCTTTCTCTCTTAGCACATGATACTTAACATATATGCTTTGTCAATCCTAGAATGCAATATAGGATTCTTAGACATACTCATTGTACTTTTTTTTATCACAATAAATGATAATAGGTTCTTCAATCTCAATTCTGATGTCCTTTAACATCCGCTTCATCCACATAACCTAATTATAGTTCTTTTTTGCTACAACATTCTCCGCGTCAATAGTGCTTTTCAAAATACAATCTTGCTTCTTGCTTAACCAAGAAACCAATCTTCCTCCAGGAAAGAATGCTCGACCACTGGTGCTTTTTTTTCCATCCATACTGCCTACTCAATCAACATCAGTATATATGCACAAAGTGAAATCATTTGATCTGTCATATCAAATTCCATAGTCAGATGTCCCTTTTAGATATTTGAATATTCTGTTTATTGCTGCAAAATGATATTCTTTAAGATCAACTTGAAATATAGCCACTAACCCACTACATTTTTTATATTTTTTCTATTGTGAGTCAGATACTACAAGCCTCCAATCATTGATCTATACTTCCTTCTTCTCTACTACAAGTGTCTCATCCTTGCTAGATAACATGTGATCAATTATCATGGGTGTGCCAATAGGTTTGCAACTTTCCAAATGAAACCTTTTCAACAAATCTTTTAGGTACTTATTTTGTGAAATGAATATACCATCATTATTCTACACAATCTACAATCCTAAGAAAAACTTCATTGCTCCTATCATGTTCATTTCAAATTCATTCTTCATCTCTTCAAAAAATTTATCACTAGCTTCATCATTACCTCCAAAAATGATATCATTAAAAAATATTACAATGATCAATAAACCATCTTCAATTTCTTTTAGATACAAGTTATTGTCTATCATACCTTTAGCAAATCCAAGCTTTGCCAAGTAACTGTCCAACCTTGCATACTAGGTTCTTGGTGTTTGCTTCATACCATAAAGAGATTTCTTCAATCTTCATACCATGTCTTTATCTTCTAATAAGGGAAATCCTTCAGGCTACTCAATATAGAATTCCTCTTCTAATTCTCCATTTGGAAATGCTAATTTAACATCCATTTGATAAACCTTAAATTTCTTATTTGCTGCATAGGCCAATAACATCCTTATTGCTTCCATTCTTTCTAAAGTTGCATATGTCTCCTCATAATCAATTCCTTCTTGCTATGAATAACTTTTACAAAAAAGTTTGGCCTTGTTTCTCACAACTTCTTTCTTGTTCATCTTATTCTTGAAAACCCATTTAGTTCCTATCACACTCTTGTCTTTTGGTCTAGAAACCAATTCCCATGTATCGTTCTTTATTATTTGATCCAGTTCTTCCTTCATTGCTTAGATCCAATGATTGTCTTTGATTGCTTCATCTGTGCACTTGGTTTCAACTTAAGATATCAAGCATCCTCATTTACTCCGTTTCTTCTCATAACACCTTTGTCTTTACTTCTAATTATCTTCTTAGGTGGGTGATTCCTTGTTAGTTTTCTATTTGGAGTAGGAGTTGACATTTCAACTCTTATCTCTTATCTAGATTCAAAGCTTTGTTCTCCTCTATGCTCAAAAGTTAGCACATCATTCTGCAAGTCATTATTAGTCTTAAAGAAAACTTCAACATTTTGTCTAATAATTCCAAAGTTATCCTCTTCTTCATTTGAATTATAATCTACCATCTTTTCTTTGATTCCGAAATTCTCATCAATCCTTACATTTGTGCATTCAATTATTGTCTTAGTTCTATAGTTGAAACATCTATAAGCCTTACTTTTCAAAGAGTAGCCATGAAACATACCTTCATCGCTTGTTGGATCAAACTCACCAATGTCATCATCTCTCTTAATATAACATTTTCTCCAAAATATTCTAAAATATTTGACTAATGGTGAATGTCCAAATCATATCTCATAAGGTGTCTTGTCCATACCTTTTCTGACATGTACTCTATTAAGAGTATATACTACTATGTTTACTACTTCTCTCTAGAATGTCTTAGAAACATCATTCTCAAATAACATTACTTTAGCTACTTCTGCAACTGACTTATTCCTTCTCTCA
The DNA here is from genome assembly GCA_028749045.1 of Cupressus sempervirens. Classification (NCBI taxonomy): domain Eukaryota; kingdom Viridiplantae; phylum Streptophyta; class Pinopsida; order Cupressales; family Cupressaceae; genus Cupressus; species Cupressus sempervirens. The sequence goes on from CM053783.1 coordinate 324,079,817, forward strand.
GTAATACTATTCTGTTCAGGTTTCCTAGGTGGAGATAACTGCCTTTTGATTCCATTCTCTTCATAGAACATGTTAAACTCTCTAGAGGTGAATTCTTCTCCTCTATATGATCTCAAACACTATCTTTACACTAGATTCATTCTCAACTCTATTCTTAAATGTTTTAAATTTCTCAAAAGTTTCATAATTCTCTTTAAGAAATGCTACCCACATCATTCTAGTGAAATCATCAACAAAAATCATAAAATAGCTTTCACCATAGAATCCTTTGGTTCTTGCAGGACCACTCAGAATTGTGTGAACAATCTCCAATTTCTCTGTCGTAGAGAACTTCTTGCTAGAAAAAGACACTTTCCTCTACTTAGCCAAAATACATTCCTTACATACAATGTTAGTAGGTTTAATAATCTTAGATAGATCTCTTATTGCAAATGTACTACTAACCTTCACAATATTATCAAAGTTTATATGACAAAATCTTTTATGCCACAACCAACTGTTGTCAACATTTTCTACCAAACATGTTATCTCAATAGGATTCAAATTAAATACATTACTTCTATATCTAGTGCTAGTTCCAATCATCTTACCATCTTCGTCTTTGATAGTGCAAGTCTTCTCAGTAAATTGCAACTGATAAACTTTGTCCACTAACTGTCCAACACTCAACAAGTTATGCTTCAATCCATCAACAAAATAGACATCATCTGTGTTAGTTTTACCATCAAGAGTAATGGATCCAATTCCTATTAAATGACAGACTACATTGTTACCAACTCTAACACTATGTCCATCATGATTCTTGAACTTAACAAATTTATTCATATCACCAGTCATGTGATGTGAACAACCACTATCAATTATCCAATAATATTTATTTTATACTTGGGTAACTATAACTGTTTCTTCTCTAATTTCTCTATCAAGACTATCTTCCTTGGTAGCCACAAATCCTAATTCATCATCACTTTCACTTTGACCTTTCTCATTAGATTCTTCATCTTCATTTGCACACAAACAATTTCTATCTCTATTGATGCTGCTTTTTATTTTTGAGATCCATTGTGTAACAATTTTTAAGCACCAGATTTATCTTGTGGCAAGGGGTTTTTTTTATTGTGAAATTTTCTAATGTTGATGATAGAAATTCCATCCTAGGCTGTGGCTTCTCTTGGGAGGAAAGGTTCCTCTTTGGGTTCGGCTGCCGAACCACCTCCTCCACTTTTGGTTGGATTCAGTCTTGGAGGCTATGGGGGAGGCCCTTGGGGATTTCTTGATGGTTGATGTGGCTTCCTCCAACATTTATAGGATGATGTATGCCTGCATCCTTGTGGAGATTGATGTCTCCAAGGGCCTTCCAGAAAATATGAAGTTGGCTTCCCCAAATGGGTCTTGGATTCAACTTCTTGATTATGAGGGTATCCCCTTTAGATGTAGGAAATGTCATATGATTGGCCATCTCGTTGTGCGATGCTCCTTTGACAAAGTTCATTCGAATAAATCACCTTGGTGGTTGGGGGTTTCAAATGATCACTATACGGTTCATAACGTGTCCACGGTGGTAGATGGGTCGGATTGCTCTCTTGCTGATTTAGCTGAGGATTCTGTTGTTGTCTCTGGTGATTTGAATGCTGTCCCTTGACTGCTGACACTTCTCTTGTTGCTAACTCTATTAATTGAATTTTTGTCCCTTTGGTGGATTTGAGTTAGAAGGTTAATGTTGTCCTTTTTTCTGCCACTGACTCTATCCAGAACTTTGCTACTGGTGCTTTTCATAGAGTTGGGTTTCGAGAGTTGGCAGGGATTAGAAAAATGCTGCCGGGAAGGTGGAGAATGGTTGGACATCAGTTAAAGGAAAAAAAGACAAGTCCACCAAACCCTCTTTTGATATTTCTTTACATTCTCAAAAGTCGGAACCAAAAAGTAAATCTTGATGGTCTTTGGTTTCTTGGGCTGTTTGCCCTTTTGTGGGAAACTTGGTTGTGTCCCTCTAGTTTGGCAGTTGGTTTTCCATAGTTGTTTTATGTTCCTCATTGTTATATCTTTCTTCTCCCTTTGAACAAGGTTCTAGATCCTTTCAAAACTTGTTTTTACTTAATCAAAACAATTTTTAAGCACCAACATTTCAGATCATACTACATGATCCATCATAATGATGCAAGAGAGTATATAAATTATAGATTGAAGACAAATACATCAATTTCTATGAACTATATAATTAATTTAATAATATACAAATAAAATGACACAAAGTGACAAGATAAACAATTATTAGTAAATATACTTAGATAAATAGAAATGAACTATAATTAAATAACAATAATAAAAAATGTGGCCTCCTCTCTCTCTATATATAAATAAATAAAACAGAATCACGATGAAACCTAATCCAAAATTATAGTAATGTTCTCACATATGAAACAATATTTTATTTTTATTACACTCATTTGTTAGAATAATTTTGTGTAATTTCTTTTACAATTTGAAACGCTCATCCTTATCCATTAAACAATGGCTTTGTCTAAGGATTCCCCAATTCCATGAAAAATTACCCCACCAATTATGCCTTCCTTTTCCGATCTCACTCATTTCAAACCATGAAAACATAGGGCAACTCATCAACTTTTCTACAGTCTCACTAAATTATTGATTGTGAATAATTTCAAAGCATCTGATTCGTCAATCTAATTGCAGAATCATATCTTCTTTCTCCAGATGAACAAAGCGATTACCTGCTCTCTCTTCTGGTTAATGTCTCGAGGATCAATTATCATGTGGAAAAAGTTGATTTGAGTTCCAACATTTTTTTGCAGAGATTGGAGTGAAATATATTTTTATGCAAATGCTTTAAACACGGAAAACAAAATCCATTATAGTTTTATATTGTTGGAATATTAAATGAAATGGCCGTTTGCCCCTGGAGCCAAACACCCACCTACCTCCATGATAGCTTGTAGAACGATCAAAATAATTTATTGCTTGCTAGGTGAGTTTTTGAAATTCAGAAATGAGGGGGCAAAATATTTTGCAAGTAAGACAAAAGGAATGTTCTATTCCATTCGACCAGCAGAAGAAGTTGTAGTTGAAGAGCTCAGAAGTTGCAAAGAGTAGAGAAAGTGATCAACAGATCTAGTTTGTTACAGGGATAGAGGAAATTTATTTCGTGACTGCAGTTGGATGTGCTTCTTTGTGTCATTTTGTAAGTTCATAGTTTATTGTTTCATTCATCCTATTGAAGCAGTGATTGCTCCAAGCGTTATTGTATGCAGCCATTAGAGCTATAAGTTTGAAGTTTTTCAATTTGAAGTTTTAGGGTTACTTTAGAGTTTTCTGGTTGAAGCCGAATGCTCCCAGATTTTGTAATGATTTAATCTAAGTTGAATAGAAAGCAAGTAGACATACTTGAATCCATTGTTCTTCTTCATCTATTCCTTGCATTTGAAAAGTTTATTTGAAAGCTTCAAGTTCTGGCTCTTTGGTTTTAATGGTGAAAAGGAGTTCACGTTATAGTTCTATCACTTGGTATTGTCTTTGGTAGAAGTCATCTGCAGTTCAAGCCGAGTTCACTCGGTAACATCTTCTACCGAGCTCCTCCCTGCAGTGGCTACCGACTTCACTTGGTGCTTTCTTCTATTGAGCTCCACCCTTCTGTGGCTACCGAGTTCACTTGATAATCACAATATCGAGCTCATTCGGCATCCTTTGGCTACTGATTTGTTTGTTCTTCATTTACTGAGCTCACTCAGTAAAATCTCCTGCCACTCAATCTTTTAGTGTTTACCGAGCAAAACTGTCACTCGACAATTGTGAGTGTCAGGCAAATTTTTTAGGTTTAGGGTTGTGAATGATTTTGATTTATATTTCTCTCATGGTATCAGAGCTTAGAGGACCCACATCCATAGTGAGTTAGAGCATTTGTTTTCTTATGATATTTATCATGGTAGGAGATGCAGGAAAGATATGGCAGCAACCACCACCCTTCAATGGACACAATTATAATACATGGGCAAAGAAGATGAAAACCATTATGGTTGCAAATGATTTGTGGGAGTTTGTAGTTAATGGATTCAATGATGTGACAAACCCAACACAGTATGTTGCACTCACCAATAATCAAAAGACTCATTTGAAAGAGTCAAGGAGAAAGGATGCAAAGGCATTAAGTCTTATTGAGGCAGCAATGAGATAAAGTATTTTTCTCAAGATTGTAGTAGTAAATTATGCAAAGGAAGCATGAGATATCCTTTAGACAAACTTCAAGGGGACTAATAAAGTCTGCACAGTAAAGCTATATAATATAAGGAGGGAGTTTGAGAACCTTCAGATGAAGGAAAATGAATCAGTTGCAGATTTTAGTTCAAGGACCTCCAATGTGATTAATCAACTGAAGTCAAATGGAGAAGACTATCTAGAGCAGAGGATAGTGGAAAAGATATTGAGGAGTTTACCTCATAAATATGACAATTTGGTCATGACCATAGAAGAGACAAAAGACCTCACTATTTTGACAATGGATGAGTTGATGGGTACTCTTCAAACCCATGAGCATAGGATCAACATATTTGCATCTTATTCTTCCCAAGAGCAAGCATTCAAGGCTCAGTCAAATTCAAGAGGAAGGGGGAGAGGAAGAAATGACTCAGGCAAAAACTCTAGAGGCAGAGGCCGAGGAAATGGAGGACAAAGAAATGCTGCAGTAGAAAGCTCAGGGAGAGTAGATGGAGCAAGTAGCTCACAAAGTACTTCAAGAGGAGGTAAGAAAAATTACAACTCAAATAAGAGTAATGTAGAATGCTACTACTATCATAAATATGGGCATTATGCAAGTGAATGCTGGAAGAAGCAAAATGATCAGTCAGGACAAGCAAATGTGGCTGATGTGAATATGGGAAGTGGAAATAATGCCACTACCTTCATCATGTGTAATGTTGGTGAAGAAGGAAGCCTTGAGGTTTGGTACCTCGATAGTGGATGTAGCAACCGCATAAGTGGTAATGAAACCTTGTTTTCATTCATTGAGAAGAGTTTCAAATTAGAGATTAAAATGGGTAACAATGGTACCCTACTAGTAGTGAGCAAAGGATCTATTATGGTCTGCACCAAGAAAGGTGAGAAGGAAATACAAAATGTATATTTTGCCCCTGGTATGAAGCACAATTTGATGAGCATTGGTCAGCTCATTCAAAATGGATACAAAGTGCTGATGGAGAATGACATGTGTGTCATTCAAGAAAAGGATGAGAGCAAGAACTTACTTGTAGCAGTTCAAATAACAAAGAACATAATGTTTCCCTTGAAGATAGAGACATGTTTCTCATCTCAAGTTGGTGCTGCACCTCCCACACAATCAGTTCTAAGGAGTGTGATTGAAGACCCTTCACGGCTATGGCACCTTAGGTATGGTCATCTTGGCTATGCTAGTTTAAATTTATTGTCAAATAAAAGAATGGTAGAAGGTTTACCATGCATAGAAAATTCATGTGACAAGTGTGAGGCTTGCATTTTGGGTAAGCAACATAGGCTTCCCTTTAATTCTGAAAATTCTAAGAGGGCTAAATATCCATTAGAGTTAGTGCATACTGACGTAGTTGATCCTATGCAAGTTACTTCCATTGGGGGGGGTACTTATTTCATGACATTTATTGATGATTTCAGTCGTAGGACATGGGTGTATTTCTTAAATAATAAATTTGGAGAATTTGAAAAATTTGTAGAATTTAAAGCCCAGGCTAAAAGAGAATGTGGACACTATATCAAGGTCCTAAGATCAGATAGAGGAGGGGAGTATACCTCCAATTCTTTTGTAAATTTTTGCAAGAAACATGGCATAAAGAAAGAGCTCACAGTCAGCTATACACCACAACAGAATGGAGTGGCAAAAAGAAAGAATAGGATCATTGTTGAAATGACAAGGAGCATGATGAAAGAGAAAGGTCTCCCAGCTGAATTTTGGGGAGAGGCTGTGGCAACAAAATTTTACCTAATTAATAGGTGTCCTACAAAGGAAGTCCATGATAGAATTCCAATGGAAGTATGGTCACGAGGAAGATGGACAGTTGAACACCTAAGGGTGTCTGGATGTGTTGCATATGCACATGTGCCTAAAGAGCAAAGGCATAAATTGGATGACAAAGGTGTGAAGTGCATCTTTATAGGGTACAACTCAAAATCAAAAGCATACAAATTGTATGACCAATTGAACAACAAGATGACTCTTTCAAGAGATGTGGAATTTCTTGAAAATCAGTCTTGGTATGGTTCAAGTGATGAGTCACCAAGAACATCAAGTAAAGTGCCAATTATAAGTGAAGAGGATGCTGATGAACAACAAGAAGAAGGAGCATATAGAAGAAAAGCCAAGCAACCTCAGTCATTATCAAGCTCCGCTAGGCATGATCGAGTGTCAATGCCAAGCAGCAGTAGCAAAGATTCTGATCCCACACTCTCCTCCCTGTTACCAAGAAAGACCAAGAGTCTTAGGGAGATATACCAAGATGAAAGGTATGAAGATTATGTTGAGAGTGTTAATTTTGCATTATTTTCTCATAGTGATCCAATATATTTTGAAGAAGCTGTTAAGAAGAAGAAATGGTGTAAGGCCATAGATGAAGAAATAGATGCTATAGAAAGGAATGAGACATGAGAGCTAACTGATTTGCCTCCCAAGAAGCAAGTGATTGGAGTGAAATGGGTCTACAAGACCAAATGCAATGTTGAAGGCAAGATTGATAGGCATAAGGCAAGGCTGGTAGTCAAGGGCTACAAACAACAGTATGGTAGAGATTATGATGAGACATATGCCCCGGTTGCAAGAATGGAAACTGTGCGTGTTGTCATAACAATTGCAGCTCAGCACAAATGGAAGGTATATCAAATGAATGTGAAGTCCACCTTCCTAAATGATGTATTGAAGAAAGAAGTATATGTGGAGCAACCACCTGGTTATGAAGTTGTAGGTGAAGAACACAAAGTATATAGATTGAAGAGAGCTCTTTATGGGCTCAAGCAAGCTCCAAGGGCATGGTATAGTAGGATTGACTCATATTTGATGAGCAATGACTTTAGCAAAAGCAATGGTGAGCCTACTCTCTACATCAAGGTGGCAAATGGAAATGTGTTAATTATTGTCTTGTATGTAGATGATTTAATTTTTACTGGTAATGACAAGACTCTAATTGGTGAGTTCAAAGAGGCCATGAAAAATGAATTGGAGATGACAAACCTTGGTCTCTTGAAGTACTTTCTAGGCATAGAAGTAAAAAAAATGCATGATGGCATCTTTATCTCTCAAGAAAAGTATGCAGGGTAGATCTTGGAGAGATTTAAAATGTAGAATAGTAAGGCAACCCCCACACTAACAAAAATAGGTTTGAAGTTGAGCAAGGAAGACTCTAGCAAGAGAGTGGATCCAACACTATACAAGAGTATGGTTGGAAGTTTAATGTATTTGACTGCAACTCGACCAGACCTAATGCATGCAGTAAGTCTGATTTTCAGATTTATGGAAACACCAAAGGATTTCCATTGGCAAGCGAGAAAGAGGATCCTAATGTATATGAAAGGTACTAAGGAATTTGGAGTTTTTTATATTGTAGCAAATGAATTCAAGTTGGTGGGTTATACTGATAGTGATTGGGCTGGAAGTATAGATGATAGGAAGAGCACTTCCAGATACTTGTTTCATATGGGATCAGGTGCAATTTCATGGGCATCCAAGAAGCAATCTATTGTTGCTCAATCTACAGCAGAGGCTGAATATATAGCAGCAAATGCAACATCATGTCAAGCTATATGGTTAAGGAGGATCTTGACAGATTTGAATGAAAGGCAAGAGGATGGAACCACAATTTATTGTGACAACATCTCATCTATTGCATTGTCCAAGAATCCAGTCTTCCATGGGAGAAGCAAGCATATTGAAATCAGATATCACTTCATCAGAGAGTTAGTGGAGAATGGGAATATCAAAATGGAATTTTGCAAGTTGGAGCAACAACTAGCAGACATTTTACTAAGCCATTAAGCATTGGAACTTTTGTACACCTAAGAGAGAGTCTTGGTGTAGTTGATTTGGATCAGCAGTGATCCTTGTTTGTTTGGCTCGAGACAAAGGGGGAGTGTTGAAATATTAAATGAAATGGCCGTTTGCCCCCAGAGCCAAATGCCCACCTACCTGCATGACAGCTTGCAGAATGATCAAAATAATTTATTGCTTGGTAGGTGAGTTTTTGAAATTCAAAAATGAGGGGGAAAACATTTTGCAAGTAAGACAAAAGGAATGTTCTATTCCATTTGACCAGCAGAAGAAGTTGAAGTTGAAGAGCTCAGAAGTTGCTCTTCATTCATCAACTTTAGAGTTCACACCTACAAGTTGATTAAGAAGTAAAGAAAAAGTACTTATGTTGAACAATATTATCACCTTCATTCATCTTCAACTTGAACAACTTTTATTTTATGGACATTTTTGCACTAGAAACCTATGAACCAAACATAATGTTAAGCCCATCCCATATTTCTTTTGAAGTCTTTGAAAGAATCAATATGGTGCAAATATGCATTTGATAGACCAAGTCCAATCAATGCAGATGCCCTACAATCTTTAGCCATCCACTTTGTTATTTTGTCTGCATCTTGGGGTTTCTAAACAATTCTGTTAACAATGTCTCATAGATTTTCTTTAATCAAAAGAAATTGTAGCTTAATTTTCCATGTGTGAAACTATGGCCCTTCAAATTTGGGAATTGTAGTTAATTTATCCATTGTTTAGCAAGAACACCATAGAAAAATCAAGTGATGCATGTAATTTGCAACTGATATCTATTTTAGTCCTGATAAAAAAATTACAACATATTCATGGACTCATAGATTGGAAAACATAATCATCTTCACAATAAATCTCAAACCTCTCTTGAATAAATTTTTTTCACAATATCTTATGCGCTACCACTAGCCAACTTCATATGTTTGCACACTCCAACCCCAATTGCCATACCACACTTTTGAGAAATAAATATAGGACTCCTAAAAACATAGTGCAATTTTATGCAAATACTTCATAGTGAAGGAGAAAGAATACCAATCGCACTTCCAATTTGTAGAAGATTTCATCCGCAAAAGTTAGGGTCCGATCATCCAAAATCCATCAAAAACACTATGCTCCACATTGATTAACCTGACTTTGATACCAAATGGAAGTGCTAAAGTGTAAAAAGATTGATTTTATTTATTCAAATCTTCATTGGATACATTTAGATACAAACTGAATTAATGATATTGATATCTTAACAACTTTATATAGCTTTATTTTCCTTTAAAAAAATGACTTACGAGACTAACTTCCCAACAACTAAATATCTAACTTATTTAGGAGACTCCAACCATGTTAGGGGACTTTATATCCTTGTTAGGAGACTCCAACCCTGTTAGGAGACTTTAAATCCCTATTAGGAGACTCCAACCCTTTAGGAGACTTTAAATCCCTATTAAGAGATTCCACCCCTATTAGGAGTTGTGGTACAATATATGCAAGATGAGCCCACTGCCCAAACATGCAATTTCGACTATAAGAAGAGCTCACTGCTCAAACAAGTAATTTACTATTATGTTCTTCTTTGCTTTCTTTTTTAAATTGAACCTGTAGTTGTCAAAGCTTGTAGACTAGGTCACAAACCTCAAATCCAAATATCAAACCTCAGATAACTCAACAAAACCTCGGCAATGAAGTTTCCTTCACTTCCATACTACTTTGCTCAACTTCAAATTTTGCACTTTACTACTGCTTGTCATCAATTCAAATCCACACTAATGATAAAGGAAAATGTCATTCCTTTATACCAAGTCCCTAAAAAATTCCTTGAGTCAGTTGTTAGACCTTCTCAATTAATTATTATAGGACTACATTAAGAACATGTTAGTGATAACATTAATCTTCCGCCTTGGAACTTGAATAACCTTCCATACACACAATATTATGATGAGTGATTTTAGCCACGTCATCACCAACATGTCTTCTTCATGTCCTCAACCTTAATTCTCAGAATAACAACTTTGCTAAGGAATATAACAAGTTTACCAGAACATGCCTCTATAAACTCTATCTCAGAACATACATCACCAAAACTTACATAATTTCTTCCATACTTATCATTTCTTCTTTTGACATTAACTATATATACTAGATACTCAAAAGTATCTCCCATAACCTTAGATAGTTAAAATACTCAACTAGCCATCTGTACCAACTTGATCTTTCGACTGTTCTTTTCTCAGAGACCACATAAAACTGCTATGTTGACATCAATGACAAACTCAGTCATGAATGTAACATATCATCATAGTAACATATCTACAATACTCCCCCATAGGAATATCATCAGCATTCATGCTTCCAAAAACCTCTCAACAAAACTATCATATCATAAAAATTTGAATGGAATCACATTTTTATAAATTTAAGATATTTATTTTAGAAGAAGAAGAAGGTAACCTTCTCAGAGATAATTTGATTATAGATATCATTCTTTCTAGACTTCTCAACAACTTATTTCAATAAAAGAGGCATAAAAAATAATTCAGAAATAAGAAATGTTGAAAGAAGAACATGGAACTTAGAGAGCTCTGTTCCACTAAATGATTTGACAAAGTAGCAATTTCAGGAGGTAATTTTTTTTTATCTACAATATTCTAAACAACCATGTGATCAAAAGCCCATTTGGCTAACAATAATGATTATTTTCTTTCTTTTCTACAAGATGAATCTAATATAAATTGTCGTTTAATTTTGTTCAAAGAGAATAGCAAAAAAAACTCAAAGCTAAAACAAGTGATTTTCTTCATAAGCTTAATTGATCCACTAATTTTGACCATAATAAATTGATTATGAAGAAAGTTTTACATTTATAAGAATTCCTATTGACTTCCAACTATCTTCCTTTCCCCCCTTTTATTGTAAGATTGTTATTACTCATTTGCAAAAAACTAGCATTAAATTTCTAAGTTATTTGTTGTAGTACAAAAATGTCTATACTAATTTTTTTATTAGTAATCATTGTTATCATGCTTTCCATTGAATGCTTTCTAAAAATTCTCATCAAACTCTTAACAAAATTATAAGATGTTTCTTATGAGCTTCTTAGAACTAGGAAAAGTCCTTCACAAGGTTTCTTAGGATTTTGTTTCTCCCTCATGGTTCCAACAAGAATAGGATTAATGAAATTAATTATCATTATGACCTTTTTTGCAAAATGAATTATTAGAGATTTTGAGCATAATAAATTCTAGAATATTTTTTTCTTAAGAATTACATTTTCAATAGTGAACCTAATAGTAGTAGAATATTGGATAAAACTTGACTTTCATTATGTTTGTGTTATGAAGGGACCATTAAAATATTTAACAAACTTTTTGCCTTGAAGCATATAGAAAGTGGTCCGCTTTACAATAGGTGTATCATAGTCATGCTTTAGGCCATGCTTAGGAATAATGTATTCAAACTAAAGATTATTTTTTCCACTATGAGGTGCATTTAATCTTGTCAACCCAGGGACGTATACTTGAAATGGTCGGCACAGTATGTGCACTAGGTCTCTTAATGAGTCACTAAGCTTATGTTGCGGGAGAGTAAAATGCAAGGAAAAGAACTTACACTATTGCTCCAAGAAACTAACACACTTAACTCTATGAATATTAGAAATAAAATGAAAGGTTAAGAAATATTCCAACTCAGTTCATCCACTATAACTGTTCTCACATATGCTGCAGGAACATTCACGAAGTGTGGTGCTCCAGGAAGGAACTTACAACTTCTACTTACAATACTAAAAATGCTTGGAAATAAATCTATACTATCATAATCTAATCCACCTTCCAAGTGGGCCCCCTTGGTTGGCTTCAACTAAACTACTAACATAGGATAGAAGCCAAAAATTATTTCATTACATTTCAGAAATTTATTACATAACACATAGAACTATAAAAACACAACTTACTATATAAGTTAACAGTCTATTCTCATAAACTCTTTTCTTCTAACTAAACTAACACACTTGGTCCAATTCCTATATATAGGAGATTGACACTTATTTTCATAACATAATAGTAAATAACCTAGCTATAAATCCACAGGAGAGAAAGAAGGAAAATAACAACTCAAGGTAGGAGGAAGAGACAACGGCTTAAGGCAAGAATAATAAAGTCTAAACATCTGTTCTCCATAGGAATAAATGTAGAGAATGTAGTAAGTCTTGATAGCTCCTCCATACTCACTGTCATGTCCTTTAGAACTGTTATGACTTTCCTCCACCATGGCTACACCTCAACGTTCTTTTCTCCTTGAATACTATTGGTGCTCATCTTTGAATTCTTCCAATCATCTTTCAGCTTCATTGCTAATAGGTTACTTATAATACAAAGATAATTGCAAATAAGCATTTTCAAATTAAATTCAAATATAAGAACACACATTTTGATAATTATATGAAATACTGCATCATATATATGATATTGGCAAAAGATGACATACTATCTACCCATAGGTTAATCATTGGTTTAGGTAAACATAGATCCACAAATGTTTTGATGAAAATGAAATAGAGTATTAACAAAGAGTTTAAAAACTATCATGAAATAGAGGCAATATTTAGCCTCATCATTTGCCCCCTGGTAAATTGAAGCTTGTCCTCAAGCATGCCATTTCCTAGTCAGTGACCTGAATTCCCCCACTTTTGCCCTTTCTTTCCTGCTACTCTTGAAGGTGTAATAAAATCCTTGTGTTCTTTACCAAACCTCCCTTGTGTTGTCATCCTACAACTTGTCAAGTCTATCAACATTAATGTCATATAAGGGCCACATGAGCATTGGAGGTTGCATAGTGAGTGGGCATCATAATTCAGGTCTAGCCTATTTTCCTAGCTCTAGATACTTTGGAGCTTGGTGAAGGGAAACTTCCAAGTTGATGGGACCGTGTGGCTTTGACTTTTTAAGTGACTTAGGTAGTCTGGCCCATCTACTCCTAGCACCACTCATAGCTCTCTAGAAAGAAAAGTAGGGAAAATTCTCATAATCAACATAAGCCTTAGCTCTGGTAGTGAAGATCCTATCCCTTACTCCCTTGTTCTTATCCCCATAAGTTAACCTGAACCAGTCCCTAAGAACTTCTTCTGGTTTGTTTCTTTCGGCTCTTAATGGTAGGGGTTCTATCCTTTCCTCGTCTCTGTAATTATTTAGTTGCCTATTATAGTTTGCCTCGTTAGACATCCAGGACATCAAGGCTCTTAAATGTATATCCCCTATATAAAGTAAAGGGTTCCATTGGATTTCTAAAGGGATAACAAAATTATGCACATATAATTCACAAAGCAAATTGTGCTACTAGGATGGTAGAGTCTGATATAAACCATAAAATTCCTGGGCTGATTTAAACTCTCCATTGATAATCTTAAGGGTTAACATGAGTTGGAACAAGAGAAATTGTTCTTTTAAATAGATAGCATAAACTCGTGGTAGTGGTCTACAGGCAAGTGCTTGATCAACCAATTTGAGGCATGATCCATCCTTTGTTTTTGATTCACCAACTGCTACTTTAAATCTATAATTTTTGCATTCAGAGACATTATATCTTTCTTCATTCATTTTCTCTCTTCTGCCCATAAGGCCTTAGCAAACATATGTTGTCCAAACAACTAAAAAAGTAGTTTTTGCAGAGTAATGGAATCGTTGTCTTCGTCATGATTTCTTTTCCTCTTCCTCTATTCCCTCCATAATTATTCTACAACATCAATAAAACATGTTGATTTATAGGGAACTAGGGCAGTGTTTGGATCAACTTGCTCAGGAATTGTTTCATCCCTACAACTCGAAGTACTTGGTTGGTCTGCTAGGGTATCATTTGGATTTTCATTAACCCCAACCCTACATTCCTTATTAAAGTTTTTAGGAATGTTTTCAATTGTAGGGTGAGGAGGAGAGTGGTTAGGAACAATCTGTACAGGGGATTCTTTAGTAGATGGCTTGGATGAGGGTAATTCTTTGGAAATTTTTCCTCTCATTCTAGGACTTCTTCTTACAGGGGTTTCTTCTAATATCATACCTTTCTACCTACCTCTTCCTTTTGGTGTCTCTACTGTAGGATTAACTACTACATGACCCTTCTTAGTTCTCTTTTGCCTCACAACTGTAGGGTTTGGCTCTTCTTTTACTGGGACAGAGATTTCTTTTTGTTTTCTCTTTGTTTGACTAGAGGTAGGTTTCTAGGTTTTTTCAATAGGTGAAGGCACAGTCTCTTGCACATTTTCTTGTATGTTTTCTTATACATTGCTTTGCACATTTCCGGTTTTAGCCTCTTGGGTGCTCTATTTAGTAGGTTCATTACTAGGAGCTACATTTTCCTCACTAGGCTATTCATGAAGGGCAGCCTGGGGTTGCAAGGTTTTGGCTTGGACAAATTCTGCCCATGATAGGGGAGAAACATCCCTAAGTGACCTTTCTTTAATTAACTTAGTTAGGGCATGATGGGTAACGGAATTGTCTTTTCCTTTTTGAGTTTCTTCCACACTAATACACAACATATGATACAAGAAATTGGGGACATTAATTGGATGATTATGCCTTATACAACTCAGCAATTTAAAATGATGTGCATGTAAATATGAAAATCTGCCTTCGCATGTAAGGTACCTGATAATGTGCATGGCTAGTTCATTTTATAGCGGCAAAAGAGACATTCTCTTACATCCTTGCTTAGTAATGTCCATCTAAGGGTCAGTTGGTATGACAAATGGAGCTTTGGCCAACCTTGCATCATGAGTATTGGGATAATGTTCTCCTATTGCCGATAACCCTATAACTTCTACTATACATTCCTCTATAGCAACCACTGTTAAGCCCCATATAGAAGCTTCCCCTTAATTGAATGTCCTTGTGAATTCTATGGTTGCTTCTTCATCATATGCAGTCAAACTTAAAAAGTACCCTAACCATCCGCATGCATTAAACCTCCTCACAACTTCTACATCTAAGAGCAAAACAATATGCTCCACTGGTTCTCTCCTCTGGAATTGTCCACCCATTTTTTTAACACTTCACTGTCTACACTGCTTCACTATTTCCCCCTTACAAACACTTCATTGTTTGCACTACTTCACTGTTTCCCCCTTACAAATTCAGGCTTCAATTGTTGTTCTACAGACCATTTCACATTTCATTTAATAGATGATTAATTCCATAATGATTCGTTATGAGCAATAATATGGCTTTAATGAGAGTAAATCATGGAAGTGTGTGAAAATCATTTGAAAATTGGGTTTAGATCACTTAAAATTTAAACACAAGTCACATCACAACTTGATAATAAAATTATTCAAAAATAAGGGGTACGACACCTAGCCACTTGTGTACTTAAGGAAATATGAAGATTTGGAAAAATCTTTATAAATGAAAGTAGTCATTAGGTTTTAGTAACCTTCCCTACCCCCTATATAATAAGGACAAATGTCCACACTTGTCAGACTTGGTATGGGGGTAGAAAATTGACATAACGCCGCCATCATATAAAGAATGTAGTATTAAAAATAATTAACAAAATCTGCAGACTATAAATGAATTATAATTTGAAAACCTTAGACCTGGTAATTGATCGTCACAAATACCAAAAAGGTGGTAGAAGTGATATCAGTGACAACATCCATCAACATCTCGTGGGGTTTATTGAAAACATGAGAAATTGATGACGCGGAAAGTGGGTGGATGGAAGATAAAGAAATGAGATGAGGTGGATGGGTGGAAGGTAAAGAGATGAGATGGAATGAGAAAGTGAATAAGAAAGTGAACTTTATGGAGACATAAAGTTTTTATTATGAGCATACACAAAGAAATTAATGTTGAATAGAAATAAACTATAATTAAATAACACTAATAAAAAATGTGTCCACTTCCATATATATAAAAGCAAAAAAAAACAATCACTATGAAACCTAATCCAAAAATATAGTAATGTTCTCACATATGAAACAATATTTTATTCTTATTACACTCATTTGTTAGAATAATTTTGTGTAATTTCTTGTACAATTTGAAACGCTCATCCTTATCCATTAAACAATGGCTTTGTCTAAGGATTCCCCAATTCCATGAAAAAATTACCCCACCAATTATGCCATCCTTTTCCGATCTCACTCATTTCAAAGCATCAAAACGTAGCGTAACTCATCAACTTTTCTACAGTCTCACTAAATTATTGATTGTGAATAATTTGAAAGCATCTCATTCGCTTATCTAATTGCAGAATCATGTATTCTTTCTCGAGATGAACAAAATGTTTACCTGCTTTCTCTTCTCGTTAATGGCTCATTTGAGCTCCAACATTATTTTTGCAAAGATTGGAGTGACATATATTCTTATGCAGATGCTTTAAACACGGAAAACAGAACCCATTCTGTATGGATTATGGATATTTACTCACTTCATCATACAATAAATTATGATAGTCCATCAAATCAAAATCCCTACTTTCATGGCTCTACCTTTATTCTCAGCGACTAGTTTTTATTGGAATAACATTCATTAATGCACAATCAAACAGCCATGAGCTATCACAGCTATTGACATCTAAAGCGGACAAGAACAAACAAACAAATATTCAATGTTGAACAATTTCTTAGAGATGGAGGGAGTGACCCCCTTGTTACTCTTTATCACTAGTGTCTCTAGATGTTGTATTTATTTATATCTGGAAATTGTGGGATGTTAAAGTTGTTCATTTGGAATTGGGTTTTATTATGGAAATTCAAATTTGATTTAATTTCAATTCTAAATCCTTGATCATTCTAACTTTATGTCTTGAGATGGAATTAACAGATCTTCATTTTGAACCAAAATGGAAATTTGAAACTCATATTTCAATGCCAGTTTGATGCATCCAAACTAAAAATTATAATTTTTTAGAATTTGTCATGCCAATTTCAATTCAATTCTAACAAGCTAACTAGACAGAATGTACCAAAAGTTACAATTATTTTTTCTTAAACGGCGAAGCTAGATTAATTACTGTTATTTATTATTATTTAAAAAAATAAAAATGTGTTAAGCAAATTCAAATTCAAGACCTCCCACACGAGAGACTCGCAAGTTATCGTTGTGTTGTAAACTCTTACCTAAATTAAATACAAACTTAAATTACATGAATTTAATCTATTTATTTATACTTTTCTTTAATGCAAGTATATTTTGAAGCCAAAAATGTAGTTTAGAATAGCTATTTCTTATTTTTTTTTACTATAAACACAATATGATGTGAGTACTATAATACATTTTTGTTACAATGTACTCATGTTGAATAGACAATGGAATGCAAGTATTTTTTTGGGTACTTTTTACTCCCTTATATTTGTGCATCTACCGTTATATGCCTAATTTGTAAGCTTGAATATTTAATTTCATATTTTTAATGTTGTCTTGACATGCTTTTTTATACTAGTTGATATGTAAGCCAAAATGTGATAACAATTAGTAGTCCACATTTATAATCACAAAATGGAAAATAAGTTATTTCAAAATTATAGACCCATGACGACTCCTGTAAATTGACTAAAATATAACATTTGAATTGCCTACAAGAATGTTGTATCGAATGAAAATTCCTACCTAGATTAATGAACATTTAGAATATAGTAGATGTAATAAATATATAACAAACATCAAAGAACGTTAAAGTATCACATCAACATTCTAGACTTATTACACCACTTAATATTCTCTTCAATTAGCATATACCAAGACACTCGATATCAAGATGTTTAGCAAATTGCAGCCTAGCAAACTTGTCAAAGATGTTTGTCAATAATTTCAATTTATTATTATAGATTTAAATAGTTTGATAAATATTTAGCAAACTTGTTAAAGATGTTTGTTAATAATTTCAATTTATTATTATAGATTTAAATAGTTTGAAAAAGTATTTATTTATAGGTTCATAACAAATATATCAATATTTTTATAGTCATATTGTGTTCATGATTCAGAACTGAAAGAAATTTTATTCACAACTAAAAAATAATCTTAAATAGTTGTATGAAAAACCTTAGTTTTGTGATAAATTGATATATAGATTGGTGAAATTATCATAACCAACTCTCTATTAAGAAAAAAATTAAACTAACTATATATACCTCTATATATATTACGCCGAGATTAATCGTTCTCGAGGCGCCTATTTTTATTTAATCCCAAAGTTATTTTAATCGAAGTTGGGATTAATGAAAATAAAAATAAGCGCCTCAAGAACGATTAATCTCGGCGTAATATATATAGAGGTATATATAGCTAGTGGCAGTCGCGGCGCAATAGGAAAAATATTTACTTTTTATTTTTTATTTTGATAAGGTTACTATAAAATTGTTAATTAATTTTTAATTAGAGTTGTATGAAGTTAGTATAAAATTATGCTTCAAAATATTTTTAAAAATTTAATATAAGGAGTTTAATATAGATTAAAAATATATTTTTTATTTTTGGGATATTGTAATGTAAAATGTTATAGTCATACATAGATATATGGTTAGGGACAAAGTTACCATTATAGTTAATGTTAACCTTAGGGATAGAATTAGGGTTAGGGTTAGCATTAGAGTTAGGGTTGGAGTTAGGGTTAGGGTTTGAGCTATGGTTAAGGTTAGAGATAGAGTTATGGTTATGGTTATTGCTAGAGTTATGGTTATGGTTTAGATTAGAGTTATGTTTATGCTTAAGGTTAGGGTTAATGTTATGGTCATGGTTAAGGTTAGGGTTAGAGTTATGGTTATGATTAGGGTTAGTGTTAGGGTTATAGTAAGGCTAACGTTAGGGTTAGGTTTAAGGTTTGAGTCAAGGTTAAGGTTAGAGTTTAAAGGGTTAGGGTTTGATTTAGGATCAAAATTAAGGTTAGGGTTAAGGTTAGAGTCCAATTATGGTAGAGTCAAATCCAAAGTTAGAGTTATGCTCATGGTTAAGGCTAGGGTCAGACTTATGCTTATAGTTAGGGTTAGGGATAGGGTTATAATCCAATTATGGTAGAGTTAGAATTAGGGTTAGAGTTAGGGGTAGAGTTATGCTTATGGTTAATGTTAGGTTTAGAGTAATGCTCATGGTTAAGGTTAGGGTTAGAGTCATCATTATGGTTATGGTTAGGGTTATAGTGGGGATAGGGTTAGGGATAGGGTTTGAGTCAAATATATCTTTTAATTTAATATAAGGAATTTAATTTAGATAACTTTTTTTTTTTTTTGGGATATTGTAATGTAAAATGTTATAGTCATACGTAGATATATGGTTAGGGACAAAGTTAACATTAGAGTTAATGTTAACCTCAGGGATAGAATTAGGGTTAGGGTTAGCATTAGGGTTAGGGTTGGAGTTAGGGTTAGGGTTTGAGCTATGGTTAAGGTCAAGGATAGAATTATGGTTATGGTTATCATTAGAGTTATGGTTAAGGTTCAGATTAGAGTTATGTTTATGGTTAAGGTTAGGGTTAGAGTTATGGCCATGGTTAAGGTTAGGGTTAGAGTTATGGTTATGGTTATGATTAGGGTTAGGGTTATAGTAAGGCTAGGGTTAGGGTTAGGGTTAAGGTTTGAATCAAGGTTAAGGTTAGAGTTAGGGTTAGGGTTTGAGTTAGGATCAAAATTAAGGTTAGGGTTAGGGTTAGTGTCCAATTATGGTAGAGTCAGATCTAGAGTTAGAGTTATGCTCATGGTTAAGGCTAGGGTTATGCTCATGGTTAAGGCTAGAGTTAGAGGAAGGGTTATATTTAGAAGTTTTCTTATGGTCACAGTTATATTTAGGAGGGGAGTAAGGGTTGGGATTTTAGATTATATTTATTATTATATAAGGTGCCCTATATAATAATATGTATATTCCCACGCTCATGGATAAGGTTAGGGAAAGAAGTAGGACCATGGTTATTAGTGTTACATTTAGAATTTCATTTAGGAGGGCATTGTGTGCTATTTTCCCCCCCTATTCAACCCATCACTGATGTCTGATCTGAGAGACCTTAAATGGGATAGGTTCTTTGCAGAGGGTTAACATCGCTAAATTTGG
Organism: Cupressus sempervirens; assembly: GCA_028749045.1. Lineage (NCBI taxonomy): Eukaryota > Viridiplantae > Streptophyta > Pinopsida > Cupressales > Cupressaceae > Cupressus > Cupressus sempervirens. The sequence goes on from CM053783.1 coordinate 324,099,887, forward strand.
CGGCTAACATTTTGTGTTGGCTCGATTTCTTCATTGACCACGCTGGATCATTTTTTCTTGGTTGGGTTGATTCATGCTGCGAGATTCGATAACTCTTATTTCTTCACGAGCTATCTTCCCATCTTCCCAAAAGTGCAAGATGTTGCCATGCATTCCCATTCTAACTTTTCTTTATACGCTAGTGTCTTCGAAACACTCTAAAGCCTAGAATTGCACAAGATGCTACCATGCATCTCCATTCTGATGCATCGTCATGCTACATTGTTTCTTCAATTCTCTGAAGCCCAAAATTGCATCATGCTACCACGCATTGCCTTTCCAACATTTCCTCACTCCACAATTCTTTCATGAGTCTTTGAGACCCAAAATTGTGCCACATGGAGGGGGTTCACACCTTTTGTGCTATCTTCTTCGTTTGTTGGGAGGAATCTCTTCACTACATCTTAATCATCCATTGGAAATAAAGCCAATCTTGATCGACGAATGTGACTTAATCCTTCATTGGGAGGAGTTTCCTTGTTGCATCTCAGTCATCCTTTTTGAGGGGAGAATCTACATCAACGGTTGTGATTTAATCCTTCATTGGTGAGGATTCACGATGCATCTATGCCGTCTATTTCGAGAGGAAGACCTTCATCGATGACCATCATTCATTTTTGGGGAAACCAAATTCCCCCTTGGGATCAACCTTGCATTTTTTGTGGAAGGTTAAGACATCATGTTATCTCTTTTCATAGTTTTTGGCTAGCAACATGAATGTCTTTCCTCTTCTTTCCATGAGTCTCCATTCTAGCGCCTCCTTACGCTGCATTGTTTCTGCAATGCTCTAAAGCCCAAAATTGCGTCATGCTACTACATGTCACCTTTCTGACATTTCCTCACTCTGTAGTGCTTTCGCGAGGCTCCAAGACCCAGAATTGTGCCATGTAGTGGGGGTCCCCACCTTTTGTGCTATGGTTACAATTTAGATTTTAGGGTTATGGTTAGAATCAAGGTCAATTCTAGAGTTTATAGAATATTTAGAGTTAAGATTAGGGATTAAATATACATGAGGGTTAGCATTGGATTGTATGATAATTAAAGTTAGGATTATAGTTAGATATATCATTTAGATTAGGTTTTAGTCAGGGTTTAATTAGACTTAAGATTAGCGTGAGGATCAAGGTGAAGTCTATATTAGGGTTCATATCATGGTAGGATTGAAACTAATGTTAGGGTTAACATTGAAATTATGATTAGGGGTAAGGTGAAGATTTATATTTGGTCATGATTGTGGTTTGTGCTAGGATTAGGGTCTAAGCTATTATTAATTTTATGATTGTACCTTTAGGGTTAGGGTTTTGTTTAAGTTTATGATTATGGTTACAACTATGGTTTATGGTTCAAGTTTAAAGTTGGGAATGTGATTAGGATAAGGGATTAGTAAATTTTTTAAGAGTTCGGTTATAGGTTTACACCATGGTTAGGACCTTGGGACTGGATTTAGAGTTTAATATCATGGTTATCCATATAGGTAGGTTTAGGATTTTGATCAATATTTTGGAGTTTGTTTTTACATTATGGTTAAGGGTTAGATTTTAGGGTTAGGACTATAACCAATATTAGTGTGTAGGTTTTTGGTTTAGATTATGGTTTGGACTAAGATTTTCGTTATGATTAGAGTTTAGAATATCAATAGGGATATGTTTTAGTGCTATAATTATAGTTTAATGTTGGATTATAGTTATATTGTACATCATTGTTGGGGCTAGGGCTAAGGTAGGGGTTGTTGTTAGGGTTAACTAAGGATGACAATTAGGATGGTTTATCTTTTCAAGTAGAAAAAAAAACTCATATTGATTCAAAAACAAAGAAATTATACTTCGAAAATATTTTTCTATGTCATAATAGATTCATTTATTTTAATTATTGTATTAGTTAATTAGTTGTTTGATGTTTCAAAGTAATCATGGCTTATTTTATTTAAATTTAAATAATATTATTGTTTTGAATTGAATTTAGCTTAATTGTTAATGATCATATTTATATTTCTAATATTAACTCCAATTTGATCAAAGACCAAATATATTTTTGGTATTTTTGTAAACAAACTTGCTTAACACTTCTCTATTTCAAAGTTAATAAAATATCATTTCTATTGTCTTAGATTTGAGAGTAAGTATATTAAATAAGTAATAATAAATGAACATTATGATTAATATATTTCTAAAATAAAAATATATTACTTAAAAACTTGTTTACTTTAAATGAATAAAGTACTCATTTACTTGTAAATTTTAAAAATAGAAATTAATCTACATATATATAAAATATTTATTCTTTTTCCTATTTGCATACAAATTAATTAAAATCTAAACTTTAATCTACATAAATATTTTTAAAATATATATCCATCAATAAATAGTTTAGAATAAAGTCAAATCTAAAAATTAGACACATATAGAATCTTTTTAATTTCTATATACATGTTTTTCTAATTTATTTCTACAAACATGCAACTGATATTTCTATTATCCATTTTTTTCCATTTAAAAAAAATCTAGATGTAAATAGAATTTTTTTAGATGCATGCAATCTTTCTAATTTTTTCTACATACATATATTAACATTTCTATTTTATATTTTGTTTTTACATTATGGTTATTTCAATCAAAATATGTAGATGTAAATAGAATTCTTTTCAAAAAGATTTATTTAAATTTAAATAATATTATTGTTTTGAACTGAATTTAGCTTAATTGTTAATGATCATATTTATATTTCTAATATTAACTCCAATTTGATCAAAGACCAAATATATTTTTGGTATTTTTGTAAACGAACTTGCTTAACACTTCCCTATTTCAAAGTTAATAAAATATCATTTCTATTGTCTTAGATTTGAGAGTAAGTATATTAAATAAGTAATAATAAATGAACATTATGATTAATATATTTCTAAAATAAAAATATATTACTTAAAAACTTGTTTACTTTAAATGAATAAAGTACTCATTTACTTGTAAATTTTAAAAATAGAAATTAATCCACATATATATAAAATTTTTATTCTTTTTCCTATTTGCATACAAATTAATTAAAATCTAAACTTTAAACTACATAAATATTTTTAAAATATATTTCCATCAATAATTAGTTTAGAATAAAGTAAAATCTAAAAATTAGACACATATAGAATCTTTTTAATTTCTAGATACATGTTTTTCTAATTTATTTCTACAAACATGCAACTGATATTTCTATTATCCATTTTTTTCCATTCTAAAAAAATCTAGATGTAAATAGAATTTTTTTAGATGCATGCAATCTTTCTAATTTTTTCTACATACATATATTAACATTTCTATTTTATATTTTGTTTTTACATTATGGTTATTTCAATCAAAATATCTAGATGTAAATAGAATTCTTTTCAAAAAATCTAGATGTATATAGAATTCTTTTAATTTTTTACATACATAAAATCTTTCTAATTTTTTTCTACATACATAAAAGAATAATTTCTATTTTCTATTTTTTATTTTCTATTTTAAAAAAAAAGCTATCATAAAGATTGATATAAAAAATTGATTGCATATGCATTCTTTATTTTGTGCACTAAATGCACAAAATAAACTATATAGATTAAAACTTCCCGTGCTGGGCATGAGAATATACAATAGAAATATCTGTTAGCAAGAATAGTCGGCCATAAGCAATCAAATCTGCCTTGCCACTGGAAATAGCTTCGTTACCATCATCCCGATCATAACCCCCTGTAGCCAAAAATGTTCCCTTGAATGCTGTTCTTATGGGAATCAGGCTCTTTTCACTCGCTATTGTCGTCTGCGAATTATCAATCTTGGGCTCAAAGAAATGAGCGTACAATATCTTATATTTATTCAGAGCCTCTGCCATGTGAAGTCCCAGTGCCTCTGGATTTGAGTCATACGCTTCTGCATGATCCGAAAATGGAGAAAGCCGAATTCCCACATGCTCTGCTCCGATTTCCTCCACCACTGCTTCCACAACTTCAAGTGCAAATCTGCAACGATTCTTCAATGTTTCGCCATAGCCATCTGTCCGATCATTCACGCTATCCTTCATGAACTGGTCCACAAGGTACCCATGCGCCCCATGGATCTCAACACCATCAAACCCTGTTCGTAAAAGGACTAATTATGTCAACAAAAGGAACATTCTCTTCTTCAAACCAAGATAGATCAGAATAAAAAAACATACCTGCATCTATTGCATTCCTGACAGCATTTCGAAAATCAGCAACTATATTGGGAATTTCCTCTGTTTTCAGAGGTCGGGGAGGAAAGAAATCTGCCACATCCTTTCGGTTCGAAAGAGGGATCTTTCCAGAGATTGGTTTGCTTGTGGAGGAAACTGGAGATTGGCCATTAGGCTGATAATCTGCATTCCAATGTACCCATTAAATACACAATACACTGTTTGTTGTGGAGGAGAGCCAACCAAATTGAAATTAATTAAAATTGAAATCTAAATCAAAGTAGAATATTATAACTAATTTTGAATTTCAATTTACATCTACATCTAAATCTAAATGAAAATGTAAATAAAAAATAGAAATCTCACCTGCAAAAATGTTACTCCAAAACTTCAATTTACTCCTATTCAAAAACTCCAATCTAATCCTCCAATAACCTCCACCTCTTCCTTCCTGCAAAAACATAAAATGAAAATGAAATGAGGAGCCTTGGTTTTATAACTTCTGAGAGGCTCCTCATATCCCCCAACAGACGTCTCTTCACATTCCACGAATTTGTTTCAAATTCCCCCACTCCCCGCAAAAAAAAAGCATGAATGTGCGTGCAAAATTATATTTAACAAAAAAAAAAATCATATTGAAATTATTTCGCCCCTATTTTTTCGGGCCCTATTTTTTCGGGTCCTACTTTTTCGGGCCCTACTTTTTTGGGCCTATTATTTCGGCCTCCATTTGGCTTCCTATTATTTTGGCCAGCTATTATTTCGGGAATTCTTTTTTAATATTTAATTTGGAAGTTTGTAACTGCTCCCAATTCTTTTTTATTGACAGGAATCTTGGCATATTCTCGTGCTGGGCATTTGTGCTGCCATTGTATAGAACGCCTCTCGGCGTAAAAATATTATTTATATTTTTTAATTCATTTTAACTCATAATTTTAAATGAAATTTGAGTAATATAAATACATATAGAAAACACTAAGGTTTAGTCCTATATGTTGTAGATTTTGTTTTTGCTTTTCATGAATTTCATCCTTTAAATTTAAATTAATAAAATATTTATTCTTAAAACATCTCAAGAAAATTTAATAGATTGCTAAGATCAAGTTCTTCAATATGGAATTCTTGATTTGATCAACTCTACAAATCCAAGTGAATGTCAATTTACCAAATGTGAATGTTCTTTTCTCTTTTAGAAATTTGAGTTGTTTTAATAACGGATCTTTAAAAAGCAAGGCATGACAACATATATAAAATGTATATCAAGTTGAAAAGAGCATAAATATTTAAATTTGATTTTAAGATTAGTAGATATAGAACATCACACATTAAGGAAGAAATTAAAGTTGGAAAAATAAGTCAATTTTGACTATTTAACACTTATTAGAAATCAAGCTTTAGTGTATGATTTTTATGCCGTCCTATAAATATATTTCTATAAATAGAAATAAACTACAATCAAATAAAATAAATAAAAAAGGTATACAACTATATATAAATAAAGATAAATAAAATAAAATCATAATCAAACCTAATAAAAAAATATCAAATATTAAATAATGCTCTCACAAATATTAAATAATGGCCTCAATGGGCCTTTGATCTGCTGAAGCTGAATGGCTCACAAAGAGCCCACCCGGGGTCAAGCCTTGAAGACATCATAAGGGATGAGGCCAGGAGGCCGGGATCGTGCCCTAGATGAATTTGGTAGTGTGGATGCTCGATGCTCCTTAGTCCTTGGCTCTTAGCCAAAGAGATTTTAGATATGTGTGGGTTCCATAATTAAAACTTATTAGTGGATGACCTCCATATAAAAAATTACTCTCACATCTAAAATAATTTTTTTTTATTGCAACCATTTGATAGAATAATTTTGTGTAATTTCTTGTACACTTTGAAATTTGCTCATCCCTATCCATTAAACAATGGCTTTGTCTAAGGATTCCCCACTTCCATTAAAAAATTAACCCACCAATTATGCCTTCCTTTTCCTATCTCACTCATTTCAAACATAAAAACGTAGGGCAACTCGTCAACTTTTCTACAGTCTCACTGAATTATTGATTGTGAATAATTTGAAAGCATCTGATTCGACAATCTAATTGCAGAATCATATATTCTTTCTCGAGATGAACAAAGCGATTACCTGCTCTACTTCTGGTTAATGGCTCGAGGATCAATTATTATGTGGAAAAAGTTGATTTGAGTTCCAACATTTTTTTGCGAAGATTGGAGTGAAATATATTCTTATGCAAATGCTTCAAACACGGAAAACAGAATCCATTATAGTTTGATATCTATTGACTTCATTATCATAAACATGACAGTCCATCAAATCAAAATCCCTGTTTTCATGGCTCTACGTCCTTTATTCTCAAGGACTGTTTTTTATTGGAATAACAGACATAAATGCACTATCAAACAGCCGTGAAAGAACAAGCAAACAATCACTGCTGAACAGTGTTGACAGTAAAGAAAGAACAAGCAATCTCTGTTGTTGACTGCTATAATAAATCCAACGAGAAGATGATTAGGAACAAGTGAAAGTGCTAAAGTGTAAAAAGATTGATCTTATTTATTCAGATTTTCATTGGATACATTCCGTTACAAATTGAATTAATCACATTGATTACAGAACTAAATATCTAACTAATTTATTTATTTAATCTAGACTAAAGTAATTAATGTAATAAATTCAACATTCCTCCTTTATTACATTAATCCAACAAGAGTAAAAGTGGTAAAGGTTTTAACCCAACACTCTTGGAAACTTTCATAAAGCTCCTTCATTGGAGCCTTTAATGAAATGCTTTCACCAATCTTCACTTATTGAAGACATAAAGTTGTCCTTGTAAAAAGAGTGTTCCCATCTCCTCTATACAAGAGACACAATTCCTCCAAAATTCGACATCTCCTTGGAATGTATCTAATGTCTCCTCCAATATTGTAGGAACAATCATCACTAATATGACTACACATGAGTTGTTTTTCCTCCTCTCTCCTTGGAAAGACAATCATGCTGCCAATCTCCCTTTTCTCTTGAGGGACACAAAAATGTGCTTCTTATGCAATAATCATCTCTAAACAAGAAGCTAGCTTGAGATGATAGATGTCCCCCTGCCTCCAATGCCTCCAACCTCCTATAATTTCTTTGTTATTTTTTAAAGAACAAATCTTGTATTAGTTCCAGGTGGACTATCACAATCATCATTATTTTTATATACTTCAAAATCAAAAAAGTGTCTCACCTTCAATTGTAACAAAATATGTATTTTTCTTCAACTTCCCATCGATGAGATCTTTGGCCTGTTGAATACAATTCATCTTTACATGTCCATTTTGCTGACAATAAAAACATTTAAATTTTATTCTAGTAGGAATGTTAGATTTCTTTCTAGAAAATAAAGCACATTCCTCAGTAATATGATGACTCTTATGAACTCTACTTCCTTCATCAATTAAAGAAGAAATTATAGTTTCTAAGCTAGGATTCATTTTGTTCAAAATGAAAACAATATGATCAAAGCTTGAAGGCATACTATTATGTAGGATTGCTTTGGCAAATTATCATCATCAACTTTATAGTTTACACCTACAAGTTGATTAAGAAGTAAACAAAAAGTACTTATGTTGAACAATATTATACCTTCATTCATCTTCAACTTGAACAACTTCTGTTTTATGGACATTTTTGCACTAGAAACCTGTGAACCAAACAAAATGTGATGTAGCACACTGATCTCAATTCATAGAAAATATAATAACTCATGACAAAACTCAATATAGATTCAAACTCTGAATTGTTCATTACTGAAAACTACTTCTATATGGATCTCTAACTCAATTAAATAAAAACTAGCTCTCAAAAGAGAAAACATGAAATTTCCAAATTTGGCAGATTTTGACAATTGGAAAAATATGCCATTTTTGGTAACTTCTGAAAAACCTCTGAAAGAAAATCTGAAGTTTCCTATATCTACCCTTTAAACCAAAAAGGTGAATTGCCAACTAATCTTTGAAATTTAGAAATAAATTTTGAAGTTGTTACAAAGCAAAAAAAAAAAAAAATACCTAAGATATGTTAAAACTGAAATTCAAAGGTCAAGATTGAATTTCTGGGTCTCGGTCTCGAAAATAAATTGAAATGACCCCAACAAAGCTACTTGAGATGGAATCTACCTCAACTATAGATTTTGAAAAAAATAAAGAAAAATCTAAGAAAACCCAAATTCGAGTCAAAAGTTATGACTCTCTAAACTCTCTGCATCATTCTCCCCTTCTTGAAAGAAACGCTACTCCTACAAGTGACTATTGGTGAAGTGGTGCAACTTGGAAGGATCTAACTATAGCACTGCCCACTCAGATAGCCATGTGTTTTTAGCGTCTAGTAAGCCATCCCACTATACTAAATAGTAGTTGTATTGACTATGCCCTATAGAAGTAGATTGTTTGTTAAGAATTTGGGCAACGATATCCCATTTCTTATTTGGAAGGTGATGCTACCACTCAACTTCCTGTCCATCAGCTACCTCTGGAACATTTCCATGAAATTTATGCAAATCAACAACATTAAACACAAGAGAGATGTCTATATTGTTGGGTGAGCTGACTTCATAGGCATTATCATTAATTTTCTTAAGGATTTTGCAAGGCCCAATCTTTTTGTATTTCATTTTGTGATATGTGCTAGTAGGAAACTGCTCATGGCATAAGTAAACCATGACCGAGTCACCTTCAGTAAATGTTTGGTGTCTTCTAGTAGCATCTGCAAGAATCTTGTAGTTGTCATTGTTGAGTTGTAACTTGTGCTGAACATCTTGTTGGAGTTGTTGAAGGTGTTCAACAAAGGCCACTCCATCATCACTAATCCTTCACCTAATGGTAGAGACATGAGATCTAGAATACCTGAAGGATTTCTACCATAAACAATTTGGAAAGGAGATTTCCCTATTGACCTATTAACAAAACTATTATAAGTAAATTTTGCTCAGGGTAATGCCAAGTCCCACTCTTTGGGCTTCTCACCAACAATGCATCATAACAGATTCCCCAAACTCTGATTGACCACCTCTGTTTGTCCATTAGTTTGAGGGTGGTAGGCACTGCTAAACTGTAACTTTCTTCCATAAAGTCCTCCAGAAGTGACTCAAGAACTTGGTATCATGGTCAGAAGTAATGGTTTTGGGTAGACCATGTAAGCAAACAACTTCTGAGAAGAACAATTCGGCAATTCTAGTGGCATTATTAGTCTTTTTACAGGCAATAAAGTGAGCCATGTTGGAAAACCGATCAACAAAAAAAAATATAGAGGCATTACCTTGCTGAGTGTGTAGAAGACCCAATACAAAATCCATACTCAAGTCAATCCATGGTTCAATGGGAACTGGCAATGACATGTATAAACCTATATTCTATGAATGTCCCTTAGCCATTTGACAGATTCTGCACCTTGCCACATACTTAGTAATGTCTCTCTTGATCTTTAGCCAATAAAACTTATCTATCACCAAGTTTATTGTTTTTCCTTTCCAAAGTGTCCAACCATCCCTCCACTGTGGAATTCTTGAATAATATTTTCTCGCATAGAGCCAACTGGTATGCATAGTTGTCTTCCCTTGAAGAGGTAACCATCCTATAGAAAATAATCACCTTTGACATGAGACGTCCTACCAATGCTTGAACCATTCAACTATTCCACAATTTCCCTAAAATCATCATCAACAACATATAGTGTTTTAATAGTATCAAATCCAATGACTTCGGTTGCCATTGTGGTTAATAGAGAAGTACGCCTACTCAAGGAATCAACAACCTAATTTTGTTTCCCAGATTTATGCTTCAAAACAAAGGTGTATCCCTGCAAGAAAGAGACCCACTTAGCATGCCATGTATTCAACTTCTTTTGGGTGTTGATGTATTTTAGAGCAAGGTGATCAGTAAATAGCACAAACTCTTGTGGCACTAAGTAGTGTCTCCAATGACGTAATGCTTGAACAATGGCATAGAATTCCATATCAGAGGTGGAGTAATTTTTTCTTGTATCATTGAGTTTTTCACTTAAAAAGGATACAGGTTTACCCGCTTGACTAAGAACAACACCTATTCCAATATGGGAGGTATCACACTCTACTTCAATAACTTTGTCAAAATTTGGAAGTGCAAGTATAGGAGCTGTAGTTACCTTCTCGTTGAAAAACTTGAAACTTTCTTCTACATCTGCTGTCTAGGCGAAATCCCTTCCCTTTGTGCAATATGTTATAGGTGTGCAATATGTTATAGGTGCTACAATGCTACTAAAATTCCTAATAAAACTTTTGATAGAAAGTGGCTAACCCATGGAAACTCCTTACCTCTATTATGTTTTTAGGAGTAGGCCATTCGAGAATCACTTTGACCTTCTCTGGGTCCATTTGGATACCATCCCCAAAAATGACAAATCTAAAAAGGTTAAGCTAGTCTACATGAATTTGCACTTTTTAAAGTTTGTATAGAGTCTCTTTGCCCTTACTAAAACCAAGATGAATTTTAGGTGTTGCACATGCTCTTCTCTAGTCTTTCTAAGAATCAAGATGTCATCAAAATAAACAACCACAAACTTACCAATATAAGGTCGTAGTACAACATTCATCAATCACATGAATGTGCTTGGTGCATTAGAAAGTCCAAATGACATAACCATCCATTCGTACAAACCATCCTTTGTTTTGAAAGTTGTCTTCCATTCATCCCCTTCTCAAATACAAATATGGTGATAACCACTTCGAAGACCAATCTTGCTGAAGTACTCAACAACTACCAATTCATCCATCATGTCCTTGATGAAAGGAATAGAAAATTAGTACTTAATGGTAATCTTATTAATTTCTCTACTGTCAATGCACATCCTCCATGTACAATCTTTTCTTGGAGTCAACAATGCTGGTATTGTGCATGGGCTCATGCTTTCTCTAACCAAACCCTTTTGCAGGAGTTCTATGAGGTAATCTTATTAATTTCTCTACTGTCAGTGCACATCTTCCATGTACCATCTTTTTTTGGAGTCAGCAATGCTGGTACTGCGCATGGGCCCATGCTTTCTCTAACCAAACCTTTTGTAGGAGTTTTGTGACCTATTTATTTAGCTCTCCATGTTGGGTTGGATTGATTCAATAGGCTACTTGATTAGGTAGGGTGGTTCTAGGGATAAGATCAATGTGGTGTTGGATATCCCTTTTTGGTGGTAGACCATTTGGTAATTCATCAGGCATAACATTAGAAAATTCCTCTAATATCTTCATTGCATCAGATGGTATTAGGTTCTCCTAATCTTCTTTCCTTTTCACTACCAAGGCATTTAACAACACCCTGTTACCTCCATTTCCTTGGCAACTTCTTTTGTAGACAACATGGCCTCACTCTTCCATTCATCCTTAAGTGGTAATAGAACTACTATTGAGCCATGCTTCTAGAATGTGTATGTATTCTTCTTGCCATCATGTGTGCCCTTCCTATCATACTACCATGGTCTCCCCAATAATATATGACAAGCATCCATAGAGATAACATCACATCATATCTCATCCTTATAAAACTTTCCTATGGTAAACCTTACTAAACATCTTTTATCAATAGTGACTTCATTTCCTTTCTTAAACCATGAATACAATAGGGATGAGGGTGCTTTTCACATTGTAAACCTAGTTTCTCTACCATTTCTCTAGACACCATATTCTCACAACTACCCCCATCAATAATAACTTGACATACCTTTCCACCTAAAGTGCACCTAGTTCTGAAGATGTTGGTTCGTAGCCATGAATTGTCAGAGTTATTTGCAGGAGTGTCATCCTTCTCTAGGATGATAATTGATATCCTCATCATGAGATTTTTCCCTACATCTGGCGAGATTTCTTTCTCCTCTTCTTTTGCCTGCATCAGGTTCACTCTAGTTTTTCCTCCTTGCATTCTTTCTAGCATGTTATAGTTTGAGTATTCAAAAGCCCTGTGTCCTTCCTCTCTGCATCTGAAGCAAACAAAAGGCCTTTAAATTTCTCATCCTCTTCTGCTACCATAGCCTTGTCCTCTTTGAAAACCCTTTCCTCTTTCTGAGTTTTTAGGTTCTTGTCAGGTATCTATTGCTTTATCGAATCCCAAGGATGAGTCTCCTCAACCATAATTGGTGTATGCCTAAAATGTAAGCACACATCTATGAGTCATTATATCCAAGATTGCTCAAGAATGAGGTCTCGAATGACAGCTCATAGCTCTCTATTCATGGAGTGTAAGGGTTTGTAATGGAGGTCCTCAGTTTGACCTAGTTTGTGCCCATACAAGAGATTCAAGGATAAAAATATGAATATAAATGAAGATGCAAACTAATATAGATGATAACAATGCAAAGTAATGTAAGAAAAAAAATTTAATCTATGAAATGAAATGACAATGCAATATTAATCTATGAAAACAAATATGACTCTAAGATAATGTGAAAATGCAAGGATGAAACCTCATGATGGAAGCAATGGATGCAAGAGAGAATAAGACAAGAAGATAGAAGTTCTCCACAAAAAGCTTTAATGCTCAAACTCCTCCAAAAATTTCTCTCCAAACCTTGTAGCATAAAAATACTATAGCAAAGAGTTATATTCTCTATATCTCTCTCTATTTCTCTATTGCTCTATATCTAAATGTCAAGGAGAGGGCTCCTTATAAAGGCAAATGTGGAGATGAGAGGCTTCTCACAACCAATATGGGATAATAGAGTTTGATCCATGTGAGACAAAATTCCACCAATGAGAAAAGAGGAGTGTTTGAGAAGAAAGTGGAAAGAAGAAAAAAAGGACTCCCACTTAGAGATATGTGCATTTAAGTTTAGAGAAAATAAATAAATAAAAGATTTATTTAATTTCATTTTTCATCACAAAGAGATATTTAAGTGAGAATTTTATTTAATTAAAAGGGATCAAGTTCTTTTAATTATATTAGGAAAAAATTTAATTAAATTAAAAGAGGGGTTTTTTCTCTTAATTAATTAAATATGGATTAATTATTTAATTAAAAGAGAGATTTTCTTTTAATTAAATGGGGACTTATTTTATTTAATTAAAAGGGAGATTTTCTTTTAATTAAATAAGACACGATAAAATGATCAACCTTAGAAATGAAATAATCAAATTTAATCAAGGAAATTGATTTAATAAAATATTGCAAACCATTGATTCAGGAAATTGATAAATTGAATAACGGGGGCTCATAATTTGGGTGACCATTTTAGGGTGCATACAATTGGAACTTCCTCGAAAAGGGTTTGATGTGCCTCTTTGTCCTCCTTTATTCCTCTGGTTAATATGTCTATTCTATTTCTCTTCAGCCTTTAGAGCCAACTAATAAGCCTCTTCTATACACATGGTGCATGCTCAACTCATCTTGGATGGTAAATTTTAAACCATTTATATATCTAGCTACCATCTGCTCATCATCTTCTTGATGTTCTATACATATGGACAACTTATAGAATTCATTTGCGTATTCTTGCATAGAAGATAGGTTCTGCTTCAGGTTTTTGGAACCTATGAAAGAGAGTTTGAGAATAATCTATAGGCAAGAATTTTTCCCTCTTTTCCATCTTACTCCATGTCTTGATCTTGTCCTTGTTTTTCTTCACTTGATCCTTTTGGAGATGATCCCACCAGATCATGGCATGACCTTTTAATTTTGTCCATGCAAACTTCATCTTCTTTTCCTCTATCATAGGCTTCCAGTCAAAAAATTTACTCATCTCATTTAACCAATCTATTAGTTCTTCTACTTTAAGGCTACCAACATAGTCTGAGACTTCAATTTTGATACCATCATTCTTTCCTTCTAAAGCCCTTAGGACTCTATCTTCATAGCTCATTCGTGCTAACTCCTTAGCTTCATCTTCTACATTTCCCTCCATTCGATCATTGCTTCCTCCATCTGTTTCTTCCTCCAATACATTATCATTTTGTGTTCTTTGATTATCAACTCTTGTAGTAAGCTCCTCAATCTACCTTTGAAAGTCCAATATGATTCTTTGAAATTGGGCAATGCCTCCTCTTCCTCTTCCTCTCCCAGCCATCTTGTGGCTATGATACCAAATGATGTAGCACACCGATCTCAATTCATAGAAAATTTAATAACTCATGACAAAAATCAACATAGATTCAAACTCTAAATTGTTCATTACTAAAAACTGCTTCTACATAGATCTCTAACTCAATTAAATAACAACTGACTCTCAAAAGAGAAAATAGGAAATTTCCAAATTTGGTAGATTTTGACAATTGGAAAAATATGCCATTTTTGGTAACGTCTAAAAAGCCTTCGAAAGAAAATCCAAAGTTTCCTATATCTACCCTTTAAACCAAAAAGGTGAATTGCCAACTAATCTCCAAAATTTAGAATTTTTTTTTGAAGTTATTACAAAGCAAAAAAAACAAAAAACACTTAAGATATCTTAAAACTGAAATTTAGAGGTCAAGATGGAATTTTTGGGTCTCAAAAAAGAATCAAAACGGCCCCCACAAAGTTGGCTAAGTTGGAATCCACCTCATCTATAGATTTTGAAAAAAACCTAGAAAAATCTAATAAAACCCATATCTGAGTCAAAAGTTATGACTCTCTAAACTCCTTGCATCAAAATGTTAAGCCCATCCCATATTTCTTTTGAAGCCTTTGAAGGATCAATATGGTGCAAATATGGATCTAATAGACCAAGTCCAATCAATGCAAAGGCCCTACGATCTTTAGCCATCCACTTTGTTATTTCGTTTGCATCTTGGGGTTTCTGAATAGTTCCATTAACATCCCCTAGCTTTTTTTCAATCAAAAGTAATTGTATATTAATTTTCCATGTGTGGAACTCTGGCCCTTCAAATTTGGGAATTGTAGTTAATTTATCCATTTTTTAGAAAACAACACCATAGAAAAATAAGTAATTAAAAATTGAGTGATGCATGTAATCTACAACTGGTCTCTATTTTATTCTTGATAAAAAAAATTACAACATATTCATGGACTCATAGGTTGGAAAGAATAATCATCTTCCAAATAAATCTCAAACCTATCTTGAATAAAAAATTTCCACAATATCTTATGCACTACCACTAGCCAATTTCATATTTTTGCACACTCCAACCACAATTGCCATACCATTCTTTTGAGAAATAAATGTAGGACTCCTAACAACACGATGCAATTTTATGTAAAGACTTTGTTGGTGTTTGAAACTACTAAACAAAAAAATGCTCAATACCAAAATTATAACACTCATATAGCCTAAGGATTAGCCAATTCCTATAATCAATTACATAAGCAAACCATTTGGACCCAACTTCAACAAAACCAAAGATGGTTTCCTACTCTTTCGGCTCTGCAAAACCAAGGTGGTTATACCTAGGGATGATTCTAATGTAAACTATTGTATGAAAATGATCTTAGTTTCATTCTAATTCTCATCTTCTATCTTTAGGCACATACATAGTTTACCAATTTCTTTAATACTTTCAAGTTTATATGCATCCCTCATAAGCATATTTGATCATAATTCTCCTAGAGTTTACAAGTATTTCTGGAAATAGCAGCTACCTAAAACTCACAAACTAAATATAAACGAGTGGTGACCAGTATTATAATCTTGAACAAAATGAAATGAAATTGACTTTGAATTTATATTTTCTTTGACATGTAGAAGTAGAATTCACTCTCTACCATTTTTGACTTATATGAGTAGTGCCTTATCCATTGGGAGTAAAGAGTCAACTATTGGCAGGAGATCTTGCTCAATTAACTTGTAATTGAATTTATCAACTATAATCACCTATTTCCATTCTTATGAAATATCTTTTTCATAAACTCATGAATTTTACTGATTTACTAAAGCATTTACATAATTCATTGAATTAAAAGCAACAATATAACCAATATACAACCCATCTAGACTGCATTCAATCAATTGAACCTTATTCAAATAATCTCAAAATTAATAAACTCATGAAATGGAGATAGAAAATGGTGACACAGATCTAGTGTAAATACCCTTTTGTATTATCCTTTTTGTTGACTAATACAATGACCATAAGAAACTCAATAAAAAACCCATGAATTCATACTGATTCTGTCATTTCTATTTGTCATAAGAAAAGTACATAACTAGAAGTAAACTCAAAAACCACTACACATGACTAGACCAACTGTACTTTCTTGAAAATTGAAAAAACATACAAAATTTTGGACCCTCACAATGCCTTGAAAACTCATTTATATAACATAAGTTGCAACAAGCAAAGGGAAATTGTGATTGATAGGTGTCCTTTTACAACAATAAGTACAACAACCTTTTTCAAAATATCCTGGACACCTTAATTCAAAAAGAAACAACAAAAAGTAGTTGCATATGAAAATTGGAGCATAAAATCTTTAACTTTGTCTTTTTCTCTAACCGCCCCCTGTTGGTAAAGCTTTTATTTTTGCGATTGCTTCCCATATAATGACTTCTCTTTTGGTGGGCCACCTACATGTCTTGGTTGTTGCTAGTTTACCAATAGATTTCTGCCACCTAGCATCAGTAATCACTTTCCCTTCTATGGTAAACCTATTCATTTTAGTTTCAATCTTGAATAGCGTATCAACAAGTTCATTAAAAACACATTCATCAACATCACCTTGAAAAATGGATGCCACCTGTGGCAAGTCTACAATATGGTCAAAAGAATTAGACCATTCATTTAAATCCTTTACTTTATTATTAGAATCAAGGACAGAAAGAATCAAAGAATGAAAACCATTTGTCAATACTTTCATTTACTTTCAATTACCACCAGCTTCCCTATGAAGAATTGCAATAGATCTTTAACCTTGTCCATGCCCTCTTTTACAACAATAACTTTATGAGGGAGGTATGGCTTTTTTGCTAGCAATGGTATCAACTTGTCAAAGAATTGCATGTATGGTCTCCATTGTTGGAAGATTAGATCAAGCACCCTATTGATTCTTTGCATTTCTATTCTATAGATTGTAAATTGATGAATGTAGTATAGGCATCTTGAGATATTCTCTTCAAAATGCTTATTCTATGACTTAGTACATTCATCATAACACTCTTCTTTGTTGTACTGTCAGATTGGGGAGCTTCTATTTCTACATTGACCACAAGCACTGACACTATTAAACCTATAGGTATTTCTTCTATTTGGGCCTCTGCTTCTACAATGTGCTTTTCCTCTTCCACTTGCCTTGGTGTATATTCTACCTCTATTGCAGCCTTGAGTTGTTCTCTGAGGGATGCCACTTCTACTTCTAAGCTCTGGATTCTCCCCTCCAACTCTTCTATCCTCTATTTCCACACATAGCTCATCTTGAGCTCCTCCTCATACAATTTCCTGACATCTAAACATTCATTGTAGATTGTAGCTAACCTGTCCTCAATTTGATCTACCTTTGCCTCATTCATGAGTGCAAAGTGTTTGACTAGGAAATAAATCTATTTTCTAGTAGTATTATCTAATTTCAAAACAATCATATTGCCTTGTGCAGTTTTCTGTATGTCCATCATCTTAGGCTTTTTTGTGTCAGGGGAAACACTCCATACTACTAGGGTTTTTGTGTCTACATTGAATCCTGACCCCCTCTTCAGTCCTTCACTACCACTAGCCTAATAGCTAATGGCTTTGTCTTGTATCCTCATTTGATCAAGAAAAAAGGTCCTCTTAATATCCCAATTTGGTATTAAAATCATACCACTTCTATGTACCAACTCCCTGGCTTCTATAGGGGTCATTGTCTCACTATCCAAGTCATAGGCTAGAAGTTTATCCACCAATTCTTTATTTTTCTCAGGATCCTCTCCTAGCATGAGGCTCAATGTGAGATCATTCTATTTTATTTTATAAAGAAAACTTTTAAATTTTGATGATTTGATGAAATCATCGTCTTCCATAATTTTTTTAGATTGGATGAGCCTGTCATCCAATCTTAATGCTGCAATTTCAAGATCACTAGAGGCTTTTCCTACCTCTATAGCCCTTTGATGCAAATAATTTTGCCTAATGTTAGAAAAATATTCATCAGTTCCTGGCATCACTTGCAAGGCTTTACTTACCACCCTCTCTGGGATGTGCATTGTTTTCTACCTCTTATTGCCCTTTGGCACCCATGTTGAAGATGATGGTTGCTCCTCCTCCACATCAACCTCCAATTGTACATCTGGCTTAGGGGATTCTTTGTTTACAATTGCTTCCTCTCCCTTTGGCTCATGTGGCATCTGAGACATGATGTAATCAAAATTTTCTACCATCTTCCTTAAGTTACCAGGGTAGGGAATCTTTGTATAAAAACCCTTGAAATTAGGGTTGGTCCTTCTTAAGGCCTCCTCCACCTTCCTTATTTCACCATATTTTTCTAACAACTCATCAACCTCCCCTATTGCTACTATGTTAGCAATCAAATCCTCCACAGGGATTGGCTTGATTGGAGGTAGGATGTATCCCCTAATGGCCTTAACCTCATTTGTAATGTAGTTCTTAGGGTCATACATCCTATAAGGCGCAATAGAAAATTTGTACTGGCCTAGGTACTCACTCAATTCTTCAAATGCATTCTTCCCTATTTCAAAATCTCCTACCTTAAAAGTTCTACAAACAAAAGTGGGTTTGTATAGAGAAGGAGGGATCATCTCTTTGTTCGTCAGTAGGAATTGCCAAAAGAATTCAATAATGACCAATCTAGGGGGTAAATACTTGGGTAGAATGTGAGGAGGCTGTGGGCATGCATATATTCTCATCAATGTGCACTCAAACAAAAATATGTCCCCCCAGTTATGATCTAATTTGGTTTTCTCATCCAAAAATGAAGGTCTAAGCAAAGTTTTTAGAACATTTGGTGCACTAAAGAAAGTATGGTTCAATTGCCTCATAATAATAGAATTGAACAAATTAAAGAATACAAGTGCATTTGAATAATGAAAATTCTTATCCCAAATGCGAGTTCATAGTTGCATAGGTAACTCACCAAATTCATCAGAAGTCTGATCAATGAAGTCCTGGCTGATGTAACCAATGTTGTAATACAAGATCAGGTATATCAGTAGTGAGTAATGGTGGAAATTAAAGTCCTTCAATTATCCCTTCTTTGCATTGAAAATTTGATTGCGCATGGTGTCCATGATAAATGCCACATAATCATATTCTTTGTGGTGGAAGGGGTCTTGTATGTCACATGCCATCAAGAACAAGTAACCATAGACACAATCCTCTGCACCATCACTTCCTAGAACTTTGCATAGCCCATATACTATTTCTTGAATATGCTCAAGGGAAAATGGTCCTCCACCTTATTTGGAATCAACCCTACCTTTTTCACATTGTAAGGGATGTGGGGCAGCATAATATTGTTCACAATATAGGTCTTATTTCTCCCAATTTTCCCTTGTAAATCTTCAATGTCAATAGGCACATCCATCTGCCCTTCTAATTCAAAAGCCTCTATGAAAGAAGTTCTATCTAGTGTGCACAAAAAGCTCCCATTCTGCCTTTGGAATGTCCTGGTAACTAGATTGTAAGAATTTATCAGTGCCTTTAATAGGTCCACATCAACAAACACTTATGGGAATATCAACTTTGCCATGTTCCTATTTTGTGGGTTATAGACTGGTACATTTTCAGTTCTATTTTGGTAGAAATATAAAAATAGATTAAAACAATCAATTCTAGGACATTTTGCATCCCTGACCAGGAAGTAAGGGTCTTTGAAAATATGGTCGTTTGCTAAAATAGCATTGGATGACCCTAGAAGATTTTTTAACCAATCTTTCGCATGTTTGTTTGGCTTTCTAACCCTCAACTTCTCTATTTTTACAATGCCCTTCTTCCTTTTTCCTTCTGCTAGAACTTCAACCACATCATCACCCTTATCTTCAACCTCTACCTCTTCTGCAGGCACCTCCTCGACTTCCTTGTCAACCATTTTCTCTATAAATTATACTTTGAAATCTTGTACAATAACACATAAATCATGAGGCTATGGATACTTGAAGAATTTTTTCAGAGCAGGAACACAAATTCTTTGAAATAGCAATATTCTGAATGTTCAATCAAATATTTATGTTTTAATCATACAATCTTCCAACTTTTTTTTAATAAATTCTTTATGCATGTGCTTTTAATACCACCCTCATAGGCTGACAACAAGGAATATCAACCATGAAATTTGATCCCGATGGTCCTTTTTAGTGTTTTATTTTACTTGGCCATGGTGAATTTGTCCTTTTTAAATTGGCATGACACCTCAGCTACTTTTTTTTCAAATTTTAGTCTTCTGTTTATACACAGAGTTAAAACCTTTCAATCTTTAAACCCAAGAAACACCCTTAGCAAGCCTTTACATCTATTTGATGGTGCCTCAGAATACCCCAAGTGTAGAAGTGTTAGGGTTGCTTTAGCACTGTATTGAAAACTCTTTTATGCTCTTACGCGACCCCTTACACCATAGAATCTCAAGCCTCCTCAATAGGTACCTTCATTCTTACACTTCAAACCTTCCTCATATAAGTGTAAAGCCTTTTCTTCAACCTTCACTTTACCCTTTATGCTCATACGCACACGTATTACAAGAAACCTCAAAAAACTTCTTTACATTGCTACACTCACTTCATTACTCAAGACATCATAACACTTTACATACCCATCATCTAGTCATATGTTTAAGGCTTTATCCATGGCATTGTAATGCCTCTAACCTTTTCTTTATTTCTCCTTTACACTTGCACAAGTTACCTTAATCTTGTAACATCGCAAAGCCTTTACAAATGGCATCTTGCTCTTATGTTTCTCCTTTCTCATAGAAGTGTAAAGCCTTCTCTTCATTCCTTTATCTATTCTTTTACGCTTATACACTTAGACTCAACTCGTAACCATACAAAAAGGGATGAAACAACTCTTTGTTCATACGCTTACCTTGCAATCATAAAGGCGTAATGAGAAATTTCACTTTTCACTTATCAACGACCCAGATTGAATCTTAGAAAAATAGAAAAGCACATCGTCGTTGATTTTAGGCACATGCAAAATGAAAAACTTAAGTCCTCTACCACGCGGGTTGGGCCCATCTGACATGTATGACATGTGACCATTTGATTCACTTTCATTAGGGCCCATCTAACAACTCAACAGGTCCCACTTAGCATGATCACTGTTATAATATGGCTTTACAGTTGTCCGCAAGTCCAAGAAGAAAAAGCACGTAAACAAAATTGAACTTCACTTTCGCTCTTACAAATTCCTTTTACATGTAAAATTGTAAGCCACTTCATGCCTTCTCATAAACCATCCTTTACGCCATGCTGGGATATTATGCCCTTACGCTATTCACTAGAACGTAAGTTCGTAGATCAATCCACAATACCTTTCTGCCCCTCCACTCAATAGTTTACTCGTAATCTCATAAAGTGATCTGACACATCTCCTTTGAAACCTTTTACGCTCATACGCTTAACACTTTAATGTATGACCAGGAATACCTTTTCAAACTCCTTTCGCTCCTCCACTCAACTTATCACCGTAAATCCGTAAAACCACTTTCAAAGCATAAGAAGCCTTTATGCCTCTTCACCCAAGGATCAAACGTATGGTCAAGGAACCTTAAAATGAACTGTTCTGCTACTACAAAAAGCATAAGTGTATCCCCATAAAACATGAACTCCTTTATGCCTTTACGTTGCTTGGTGAAACATGACCACATAAACATGAGTAAGAAGGTACTTCATTCTTATGGGAAACCTTACACCGTAAGACCATAAAGGGAAGAACTTGAGTGCTTTACAAACCCTTTTGAAAATTTGAAAAAGACTTAGGGTTTTTTACACACTTAAGGTATTTTAATGACTGTGTTGATGACAAACCTTGAGAATTTAATAGAATTCAAACAACACATGAACTAGGGTAAGACTAGGGTAACCTAAAAATTTAAAAAAAGAAGAAGGAATGAAATTATAATCTACATGATACAATGACTTAAATGATTTTTCACCAAAATTATAGAACTTCTCTGCACTGTGAAAAATCAGACCAACAAACTTCATAGTGAAGGAGAAAGAATACGAATCACAACTTCCAATTTGTAGAAGATTTCATCCGCAAAAGTTAGAGTTTGATCATCCAAAATCCATAAAAAGATGTTCCCCATTGATTAACCCAACTACGATACCAAATGAAAGTGCTAAACTGGAAAAAGATTGATTTTATTTATTCAAATCTTCATTGGATACATTCAGATACAAATTGAATTAATCACATTGATATCTGAACAACTTTATATAGCTTTATTTTCCATTAAAAAAACTACTTACAGGAATAACTTCCCAACAACAACATCTAACTTATTTATTTAATCTAAACTTAGAAACTAACATAATTAGTGTAATAAGTCTAACATTTAGCACACTTTTGATGAATTATTTAGAGTAGAAAAATATAGTACTAGTCATAGAAAATTATCACTTTAGGTGATTGACATATAATACCATGAGGATAAATTTAAACTATAATATCATAAAAATTTGAATGGAATGCCATTTTTATAAATTTAAGATGTTTATTTTAGAAGAAGGTAACCTTCTTAGTAGATAATTTGATTACAGATATCATTATGTTTAGACTTGTTAAAAACTTATTTCAATAAAAGAGGGGTAAGATATTATTCAAAAATAAGAAATGTTCAAAGAAGGAGGACATGGAACTTAGAGAACTCTATTCCACTAAATGATTTGACAAAATAGCCATTTTAGGAGGTAATTGTCTTTTATCTACAATATTCTAAGAAACCATGTGATCAAAAGCCTATTTGGCTAACAATAATGATTATTTGATTTCTTTTCTACAAGATGAATCTAATATAAATCATTGTTTAATACCTGCATACTTTTTGTTCAAAGTGAATAGCAAAAAAACTCAAAACTACAAGAAGCGATTTTCTTCCTAAGCTTAATTGATCCACTAATTTTGACCATAATAAATTGATCATGAAGAAAGTTTTGCATTTATAAGAATTCCTATTGACTTCCAACTATCTCCGTTTTCCCCCTTTTATGGTAAGATTGTTATTACTCACTTGCAAAAAACTAGAATTAAATTTCTAAGCTACTCATTGTAGTAGAAAAATGTCTATACTAAATTTGTTATTAGTAATCATTGTTATCATACTTTCCATTGAGTGATTTCTAAAAATTCTCATTAAACTCTTGACAAAAATATAAGACATTTCCTATGAGCTCCTTAGAACTAGGAAAAGTCTTTCACAAGGTTTCTTAGGATTTTTTTCTCCCTCATGGTTTCAATAAGAATAGGATTAATGAAATTAATTATCATTATGACCTTTTGTGCTAAATGAATTATTAGAGATTTTGAGCATAATAAATTTTAGAATTTTTTTTTCTTAAAAATTGCATTTTCAATAGTGAACTTAATAGTAGTAAAATATTGGATAAAACTTGACTTTCATTATGTTTGTGTTATGGAGAGACAATTAAAAAACTTAACAAACTTTTTGTCGTAAAGCATATAGAAATCCTAGGAAACCACTAATTTCCAGTTTTGGTGAAATAAAAATAATTCAAGCACAATAGATCTTTGTAAAAACATCCATAACTTTTTCACAAACTACTGAAAATCTTATATCATGACTCAACCAAATCTAATTATAGACTTATCAATCAATATTATGAATCTTCCCAAACTAATGCTTATTTTTATTGTTATAAAATTCTAATAAAAAGATTATAAATGGTATTCAAAAATATTATTTTATAACTACAAACCTTGCAAAAGTTATGCTTATCTCTATACACATTTTCCCTATAATAAAATTACAAGTAAGATCAAAAGTGACCTTTATAATATCTAGGTCACTTGGTAGTAAGAACTCTAATATATTTGGCCAACCATTCACAAGTTGAAATTTTGTTAATTTGCTTAGTGCATTCTCTATAAGGGTCTCCCTATCAGCTCTAAATTGTTTCATATGATGCTTTATAGTTCTCATTGTCTTCTTTGTGCTCACAAAGATACACTTAATGACTTTTTTTGCCCAGAGCCTACTTTAATTTTTAAAATTTAAAATTTAAATTTTTTATATATAAATAATTTTTAAAAATCTTTTAGTCTTAAAACTTTGTCTTTACATGCAGTTCTTCTTAGCTATTAATCTAGAATTCCTATTAAATTAACTCATATTTAACATGCTTAGATGGGTATTTCTAGTTAGTAAATTGGGAAAGATAATCTATAAGCTATTAATTTTTTTCTATTGTGTTGTATTTATTTTTCCAATTATTCTTAGTCCACAATTTGTTCCATGCTCTCATAGATCAATAAAATGCAAGCAAATAAAGACACATTCAAATTTACTTGTCTATATATGCTTTTTGGCAATTGGGCTAATGCACTCTATAGTTGTTAGAATTAAGCCATTTTCTTCTTTGACCAAAGGCTAATATTTGTTTTTGAGAATGTAAACATGGACATAGTTAAATAGTTGTGGGAATGATTATTGTAACTCAAATGCTTTGTAGGAACCTCAACATGGAGCCTAGTGCTAATATGCTCATCATTGGCCCTATCACCCTCTCTTTCTTCTCAACCTTGTGATTATGTAGTGGTTTTAGTTGGCCAAATATCAAGTTTTCTTGCCTTTATGTATTTTTCCAACAAGAATGTTATTTTGCTTCTAATAATGAACTTGCTAATGATGATAGTGTACTTATAGAATATGAAAACAAATTCAACTTGTCTAATAGTTATTTGAATGGTAATAACTCACTCCTATATTACTAAAAAATATATAACTCTTATTATATACCCAATTTACTATTTATTCTTTTATTATCATGGTTAAATTAAATTATCATAAACCTTGATATCAAAATATACTTTATAATGTTAGAATCAAAAGAAAAGTAGCTTGCTACTCACAAGTCTAAATCTAAATATAATTTATAGTATGTAATGTCTTTCATGTCAATGGACATTTTAAATTCTACGCATTTCATAGTTCTAAAGTTTATTCTACTTTTTCCTTTTTTCTTTAATTCACTTAAAAAATATATATTCTAAAATAACTTTATTCCCTAGAAGCTCAAGTACAATATAACTTTGGAAGGACTATGGTTCCTTATAGGCACAAGTTAATAGTTGCTATTGATTATTGAAATTTTAAGTTGGAAAGTAATATATTCATATACTCTTTAATTCAACTACACAAGGTGGCTATTTTGCTTGTATCAACTTTTTGTTAGCTCAAGCTAATCGAACGCAAAAAATGACATGGGGCATAGCTAGAATGATATATACCATACCACCGTGATGTGGCACAATAAGATAGGTAGTGCATGACATGATGGGATGTGGATAGAGGAAATTAGAAGCCTTAATGGTGTATGGTACATGGTCGTCCATAATTACACCATAGACTGTGTGGTTAAGAAGATTATGGCTAATGGGGAATGTGCTAGAAAGAAAATTAAAAACTAGTTGAAATAGCCACGAAATGTTAGCAAGCAATGAATTTTATACTTTCAAACAAAATGTCAGGTGAACCACGTGGCGGCTTGCTAGACATAAACCAGGGGGGAACCAGGTGTGTAGTTTTTACAATTTCATTGTAGACAATAAAAAATGTGATGTCAAAAGAGATTAATTATTTTTCGTCATGTTATATGTTGTATTGCCTAGTTTGTTTCAAGCTCCCTTTGTTTCAGGGGGGATTTAGAGAGGCAATGAAAACAAATATTGGTGGATAGCAAAAGCTTGCAGGCCAACATGGGAGATAGGATAACTAGGTAAAGTATACACACTTAATAATGATTTTAAGTTTGCCATAATTTTTAAGCTATGAATCAAGAGGATGATAGAAAAAGGTTATCAAGCTATATTTCTAGGGTTTTAAAATCTGAAGCTTCTTAAAACCAAGTTTTCAGTTACACATAAGCTTTGATCCACCATTTCTTTATCAACAAATGGTTGTGAAAAGAGTATACTTTTCTACTATCATGTTTGCATGTTGCCCATGTACCATTTCATTGATTTGTTTCAGAACAAATGGGTCTGTTTTTACTTTGTTTTTGTAACCTTTTTAATTTTCATTAGATTCAATATTTCTCTACCAAAGAATGTTTCATAAAACATTTATTATTATTTGATGTCGTGTTTTCCTATTGTTCATGTACCATGCCATGATTTTGAAAGAACAGATAGCTCCCTTTTTATGAGAAGGGTTTTTAGTTATGGAGCTTTATTTCAAGGGTTTCAAATATTCTTAAGACCAAGGTATCTAATTTTAATAAGGTGTGAAGCTCCAATTAAATTCTCTATGAATGAATGTTTCATTAGTAGTACATTATTTTTTGTGGGTTTTTACCCATGTACCATGTTAGTTTTTGTGCCAAGATAGATGGATCTTTCAAGATTACAATATTTTTTTATATATGGCCATGTCATTGTCTAGTAGGAATCATAAAAAAATTACAACTTTTGAGATGCAGAGGATGTAGCTATGTGGCTGATAATAATTAGTACTTCCATCCACATTGAATTTTATTGCTTACCATGAATTGTGTCGTTATTAAAAAGTGTTCTAGAATTGCATTGTCCCCATTTCTGGGTAAGAATACTATGAGCTATATATACTTTTGATTGAGTATGGTTTATTAACAATACAAACAATTAGACAATTAGTCTATATTATGTTTTGTATATGGTCTCCACATCTTCTTTGTAACACTTGTGAACCACCTCCTTTGGAGCTATTGGTATGATGTGGCTATCCACATGTTGCTATTGCAACTCTTGATCTGTTGATGAATAGATTTTGTGGTGTCTATGGATAAGAAAAACTTTTCCACTGCTCTCAAAAATTATCTTCATTGTATTCTTCTTTCTCTGTTGCAGTAATACAAATAGGTTGATAGACAACCTCATGCATATTGGCATGTTCTTCCTTGAGCATAAAACTATCCTTGGGGTCCTTTTTCTTATCCTCTATATCATGGAGGACTTCATATTCTTCTAGTTCTCGTCCATCTCATGCTTCCTCTTAATCTCATCAAGCTACCTATCTTGCACCAACAACTACTCACTTTGTTCATGAAGCCTCATGTCCATTTGCCTACTCCTTTCATGTAGCTTCAAGTCAATCTGACTCTGGAATCCCAATATCATATCTTCAAGCCTTTTATATGGGGATGTTGGGACTTGTGGAACAAGGGAAGGTGGATGGTAAGGATTTTGAGCATATTGGCTATGCCATCTTGAGTTTGAGATTGGTATTGATAGTTTGAGTAGCATCTTAGTGGCTAGGTTCATCTCTTATCTATTGTCATGTTTTCCTATTGTTCATGTACCATGTCATGTTTTTGAAAGAACAAATAGCTCCCCTTTCAAGAGAAGGGTTTCTTAGTTGTCGAGCTTTATTTCTAGGGTTTCAAACTCTAAGGATTCTTAAAACCAAGGTATCTATTTTTAATAGGGTTTGGAGCTCCAACAAAATTCTCTATGAATTAATGTTTCATTAGAAACACATTATTTCTTTGTTGGTTTTTACCCATGTACCATTTTAGTTTTTTGCATCAAGATAGACAAATCTTTTTGAGACTAGGGGTTTCACCATTTATCATTGGGGATTTAAACTCTAATGTTTCTCAAAGCCATGGTGTGCATTGTATCCATAGTTTGAAGCTCTAATATTTTTCCATCAAAAAATGATTCATAAACATCACATTTACTTTGGAGTTGTATTTTTCTTCATGCTTCTATTTTGGTTTTCATCACTATTGGATGTCTTTTTTTAATCACATTGTGTTGCAAATTGCAATGTCTATTTATCTGTGGCCATGTCATTGTCTAGCAATAAAAATATTGGCCTTGCAAGTTTCTCCTCAAAATGTCTCTATTGTTTCTTCCTCTTTTCTTCTTCTTGGGAGATAGGCTTGATATTCCATCTCTTCTTCTTGTCAAGCTATCTCTTGCTTCCTCTCAATCTCATCGAGCCACCTATACCCGACTAGAAACTAGTGAGTTTTTTCATGAAACCTCATGTCTAACCTCATTGAACTTGAAGTTAGTCTTCCTTTGGAATTCCAACATCATAACTTAAATCCTTTTTATATTAGGATGTTGGGACTAGTGGAGTGGGTGAAGGGGGATGGAAAGGATTTTGAGCATATTGGCTATAGCTATTGTGTGGTAGAGATTGGTATTGATAATATTAGGGCTCAGGAATATCATTTTATTTATATGGGGAGGGAATAGTAGTCATTTCTATGAAGTGTGTCCATGATTAAAATTTCATAAAAGATTAGAAAACTTGTAAGGAATGGAAACTACTTTAACAAGCTAGTTAATGGCTTTGTTTAATTTCCTTCATTGTTAGTGCTTGTACTGTTGTCACTTAGATTGCACCCTTATGCTGAAATGTAACTTCCAACAATCTAGTGAGACATATGATGATCCTTGGCCTGTGGCTATACCATGTTAAGGATAAACCTCCGGTACAAAGGGCCATCTTCCCTTGAATCACCTCTCAAAACTTCAATTAAAATTGATAGGAAAAGAGATAGAGAGAGTGCATTTAACATAAGCTGATCTTGAACTAAGATGATTCACCAATGTTATGAAGGTAATGCAACTTTGAAAGGAAAAATCACAACTAAAATGAATGTAACAACTTAATCATAGAAAAAACCCTACTAACATTAAGTGCATGAAATGTAAAAAGGTGTGGGATTTAAAAGAAGGAAACTTGTTCACAACTTTTAAACCAAGATTACACACAAATTACATTTATTTTCTAAAACTATCTCTCACATGCCTCATAAACACTTAACTTTTAAGTCAAGGATTTGAAACAAGGATTTGTAAAGAATCAAAACTTAAAGCTAACAATAATTGGAAGACAGATGAAAAATTAGATATAAGACCAAAGAGGATCACTACTGCATATTTATTTAGAAGGAGCCAACATGCTCAAAACTACATCACAAAATGGGACTTGAGCTACAAAACACCATCTGTCCAAGGAGATAGAATGAAAGAGCTAGCTGAAAAATGCCAAAGAGAGAGGGTTATAAGCAGGTTCAAACCCCAAAATTACATCATTCCCTCAAACTTCAAACATATTCAATGACTTGCATTTGTTAATGCATGTAGCTTCAGTCTAAAATTATTGTAAGAAGCACATACGCATGTATATACATACTAGCTCTTGGTCTTCTTGAAGCCAACAAATATTTGAACTTAGACTTGCCATGGACTTTGATAAAATGCCTTGGAAGACTGATGTCAATGAGAAAAGATCCAAATTCTCACTGAACAAATATTTAAATGGCTACTGGTGGACTTATGTAAATGAATTTATGTCCCACCATGCATGCCAAAAACTCTTGACACAAAAGTTATCATGCACAAACTACGTGTTATCCCACAGAGGCCTTATATAAAATGGAAACAACCTCCAAGTGTGGGATATGTACTTTGAGGTTGAATCTCTAGAGAGGGTCAGCTTCCTTAAAAGTGTGACCACAAAACTTACAGGAAGGATGAGTACTTTATCAAGTCAATTAGAGACTTTGTTTAATTTCATTTTGTTGTAAATGCATGTAGATAGTAGGATATGATTTTTTAGATTTCAAAGAAGTGCATGTACACAATCTTTCCCTCATATCTTTTTCCTTTTTTCTTAGGTTGTAGATTTTGGGAAGTTAAAGTGGGCCAACATATCACAGGTCACAAAATGTCATGGTAATTGAGTTTTTGCTATTTCAAAGGACACACTTTTCTGACCTTGCTAAATAGTAAAGTAGGCTCAATATTGAAGGTTTTTCTATTTCACAAGGGATGAAAAGTGTACCCTCTAAAATAGAAAAAATAAATTAACATGACGGTTAACCACCATTTGGACATGTTAGCCCGCTCTCACTTCATAGAATTTGTGAGCTCAACAAAAAGGAAAAATATCCTAATAGCTACAAGAGGGAAATAATGTGCATGTGCACTTCTTGGAAAACTTAAAAATCCACCCTACCATGTAAAAGTATCTACAACGAAAGAATTTATAGAAAGCCATTAACTGGTTTGTTAGGCTAGTTGGCCTTGCTTACAAGTTTTTCATTCATTTCATGTGTGTAGGAAGAAAAAAAAACCATAAAGTTTTTGGTTAATTTCATGCTGCACTATTGTTGAAAAGGAAACTTTCTAGCATTGGGACACCTTGATTTTGAGAAAGAAACAAGTGTTCCTCCTTGGTAAACTCACCTTAATACTTTAAATCAAGCAATGATCAGGAGCAAGTTATTGTTTTGCTATAGAGATAGATGCCTTATGGGGCATCCTATTGATCCACATCTTCTTTGTGATGCTCGTGAACACTTCCTTTAGAGCTATTAGAATGGTGTCACTCTCCACATGTTGTTGCTACAACTCATCATCTTTTGATGACAGAAAAAAATCCTTGGTGCATGTGGATAAGCACAACTTTTGCAACTCATCCCAAAAATTATTGTCATCATATCCTTCTTTCTCTTTTGCAGTAATATACATAGGTTAAAGGGAAACCTCATGCATATCAACATGTTATTCCTAAATGATAGAGCTATCCTTGAGGTCCTCTTTCTTATCCACCATATAATGGAGGACTTTCAGCTACAACGAATGATTTTCTTCCTCATCTTCTTGCAGCAAGTCCTCTGATTTGTGTATAGGTCTATGGACATAGTGATTTCCTCATCTTCTTGCTACAACTTCAAAGGGTCTATGGCCTTAGGAGAAAAGAAAAAACTTCTGATGGCTCCAAGAGGAAATCACTATGTGCATACAGTTTTTGGAAAGCTACAACATCAACCCTACTATGTACACACATCTACAATAGAAGAAATCAAACAGAGCAATCAACTAGCTTTTTAAAGTAGTTTCCCTTGCAAGTTTTTGGTTCCTTTCATGTGTTTGGGTAGATAAACATGTCATCAAGTATGAAAGATATATTGTTACATCTTGAAAAGC
The DNA here is from genome assembly GCA_028749045.1 of Cupressus sempervirens. Classification (NCBI taxonomy): domain Eukaryota; kingdom Viridiplantae; phylum Streptophyta; class Pinopsida; order Cupressales; family Cupressaceae; genus Cupressus; species Cupressus sempervirens. The sequence continues at coordinate 324,131,143 of CM053783.1, forward strand.
CTTCTTAGTGCTGAGGGAAAGGAATCTCTCCAACACTGGGATACCTTGAATTTGAGAAAGATACACTTTCTCCTCCATGCTAAACTTGCCCTCATACTTTGAAACAAGCATGACCAGGGGAAACTTTTTCTTTTGTTGTAGAGCTAGATGTCTTATGGGGAATCCTCTTCATGGTACTAGGTCAAAGTAATCAACATAAACCACTCCAGTGTGTTGTGCAATGATGGTGTCATGTTTTTTGAAAGTGGCTAATCCTTTTCTTATAAAGATTTAATCTCCACATCTTCTATGTGACTCTCTTGAACCGCCTCCTTTAGAGCTATTGGTATGACATGGCCCTCCATATGTTGTTGCTACAACTCTTGATATTTTGATGGAGGATCAAATTTCTTGTTGTCTATGGATAAGTAATTTTTTTCCTACTAATCTCAAAAATTATCTTCATTGTATCCTTCTCACTCTCTTGTAGTAGTAGGAATGGGTTGATAGACAACCTTATGAATATTTCCATGATCTTCCTCGAGCATAGAGCTATCCTTGGGGTCCTCTTTCTTATGCTTCATATCATGGAGGACTTCATATTCTTCTAGTTCTCAATGTATCTCATGCTTCCTCTCAGTCTCATCAAGATACCTCTCTTATGCCAACAATTATTCACTTTGTTCATGAAGCCTCATTTCCATTTGCGTACCCCTTTCATACAACTTTAGGTCAATTTGTCTCTAGAATTCTAACATCATATCTTCAAGCCTTTTATATGGGGTTGCTAGGACTCGTGAAGCAGGGGAAGGAGGATGGTAAAGATTTTGAGCATATTGGCTATAGCCATCTTCAGGTTGAGATTGGTATTGATAGTGTGAGGGCTTAGGAGTAAAATTTTCATTATATAGGGGGGAATGGTTATATCTATGAAATTGGTCCATGATTAGAACTTCATAAAAGCTACAATTCACATAAAATGTTAAAAATAAAAAAAGGTCAGGAATGATATTTACATAGTAGCTCTAGGTCTTCTTGAAGCCAATAGATATTTGAACTTAGAGTCACCATGGAGTTTGATGAAATGCCTCAGAAGGCTGATGTTAGTGAGAAAAGACCCAAATTCTCAATGAATAAATATTTAAATGGCTACTCGTGGACTCATGTAGATGAAGTTATGTCCCACCATGTGTGCCAAAAAATCTTGACACAAAAGTTATCACCCATTTATGATGCGTTATCCCATGGAGACCTTATGTAAGATGGAAACAACCTCCAAGTGTGGAAAATTATCTTTGAGGTTGAATCTCCAGAGAAGGTTAGCTTCCTTAAAATCATGACCACAAAACTTGTAGGAAGGGAAAATACTTTGACAAGCTAGTTAGAGGCTTTGTTTAATTTCATTTTTTTGTAAATGCATGCACATAGTAGGGTATGTTTTTTTAGATTTCCAAGAAGTGCATGTACACAACCTTTCCCTCTAGATCTTTTTCCTTTTTGCTCAGGTTGTAGATTTTGGGAAGCTAAAGTGGGCCAAAATGTCATAGGTTGCAAAAATTTTGTGGTAACTAAGTTTTTGCTATTTCATAGGACACATTTTTTTGACCTTGCTAAATAGTGAAACAAGCTTAACATTGGAGGTTTTTCTATTTTACAAGGGATGAAAAGTGCACCCTCAGAAATAGAAAAATTCTCCAGCACTAAGAAACCTTGATTTTGAGCAAGACACACTTGTTCCTCCTTGGTAAATTGCCCTTAATACTTTAAATCAAGCAATGATGAGGGGTGACTTGTTGTTTTGTTGCAAATCTAGATGCCTTATGGGGCCTCCTCTTGATGGTACAAGGTCTAAGGAATCAACCTTGACCTCACTAGTGTTCTATGCAATGATGGTATCCTATTGGTCTAAACGTGTGTCCTCCTTTTCTTATGAAGATATGATATCCACATATTCTTTGTGATTCTCTTGAACCACTTCCTTTGGAGCTATTAGTATGGCATCACTCTCCACTTGTTGCTATTGCAACTCATCATCTTTTGATGACATAACAAATTTCTTGGTGCATGTGGATAAGCATAACTTTTGTAGCTCATCCATAAAATTATTGTCATCATATCCTTCTTGCTCTTTTGCAATAATATGCATAGGTTGAAGGGTGACCTCATGCACATCGACATGTTCTTCCTCAAGGATAGAGCTATCCTTGTGGTCCTCTTTGTTATCTACCATATAATGGAGGACTTCTGACTACAACGATTGATTTTCTTCCTCACCTACTTGCAGAAAGTCCTCTAATTTGTGTACAGGCTCAAAAGCCATTATTTCTTCCTCAAGAGAATGATATTGATGCTGATAGCCTTATTGACAAGTGTGATCTTGAAGTGTCACTTATTTCATTATGGCCATTAGTGGTAGGATAGGGTCCATATTTTTCTTGAATCTTCACACAACCTTTTATTAATGTGTAATACATTTCTCTTAGTGGCCAGGTTCATCTTGTATCAAAAGAGGGAAAAGCTAGCACTTCAATGGGCTATCACACCCCTATAGGAAAATTTCACCGACATATCTTGCATGCTTCATCACACATGCTGAAATGTTGTCACTAACATATTCATAAAATACATTTCCTTTCTCCGAATTTCAAAAATTGATAAATGGCACATGTTTTGTATGTTTTCTGTTACCATGTTCCATTGTAATGTACGTAGAACTTGTGTGATTAGGGGAATATAGGAATCTTATCTGGCACCTCATGTCATTTACTGATTCTACACCCTATTTGGGACTAGTGGTCCACTCAGGTTGTTCATTTGCTGGGACACTTTGGTAGTCATTAGGAGAATCAATAAATTAGAGGTCATCATTCTTATCATCAACCCATTCACAAATTCTATTGTCTATTAGATATGTATATCACCTTATGTATTCTTATCTCATGTCTTTCTTTCATAACTTTCATGAAACATTTCACAATTATGAACATGCTTATATATGAGATCTTTCATTTGATTGAACATGTTAGCTATTAATAAAATAGAATCATACATTGTATCAACTAGAATAGAGCTTTTGAGGTCATACTCCTCAAGATCCTTTATGTGTAGGCCTTAAATTTTATCTTCTAGGACAACCTTGTGCCTTGGCATCTTGGTATATGATTGATGTATTCCCACTCAACAATTTGTAGTTGAATGCACACTGGAACATTCTCTATTTATCACATATGTGATCGATGTAGTTATTAATGTCGTTGAATTGCCATATATACCAAGACAAGTTTCATATGGTCCTAAAGGTGAGAATGGAAAGGGTGATAGGTTTTGCATGCCCACCTATCATAAACACACATGCTATTGACTTGATCATTATAATATGTATGCATGTGCGCATGTGTGTGCATATTATAAATTGATAGAAAGGACACATTTTATATAAGAGATATATTTGGAAGTTACACTAGGCATATACAAAATGTGTGGCATTCCTTATTGCAATGCCACAATAAACAAACATTATATGAACATACATATACAAATATATATAAATATAAGTGCTAAATGAGTGTGTGAATTGTTAGAGAAGGCACATTTTACATGATACACCTAGAACTGACTTGTAAGGAACATTGTATTTGGATACTCATATGGTTTCTAATGAACTAGAATTGTCCATCTTTTCTTACAAATCAACTTGATGCTGTAGAAATAAGAGAATTACCCTCAACTACACCTCTTTGACATACAAATTAAGCATTGATTCAAAATTATTACCCATTAGCATCCCATGCAAGTAGAACTCAAACATTTGGTTTTGCATGATTTGTGGAGAGCTAGTATAGTCTTCTATAAATTCATAGTCATTGTTAAAATCAATCTTCCTGTGCATTTGCATCTGATTGACTTTCCATAGTTTGAATTGTTCTTTTAAGAATAATGCATAGAGACGAGAAGCTTTCCTTATTGAAATTATCATATGCATAATTTGAACCAGTTTTTCAATGATCTCTGTACCCTCCAAGAAAAAGATTTTTTATTATCCACAAGATCTAAAAGGTTTAATCTTCTGTTGAATTTATTCCAAAAGAAACATTCACTTCCTTTCCAACTATTTTTAACAACCCCACATTCATCGTCCCATAGCTCATTCATGTTAAAATCCCCTGCAATGATCCAGTATGCTTTGGGTAGGGAACCAACTATCTAGTCCCATAGTTTTGCTCTATCATGGTTGTCATTAGTAGCATAGATGTTACATATCCTGATTGTTAGAGAGGTTCCACCCAAAATGAGTGGCAAAAATAGTTTGAAAATGCTATGGTTGCATGAACACAACTCCAAGTTGTTTGTGAATATACACCATAGAGCACTATTCTCGCTCTTTGTTTGGAACTGCACAGTTTAGCCTTTTCTTTTTAGGTAGTTAACTATTCTTCCTTCTGGCAAGCACACTCTTCTCTATTAGTGAGGGCCATTTCTGTCCATTAAAATCTATTTGAAAAAAAGAGTTTGAAGTCATCATCATGGACCCACACCCTATGGAGGAGCAATGGATGACCATTCTTGGAATGCATGTCTTTAAGTCATTTTCACCATCAAACATGTCACTTTTTACGTTAGGATAGACAACTCCCTTTTTGTTCATGGCATCTTTCATTCACATTACATGCAAAATGCATTACACATTGTACTATTATTTCTCCAGTATTTTATTTACTATATTGTTGATTCCTATAAAAGCCTTGTATTCCTTGTGAAATCATTTGTGTGTGTATAAATTGGTTTTAATTTATAAAAAATAATTAAACTATTTATTTCAAATTGTGAGTGATTTTACTTTTAGATTTCTAATATTTAGACAATGATGTGTAGATATGATCTAATATAAAAAATGGAAACTTAGATTTTTCTATTTTTCTTCAAGGTTAATAATTATTTATATGATTACAAAATATTCAAATTGTGTGGCTAAGGTTATATATTAAAGAATATTATTATGGAAAGTTATTGATAAGCAAGAATAAAAAAAATGGGAATAAATATCTCAGACACGAATCTTAAACAGTAGTAGTCATTGTGCGATCTTAGTTAGCATATGACAACCACCAACAATTAACGTTCATTATCAACTTCTCTATTGCAAGCTTATCAAAAAGTTGCCTCTCAATTTTTAACTTGCATTGCATTCAATTTTACATTATAAAAATTGCATTACCTAGCTCAAGACATCAATAGACATTTATCATGTTTTCTTGTAAACTTTTTACTACAATTAAATTAGGTTAGAGAGCTCACTCTTAACAAAACAGTTGAACATTCTTTTCTCTATCCAACCATTTTCTTTAGCACTTCTTATTTACCTAACATATACATACATCTAGACAAACATTTTCTACATATATTAATAGAAATTTTTTTCTATTGAACAAAATGTATCAATACTATGAAAATTGCAAAGGTTAGAAAAAAAAAGGCACAAGTCATCCCCTTGCCCCAAAATCCTTATATCTCTGTCTTCTCAAGTATTTGTTCCCATGCATAATAGTAGATTTTGTCTTGCAAGCTTCTAATGAAGCATTTGAACATATGATGTAAGAGCGTCCTAGGTGTAAGAGCAATCTTGCATCACCCAAAAATACATTTGTTTCTATCTTTTTCAAAAAGGGTTGTTTCAGTGCAAAGTTTCTATTTGTTGCAACTTACTATTTTTGATAAGTACATCAGATAGGTTCATAATGTTCTAATTTTATAGGTGGAGGTTCATCTAATTTTTTCATTAAGTAAAATAGGTTTCTTATAAGGGTACCTAAAACCCACCAGTTAACAACAAAAATCTACTTATAGTCTAGTGCAAGCTACATAGTAACAAAAAACAATAGGGGATAGACAAAAATCTAGGAGCACCAATCCAGGCACTGTATCTTTGACTAGATCCGCAGCCTTGAGCTCTAGCTCTCCCATGGTATTTATTGTGATAGTTTTTAGATGAATATCATTTTGAGACTCCTCCTTTTCCCTCTTCCTCTTGTCTAATATCCTTCTTTTTCTTAGGCTCTCATCCTGAAAGTAGTCATTTTCATTTGCGACCTTGATTTCCTCTTTTTCCTTTTCCTCCTTCCCCCTATTGCTTTCCTACAACATCGAGCACAACTAAATTATATTATCATTTAATCTTTTAATAATATTGAAGCTCTAGTTAGCAGAGCTATGGAGAGAGCTTTCCATCCTTTCCACTCTTTTTTCTATCTCAATAACCCTCACATCTAACTTGCTTATTCTTATGATCTTGTCCCCCCATTCCTTCCTATCCTACCCTTGCATCTTGATCTTTATCTCTTCTATTTTATGGAAAATCCACTTAATAGACTAAAAAAATCTACCATACTGTTGGGGGTGTTGTTTAGGAGGTTCAACCCCATTTCCCTTGCATTATCACTTAGAATCACCAAAATTAGGTTGATGAGTTCCTCCAATTGAATTCTACCACCCCTTCCCTCCAATACCTCTAGATGGATATGTTCTCTCACTAGGTCCATTTTTGTTGTACTTGTTTCAAAGTTCCTCTATGTAGTTTTCCTGCCCTTTGCACTAAGAGTACAAGTGGATTTTTTCAAACCATACTCCTCTTTACTCTCCTCCTAAGCTTTGAGATTGATCTCATTTTCCTTACCATGTGCCTTCTTTCCTTCCTTATCTCCACCCCTCCTCCTTTTCGCTAGGCAATCATCCTTCCTACTTTCTTGTGCCTTACAGGTGCCCACCTCTTTCACATTACTCTCCTCATCCATTTCCATCCCCTCTTCCTCTTTATTATAATCCTCCACTAAATTGACCTTAGGCTTAATATTCATTCTCTTAAATCCTTTCCTAGTCTTCTACTTCTTCTTTTTCCTACCCATGTCCTTCATAATTTTAGCCACCTCCTCTTCATCATCTGAATGTAGTCCTAAACTATCCTCCATATAAGAAGGAAGGTTAGAGCTTTTCATATCCTCTAAGGACTCTTCCTTATGGGCTAAAGATCTTCCATGGGTTTGAGCCTTAAAGTGCTCATAAATAAGCAATAACAAACCCTCATGGAAGGCTAGGTTAGCATACACTTTCTTCATAAAGCCCATGATATGCTTATTTGTAGAGAAGAAAAGGTAGAAGGGGATGGATATTTTTGTTCCATACCTAATGTGGTTTAGGATAAAAAAATGGCGGGTATAGATTCTATCATACCTAGTGTCAAGTGTAATGTAAGAGATAATCACCCTTAGAAACCTCCAAAGTTTCTTTATTGATGCATGTTCATAGTATGCACCACTCTTCACTAATTCCTTCATCTCATTGGCATCCTTAGCAATTTTTTTCACAATATCTAGGGATATTTTCTTATCCCTAAAGAATGTAATGCTCTTATTAGGAGAATCAATGATCTCTACTATAACCCCTTCATTAATCTAGAATTCAATACCATCAATCTTCACCTTCCCATCTTTCCATGACTTAACCATAAGGTCTGTTATCTTAGGATCCTAGCCATGAAGTTTCTTTATGAATCTCATGATGCCGCCTTCCCTCAACTTCTCCCACACCTTCAATCTCCTCTTCCACTTCTCTGCTTCACTCTCTAGCTCTCTACGATGTCTTTCCCCCACTGTATTATTATAGAACTTAGAACAACTACTTTGTGTTCTCCAAGTGCGAAGAGCCAAAAAATATTTTTTCTCACAAAATCTATACTTGCCTTTTTCCTCAGTAATGCAATTGTAATAAAAATTTCCAATCACCTACAAAATGTGGCACAAAGCCCCCTAATTATGATAATTCTATTTCAGCTTGTGCTAAGCTTTCATTACTTTAAAAGTAGGATTGACAACATTAACTTTCATTAGTACACTTTATGTTTCTCGCCCTCCCCTAGTTTCTCTCAATCTCAATTAAACTTTTAGTGGCCACTAGAATCCCCTCACCACTTTTCCATCTGTGTGATGTATCCTTTCTAGCCACCTCATTAGACATCTAGTCAACAAACACATTAGCCTCACGGTAAACATGAGACACATAGACCCTCTTGAAGGTAAGTAATATTTTCTTAGTTTCTTCCATCATATTCTTAATACTCTAGGATAGGGGTTGTTCACCCCTTAGGCATTTAATGATATTATTTGAATCCCCCTCAAGCCATAGGCTTTTAACCCCTCCCTCATTTGCCATCTTAGTTATTTGAAGGGCTGCACAAGCCTCAACATTGTGATTAGTTTGGTAACCTAAAGGGAAAGTTAACACCACTATACCATACCCATGGAAATTTTTGATCACCCTTCCACTGCCTATAACTCCTAGGTTACCTTTAACCACTCCATAAAAGTTGGCTTTGTGCCATCCCTTTGAGTGTAAAGACTAGTAACATTCCTTTCTTCTTTTCTGAGTATTGTTACTACCAATTTCACTTGAAAATGGATTACATCCTTTATTAAACATATAATTTTCCAAAAGGGTATTTTGAATTTTACTAGACACAATATTGATAGGAAGGGTGGTATCCTTGAAGATACAATTATTATGTTTCTTCCAAATTCCCCATCCAAAGAGAGGCAAAGCCCATTTTCTTATTGCTTGGAGTCTTGATCCCTTCCAAGAGTCATCCCATTATCTAAAGAATTTAATGGTAAAGATAGGAGCACACTAGCTCATCACAAAAGCTTGACTAAAAATAGACCACATGTCTCTAGTGAAGGAGCAATGGATAAACATGTGATCCAGAAATTCAGCCTAGTTTTTGCAAAGGACACATCTATTAGGAATTTGAAGACCCCTTTTAGTTAGATTGTCTATAGTTAGGAACTTGTTCTAGAGTGACAACTAGAATAAAATGTTGATTTTAGGGATAAGACCAGGGAACTAGACCTTTGCCTATTTTGGTCTCAAATCCTGCTTCATAATAGCTTGGTACATCAAAGCCACCAAGTATATTCCATTGGAAGTGTTCCCCCAAACAAGTTGGTCTTGATCCTCATTCAAAACTATGAGTCAAGAATAGTCATCAAGGGTTTAAGGTCCCTAGATATTAAAGAAAGGTCCCTCCAACCCTAGCCTTGTTTGTAGTCACTAACATATTTTCCATACCTCTAGATAGAAATACCAACCCATATTTCATATTCATGAATGTTGTGAAGAGGCCCCTGGATTAGCTAGTTGTCCTACCAGAAAAGGGTGTCCTTCCCATTACCAACACTCCATTATGCCTTATCATTGGCCATTTCTTTGGCTCTTAGAATGACATTCCATATATTTGATTCATTGGGAATTGGTCCTCCATAGATAAAGTGTCTAATTGAAGGTCTACAAAGGTATTTATCTTCCATGATATCCCTCTAGTACCCCTTGCTGGAAAAGATTCTTGAAATCTATTTAGCTTGCAGAGCTTTATTGAAAAGTCTTAGTTTTCTTATTTCCAACCCCCCATTTTATTTTGGAAGGCACACATTGTCCCATGCCACCAGGGGAAATCTCTTGTAGTCTTTCAATCCAGACCAAAGAAAATTCCTCTAGATCTTCTCCAAATGATTAACACACTTGCTGAGAATCCCAAAGAGACTTAGAGTATAAGTTGGGAGATTCTAAAGAGTAATTTGACCAACTGAATCTTGCCAACTTTGCTAAGAGTGAGTCCTTTCCAACCAGCCAAATTCTTATTATACCTATCAATTAGGCTATTCCATAAAGAATCAGGGGTTTTGAGGCCCATGGGGAGACCCAAATGGATAGAAGGCTTCCTAATTCACATCCCAGAATATCAAAAATCTTCCTTTGTCTCTTAACCAGAGTGTTAATGAAGAAAAAAGAGCTCTTGTTCTAGTTGATTAGCTACCCCGAGCCCTTAGAGTAAGAGGTCAAGATCTTTTTCACCACCCTAGCTTCACCAACTATGGCTCCCCCCCCATAATAGTGTCATCAAAAAATTATTGATGAGAGAAAACTAAGGGACTAGAAGAAGGTTTGATTCTAGATAGAGCATCAAAATTTTTGTTGGTAGAAATCATCCTTCCAAGACATTTAGCCAAAATAATGAAAAGAATGGGTGAGATCAGATCTCCTTTCCTAAGCCCTCTTGAGGGTTTGAAGAAAGATGAGGTGAGCCATTGAAAAAAACAACTAGAGAGGTAGTTGTCACCAACTAGTTAATAAGTTTGGTGACCCTAAAATTAAACCCAAAGGCTCTAAGAACTTTGAAAAGAAAGGACCAGTCCACCTAATCATAAGCCTTGGAAAAGTCAAGTTTGAGGAGGAAACCTTCTCTCTTTCCTTCTTCCAAAGAGTGGATAACTTCATGGATAGTTATAATTGAGTCTAGGATTTGTCTTCCTAGGAAAAAGCGAGATTAGTGAGGAACTATAATGGATGGGAGGACCTTGATAATCCTTGAAGCCAACACTTTAGAAATAATCTTGTAGTACAAGTTGCAAAGGCTGATAGGTCTAAATTGGTCCAAAGAATCCGCCCTAGCCACTTTCGGAATAAGCACAAGGAAAGTGGCATTTACCTCCTTAAGAAAACTCTTGGATCCAAAGAACTCTTTAACTACTTTGGTGACATCCAGATGGAACACATTCCAAAACATTTGAAAGAAAAAAGTTTGGAAACTATTCAGGCCTAGAGACTTATTGACTATGAGGGAAAAGATAGACTGCTCAACTTCTAGAAGGGAAGGGATAGCCTCAATCATTGCATTCTCCTCTAGTTGGATCAAAGCTAAGACATTTGAAATTATTTCTAGTAGATCTTGATCCACAAGATTAGGATCTCTCGAAAGAATATCAGAGAAGAATGATATGTCATCAACAACTATATCATTTTCCTCTTCTAGAACAACTTACCCCATCTTGTTTCTTCTAATTCTATTATAAACTCTGTGTTTAGAGTATAGGTATGGAAGAACCTAGTATTTTGGCCCCACTCTTTAAACCAGATAACCCTTGATCTCTATTTCTAGTAGGCCTCCTCTTGACCAATAATATTGTCAAGCTCTATTAGAATAGGTTTTTCTTCCTCCAACCTCTCTTCATTATACCCCTCCTTTTGAATGACATCTTGAAATATCTAGGTGGGAAGTCCAAATTCTCTCAAGTCTAAAGGGGAAGTTACATTTGATAGCAATGGGGTCCAAAGTGAGAGAAATAGGAGAGTGATTCGATCTTGTCCATGCCATTAAATATAAATTGCAATAGTTTGAATTCATCTAGTTTAAAGAAATAAGAGCCCTGTCCAGCCAAACTTGATTACAATCTCTACGCACTCTCCTAATGGACCAAGTGAAGAAACCTCCTTGAAGATCAACATCCAACGAAAGCGATTTCATTGATAAAGTTAGAAAGGTCCTACCTACTATCCAAATCTGGAGCTAGAACCCCTATTTTTCATCATCCCTTAAGGGGGTGTTGAAGTCCCCCATGATTATATAGATTCCCACTTGGAATCTAGATAAAACATTCTTAATTTTAACCCAATAGTTCCTTTTTCCATTCTTAGTGTTGGGAGCATACATATTCAAAAGGTACTAGAATTCATTGTTTTTGATATTTTCAACTTGAATGAAGAGAATATTACCTTCACCATATAAAGCAAGTGATTTGAAAAGATTAGAGTTGCAGAGAGTAAGAAAAATTCCTGAAGCCCCGCCTAAATTTTTAGCAAAGCCCTCCAAAATCTTATTGAAAGAGATTCTCTCCATTGACTCCTTTGTCATTTTGGTTTCTTGAATTAGAATGAAATCTGGTCTATTTTCCCTTAGTATATTTCTTAAAACCTTTTGTTTGTGGGCTCCATTTAGCCCATGAATGTTCTAGGATATGATCTTCATTTCTTCTTCGCAAGGCAAGCCTCTTGGATGGTCGTTTGGCTCCCATCCATTAGATTCCTTCTAGTCTCCTTTTCCTATTTTGACTGTGGCTACTTCTCCCAAGAGTCTTAGGTTTTTCTCTATCATTAGCTTTCACTCTACTTCTAGTTGTAGTTGGAAAGACTAGAGAGGGGTCTCAACGCTTCATTTCATTTCTGACATTAGTCCATTCCCCCCTTGTCGTTCATCAATACAACTTGAAAATAGAGCCTTCATTCTAGTTAGTTGATCTGGCGGAGAGGATCTAACCAATTCCACCACTCTTGAGATCTTCCTGAGAGAGGCAATCCCCCAACTAAGACTACTAGCTTCCGTGGGGTTAGGCTTGCTAGATTGAGCTACCTCCACACTCCTTATCAGATCCTAGGAATTGGGGACATTTGATATTTCCCCTTTTATTTTTGGGTTTGTACTTACTATCCCTGATTAGAGATCCCATTGGGAGATTTCCCCCATAGGACATGATTTCAACTTGTTACCTAAATCCTCTAGTTCAGAATCTAATTGTTGCTTCTTAGCCACAAGCTTTTGTGATTCATCTACCTTAGTTTTGGCACCAATGGACTTTGCCCCTGGGACCCCAATAACAACCAATGGCTTGGCAACCACCATTCCCTCCTACTGCTTCTCTAGAGTGACTTCATGGTTAGTTTTTTCCTTCTATCTCCAAATTTTCTTACCCTCTTTGGAGCTATTGATTTTGTCCTTAGTAATTCCCTTGGTCTTACTTTTATTCTAAAGCTATTTCCTAGCTTTTTCCTCCTAGAGCCTAGGTTAAAGCCTAGCAACATGGCCTACCTTCTTATAATGAAAGTAAGCAAAGGGGACAAATTCAAAATCCAACTTCTAAATATAGGTACCCAGTTCAAAGTGGAGATACACAACCTCCAACATATCTCTACGCTCACTGACCCCTATTCATATCCTAGCATATATTAATCGACTCCTTGACATTGTGATAGGGTCTATGGATAGGAGCTCCCCAAATAATTTAGCTATGCCATTAGAAAGAGTCATTTAGATCCATGTTTGAAGTCCATTTCTACAAGACTAGAGTCAAACATCCAAAGGACTAGGACCCAACACACAGAATCCTAGAAAGATCCTTGAGGCAAGAAACCTTAAAGGAGAGGAAACCCTTAGCCATAGTCGCTATCTCCACATGCCCTTTTAGGTCCCATTTGTTTCTTACATAGGTCCTTACAATGTTAATATTTGGTCTTGGTATTATGAACTTCCCAACTAGAGAGGACACCATAGAAGAAATTTTATGATATACAAGCTCATTAGGGATTTTAGTAGCATACTTCCCCTTTTCTTTGTTCGAGATGTCCTTTATCTTTGGGAAGGAAGAATTACCTATGGGCTTGATACCAAAGAGAGAAGACCATTGTCTATTCAAACCACCATCTAGGACATTCTAAGCAGATTGTGGGCCCAACATAGTGTGACTAGATTTCAAAGCCTCCTTCCTTGGGACCTACCTTGATTCCCATGAGAACTCATTCCTAGTAGGAAATTTATTCCCCTGGTCATCCTTCTCCTGGCAGGCACTTGAACCCTTCTCTACTCTATTTTGGACAGAACCACCCAAAGTATAATTCAAATTTTTGATCTCATCTATTCTTGTTCCCTTGCCATGTGACATTAGGTTCATCTTAGTTATATAAGCTTGCTAGTTGAGTTTCATTGTCATACCATCTATATAAATGAATTTATTGAATATTTTTAGTACAAAATCTTTGAGCTCAATTTTGAAGGACTTAGACACTTTAAAATGAGGTCGAACCCTTATTGACAATGCTTATGCAATTAGGGAATTATTAGGAGGTGTTGTTTCCAAAAAAAATTATAACAGTCAATTAGAGTTATAGTTAAAAAGTTATGACCTTCGAAAGTTGGGCTACCTGAAATTATAATTTGAAATTATTTTGAGCTGACTCTAATGTAATAAATATGAAAAATAAAATAATTTTAGGGTTGGTTAGCCTCAAGGGTTAGGATAACTTCTAGATACCTTGAGTGGTGGAAAATCTTAAGGAAGGCTCGTAATGTTGTCTTGGAGTAGTTATGGGTAGTAGTTCATGGCTTTGGCTTACAAAACATTCTAAGGGAAAATGCCCATATGGCTTCACATGTTGTATTTTTGTAATTTGTAATTCCACAATTTTGGAGATAATAAAAATTCCATTTTTTTAGTTCTTGCAAATTATTGTTGTTTCTCTTTTTATGTTATGTTTTTGTGTTATTGAGGGGAGCTCCTTTCATCAAGTGGTATCAAAGAAGGAGTTCTTGAGTGTATCGATAGATCATCAACTATGAGGTAGTTTGCACTAGATTCACAATTTAGGGTTTCAATGATAAGCAAAAAAATGCAATGAATTAGAGTTATAATTAAAAAGTTATTACCTTTGAAATTTGGGCAACCTGAAATTATAATTTGAAATTATTTTGAGCTGACTCTAATGTAATAAATATGAAAAATAAAATAATTTTAGGGTTGGTTAGCCTCAAGGGTTAGGATAATTTCTAGACACTTTGAGTGGTGTAAAATCTTAAGGAAGGCTCATAATGTTGTCTTGGAGTAGTTTTGGGTAGTAGTTCATGGCTCTGGCTTACAAAACATTCTAAGGGAAAATGCCACTATGGCTTCACATGTATTTTTTTAATTTGTAATTCCACAGTTTTGGAGATAATAAAAATTCCAGTTTTTTAGTTCTTGCAAATTATTGTTGTTTCTCTTTTTATATTATGTTTTTGTGTTATTGAGGGGAGATCCCTTCATCAAGTGGTATCAAAGAAGGAGTTCTTGAGTGTATCGACAGATCATCAACTATGAGATAGTTTGCACTAGATTCACGATTTAGGGTTTCAATGAGAAGCACAAAAATGTAGTCAATTACAGTTATAGTTAAAAAGTTATGACCTTCGAAAGTTGGGCTACTTGAAATTATAATTTGAAATTATTTTGAGCTGACTCTAATGTAATAAATATGAAAAATAAAATAATTTTAGGGTTGGTTAGCCTCAAGGGTTAGGATAACTTCTAGATACCTTGAGTGGTGGAAAATCTTAAGGAAGGCTCATAATGTTGTCTTCGAGTAGTTTTGGGTAGTAGTTCATGGCTCTAGCTTACAAAACATTCTAAGGGAAAATGCCCATATGGCTTCACATGTTGTATTTTTGTAATTTGTAATTCCACAATTTTGGAGATAATAAAAATTCCATTTTTTTAGTTCTTGCAAATTATTGTTGTTTCTCTTTTTATGTTATGTTTTTGTGTTATTGAGGGGAATCCCTTCATCAAGTGGTATCAAAGAAGGAGTTCTTGAGTGTATCGACAAATCATCAACTATGAGGTAGTTTGCACTAGATTCATGATTTAGGGTTTCAATGATAAGTGCAAAAATGCCTCAATGAAGGGAATGTAATGGAAGAGCCTAAGGTGTGATACTTGAGGGTTTTAGAGCCCTTGGGAGAGAATTGTAAGCATTGCAACAAGAGATTCACAATGGGATGAATATTGTGGTAATAGATGAAAGTGAGGATGAATTGAATGAATAAAGAAATGTTGAACAATAAGTAGAAGATAATTCTTGGAGCCAAGAGGAACAATGAATTTTTAGGGTCATTTCCAAGATTCAGGAAAAACCCAAGATTGAAGTCTCCACAGTTTTAGGAAATCTCAACTTGGAGGAACTGATCAATTCGATCGAATTAGAAGAATATTTTGAGTATAGAGATATCAAAGATCTTGATATAGTTAAACTTGCAAAGGCTAGACTGAAGGGTCACATAAAGATTTGGTGGTATGAGATTCAATTGAAGCAAAATAGAAGAGGGAAGCAAAAAATCACAAGATGGGAACAAATGGTGGATAAATTGAAGCAACAATTCATTCCCATTGATTATGATCTTGATCTGCTAAAGAAAATGCAAGGGTTGAAGCAAGTAGGAAGATTTGTTTAGTAGTATATAGAAGAGTTCTATCGAGTCCTCATTAGATAGACCACACAAAAGCTAACAAGGAGGAAGTTTCCCCTTACTTTAATGGCTTGAGGTCACGTATTTAGGAGATTTTGAGTATGGTTACAATAACCAATATTGAAAGAGGCATACTAGTTTTCCCTAAGGGTCCATTTGGCATGAGAAATATGAGTGGACTAGACACATGTAAATTCTTAAAATTTCAAATTCTCTATTGGGTGCACCACATCAGAATTACAAATAGGAATATGTATTCCAATTTTGGCCTAAAAATGAGCATTTAAAATTCCACCAAAATAGGTGGAATTGGAATACATTTTCATACTCCAATTTTTTTTTTTTTAGAAAACATAAATTTTTGGGTCCGTGAATTCCCCATCAAATTTTGACTAAACCAAAAAAGAATAGGAATATGCATCACCATTTTCTATTCTAGAATAAAAATTCCAATTCCCATATTTCTATTCCTACAGCCAAACGGACCCTAAGGGTCCATTTGGTTAATGGAATTGTAGAAATCTGTCATGCCCAAACTATGAGGCAAAAACACACAATTTTTTTTTTTTTGAAATTAATAATTAGAATACTCTAAGTTTGATAAGTTTCCATCCAAAGTTAAAGTAGAGGTTCTCTACATTTCATCTTAAGTTACATATCTTGAGGGGGAAAGTTTTTGTTAAATTAATATGCTCATTATTAAATTGATATCGACAATAGTTATTATATTAAGATTAGCACAATATATAGAGATTAATTGATTGACAACGCAACCTGCACTTAGATTTTAACTAAACAAAACTAACATTATCTAAATAAATTGATAAAAAGATTCTATTAAAAATAGAACTAATCTCTAACTTCATCTTATAATCTAAGCACGAATAAAAAATTTTAATTAACCTTTCCATACTTTATTTAATTGAGGATGTACTAAAATAATTATAATAATTAAAACAAAACACTAATACCAATATTTAAATTAAATTTTATTAATGTGAATCTAAACTAGTCATAAATTACAACTAACTAAAATCTAACATAAATTAGTAACTAACAATCTAACTTTAAATCTAAGATTAACTTAAATTTAAGGTTAACTAACTTTAACATATGCTAACTAAACTAAATAATGTAAGTTCAGTATCTTTAAAAAAAAAAACCTTAATAAAAAAATAATATAACATAACCAAATCTAATACTAACCCATTTATTAAATTAACTAACTTTAATAATTACTTCTAAAACATGCTAATAAACTAATGCTATTAACAATTAACAAAAAAAAGAAGAAAGTAACTACATAACACATTTACTAACTACCTACACTAACCTATCCTAACCTATACTAACCCCCCCCTATACTCCCCCCTTACACCCATGCATTTCCCAAAGACAGGAGTGCTTCCCAAGAGCTGCACTTGGGAACAACATGCTGTCCAAGTGGGGGGGTACTTGCTGACACCACCCACTATGTGAGGTGGCGATGAGAAAGGAGGTAAGTTTAAAGTTTAAAACAAAATGCAATATCCTTCATCCCCAAACCCCAATGCTTCCTAAGGAAGTTATTACATGCACAAAGTCAGGGGAAGTATAGGGGTGACATCATCCTAAAACAGTCATTTTTGACTTTGATAAAAAAAAACTTTTTAAAAGCATAACCAAATCTGACACCCGCTATGGAGGAGTTAAAGTAAAAGCTTATTAGGTAAGTCTTGGATATTTTAGATGGTATGTTATATAGTCATTAAATTATGCAATCTTCTCTATTATTATAAACATATATCTATGTTTCCCTTATTTTTTTGTTTTATTTCTAATTTTAAATATAAGAATATTTTTAGGAATATTCTCTGTTACAAGGAGACAATTAAATCCCAAGCCTATACAAAATCCAGAGGGCTTTTGCTCTTGGGCAAACATTTTTTTTTTTTTTTTGTGTCTTAATTTTTCTAAGTATAAGTTTTGAAGTTGATATATTAATCAAGAGGGTTTTTTTTTTTAAAAAGTAAATCTAATCGGACTACATGAAAATTAATAAACTAAGAGATTTAATTATCCATTTAAACCACAATGCAAGAATTGATTTAATTCCAAAAATCACAAAAACTAAACTTTCATTCATAATATAATTTTTTTGTTTTCAACATATAAGGAACTTGAAATTTTTGCCTAATTGAGTCAACATCATTTCCATCCTATTTTTTATGTGCAACCATATAACTGAAAATTACGATTAAATCTCATGATAAGCAATATTACTCAATCACAATTTTATTGGCAAACCTGATTCAAAGGCTTAGCCAAGAAAGAACTAGGAAGAAAACTAGGTGTCGTTGCCATTACAACAAGGTTTTGCAATACAAATTACATAGGATTCAAATCCCAAAATTACAAAAATTTAATTGAATTTCCTTTATGACCCTCATCAAGGGTTCCATATCAATTTCTGCAACACATTTCTAAGAACCGTGGAGAGAACAAAATCTGATCAAGTGTCAACAAGTATGACCAAAATACAAATCAAACATGCATATTAACACTAGGTTTTCACAAAAGGATTCACAATGAATCAAAACTAGGGAAAGGTGAATTTTTCCAGCAGGAGATGTTAGACACAACACCAAACCAAGTGCCCAATCGGGGCTATAAATCAAGAACTTTCGTTCTTCCATTCTTACATGTCAAAACTCATACGTGGTTTGTGCTGACAAATAGGGGCCCATAACACCCTACCCTCTCTCCCTCTTCTCATCCTGAGAAGAGACTCTACACTGTTGGAGTCCAACTAAAAGGACCTTTCCCAAAATTAGTCACTTCTACCCTATCCAAGGGTGAGTAATACCAAAACATCCATACAAGGAAACTTCAAAATTCAAACATAAACAAGAAAGAAAAGCATTCAAGAACATGGTTTTCAATCCTTCCCAACATACCCAACATACATACAAGCATCAAAACAACAACAAGTAGCATAAGCATGAAAATATGAACAAGGGAGATGAAGAACTCCTACCTTCAGAAAGAGGTAGTGGTAAATGAGCAATTTGAGTAGAGCTTATCCCTTCCTTGCCTTCAATCTTCCAAGACTCCTCCCTAAAAGTAGAGATTGGGTAACAACCAAAACTACTCCCAGAAGGACCTCTAAATAAGTCTCAAACTCAACCACCAAAAAGGGCAATTACTTCTCCCACCCTTCTACAAATCTAGAAGTCTCTAACTCAACCCATACTAAGGTTAACCACTAAGTGGAGTTGAGGTGATGCAACTCATGGTAACCATTTGCAATTTTCGACAAAGGAAAAAATAGACTTTTTGAGTGACCTCAAAAGTCAAAAAAAGGGGCTTAGGGGTTGGAAAATGTCCCCAACCCATACCCATACCCTTTGGATATAAAAATTTCATGTTTTAAAGCCTTAGGAATAGGTTTGGAACCAAAAAAAAGCTAAGAAATATTTAGGACCATCTAACAACTCTAAAAATGCAGATTAAGCATTAATCCAGATTAAGGGTGACTAAACTCGATTAAGAATCAAATAAGCAAAAAGACACTAACTTAATCTGACTTAGGTCCAAAGGTTACACAACTAACCCTAGCTAGCATGTTGGAATGCATATGCAATTCACAAGTGTCAAGTGACACTATAAGAACACAATTACAAAACATTAACATTTACTGATCATGAAAAGATACATTCATACATCTCACAATACAATTAATTTACGTACAACAAGGTTTCCACAAATGGCACAAAGGGATCAGTTCCGTTCCTTTGTCGAGTTTCTTGGCTAAAATATCTTGCACGCTCATTGCACACATCAGTAGTCCCATAAAATCACATGCACATATTTATATACGTATCAGGAAATCGCATAAATTAAAACATACATCTATAAATCAATTAGGGTTTCTCTCATCCTACTCATATTCTTAATCATTAAAATCTCTTAATCACAGTGTTAATCCTACATTTACTTATTTCGTCAACATAAATGTTCATAAAGCATTAAATGACGAAATCAAATATCTGAAAGTAAACATCACACAACATGAAATAATCTAATATGTTCAAAGCATCAGAAAATGTCTCGACATCTCTAGTTTTGAGTATCAAAATAATAATAAGGTATCACTATGCTACGATGGGTCGGGGCAAGGCCTCACAAAATTAAGATTTTGTACAAATCTGAAATTAGTCAAATTAAAAATTTGCAAATCTTCAAATAATTTTCAGAATTTTAGTAGGATTGTTTGGTTCACATGGAAGATGAGTGGGAAAATGCATTTTCTGTGTTTGGTTCCTTAAATTGAGATTAGAATTAGGGCTTTTAATATTTTTTTTTTATAATTTATGAGTTATAATTGTTTTTAGCAATTTAATAATTTATAATTTGTATTTTACAAAAAAATTATAATATATATATTTTTAAAAAATAATTTTAAAATTGATTGAATATTGAATATTGAATTTATTTGTGGATAAGGTTACTTTTCCAAGTTACAAAAACTAGTTAAAAATAACAAAATAGTCTTGATATTACTATAAATTTGGCCACCATATGTAATTTTTTTATTAATATTTGATCATACAAAAATAAGTTAAATACCATTTTATTTTTTTATTTTCATAAATATGTATCACACAAAAACACATTACAAACTCCAAAATAGTCATGACATTACTATTTTTTTTCCAACATATGTATAAAAATCCATAAACAAGTTACAACAAATAAGTCATTAACATTTTTTTTTATATGGTCCAATGATGTTCCAAACAAAGAAGTTAATCTCTATACAAAATCTTATTTTTATGCACTTTTTTGCATATTGTCCCAACAAAGAAGTCCAAATATGATACAAAGAAGGCATTCTAGAAAGATAATTTATTCCTTTTCCATTGCAATCACAATCCTATCCACCTCTCGAGCCTCACATGACTTTCACTCATTTCCTTAATTATGTACTACACTTACAAATATGACATCATTGCCTAGGTAAAGTATGTGCATCCATTATTCTCCTACAATATAAAATATTCATTAGTTGTTACTATAATTTTTAGTTCATACATCAATTTTAACCAAAAATATATTTGCATCCTTTAACAACCTTTTTTCTATTTGGGCTACACCAAAATTGATAATTGATATTAGTCTTTGTGTGCAATGTCTTGAACAAGCATGATCCAACACCACATTGACACATTGAACAAAGCCATCAACCTATTATAAATAATGCATCATCAAATATTAAACTAGCTAGATGAATATCATAATAAACCATATAGTCCAAATCAAATTAACATAATGAAAAATGAATAATTAAATACACAACTTTTTTATCACACTACCCTATATTTTTTATGCTACAAAGAAAAACTCATTCCATACAGTCAAATATAATTCACCACAAATTCTATAGTGATGAGAGTAGAAATAAAGAACTAAATTGTAGAAGATAAATATTAATAAAAAATACATCTACTTTATACTCAAATCATATTTTATACCATGGTCAAGAAATTGGGATAACTATAACATTTTGGGGCCATGGTATAGAGTTGATGCATGTTTTATACTGAAGCAATTTCAAACATACAACAGTCTCTAATACAATACAACATAAGAGACATTAACAGATGAATAAACACAATATTCTCATGTTGTGAGTGTACACTCTATTTATCAAGACTACTTGTTCAACAATCAATGTTTGCACTGATGTCAAGATATAAGTAAAAATGAAAGGGGTTTCAAAGCTTCTTCAACCACTCCTTATCCTCATATCTTTACATGGGGTGCATAGCCTATAGAACATATCACCAGGATGAAAATAAGTGAAGATGAAAAGAGATTGGGAGCTACATCCTCATCTGATTCTCCCTCTTCTTCTTTTCACTATGCTCTAGTAGCTGCAGTTTACGTGGGAAAAGAAGAGAACAATGAAATTTCACTCAAATGAGAACATAATTATCTGGATTTTGAGGGATATATCATCCAAATTCTACATGTTTGGAACCCAATTATATATATTACTCGTGGTATAACTATATCAATATTTTTTGGTGCTTCCACTTGGTTCAAGTTGAAATACATAATAGATCTAATTGCGTTTTTATATTAAAAGAATTATGGATCTAGATATGAAATACATTATGGATCTAGATCTTATCTTATTTCAAAATGGCTCAAAGGTACTAAAATTAGGTTAAAAAATCATTAAAACCACATAAACAAACTTATTAATGATATTAATATTGAAAACATCATATCATAGATCATAAATGGAACTATAGAAAACCACCAAGAAAAAATAAATCAAGGGGAATCTAATTTTTGGTGCTTATATTTTCCAATTCTATTCCCCCTATGATTGTGGCCTTTGTTAGATTTCTTGATTAGTTTTTAGATCACTCTAACTTTATTATTTCTTATGAGTGTAGGGCATGTAGTACTAGACTCTCTAGTTGGTTCAGATGAATATAGAAAACAAAGAGAATCCATAATAGACATTACTAACTTATATATACCATTTTCACATGATTAATAGATAGTGAAAAATCCATCCAATGGTGAAGAAAAATATTATTAATATCATCTAACGACTAGATGATAGATACCCTCCTAGGTGTGCTTGCACAATTGCTGACTAGAATATTCTAGACCTAGTCTGCTCTAGACCCTAAGCCCACTTCTAGGGCCTCACAAGTATTGAAAAAATTTTCCTAAGACTTCCCTAACTCAACTCTATCTATGAGTTCCTTTTTACTTCACCTTGAGGGATAACTATCAATAGGGTGTTTCAAGTCTTCACTCTTCCTTGGTCGATTCCAAAGGAAGTTTCATTAACTAACCTTCAGTAGTGCTATAGGGGGTGTATCCATCATTAAAACACTTACTTGACTCCCAAAAAACTCCATTTGAATAGGAAATTTAGCATCTTCCTATTAGGTTTAGGATTTTCTTTGGTTTTGGCCTATTAGGCCTAATTGGTCAATTAGCCCTAGTTAGTGGCTTTTTCCCAATTCTTTCTCAAAACATCCAAATATCTCCCCAAAAAAACTATATATTTGGATACCATTTTCATATACCTTAAATATTTTGGTGATCTTAAGTCCCTAAGCAATCCATACAGTGGGTTCTTAAAATATAGGGCTAAAATTGTGTTGATTTCTAATTTGTATTTGGAAATCTAACTTAGTGGATTGGAAAAGTCTCAATCTCACTCCTAGGTGTTAGTAGGACCTCTAGTCTTCCAAGACCACACTTAGTTCAATGCCCTCACTCCTCCTACACAAACACATAATTTTACACTGTCATGCACATAATCGGGCTTATAGATCTCGCCTAGGGCATGAGGTTAAAAATAGCTAAAACTTGTTTCAGAGATCCTCCTTTCACACACATAAACTTAAATGGATTACCTAACACATACCTCTGATCCATAATTATTTGTATGATAGAGAACTATGAGGGAGCCATAAAACTAAAAATTGCCAACTACTGTCCCAACAAACTATCTATTTACAAATCAATTTCTAAACCTACTGTAATGAACTTAAATCAACTTGACTATTGAACATAAAATTATTTAATTGACCTAATATAAATAAATCCAACACTAACTCAGATAAACCAATCCATCATAACACTTTTACTCTTGATGCAAGAAGTCTCACACAAAAATAGAGTTTTTAGTTCTATTCACAACAAAACCTCTACTACTCCACAATATACCTTAGGAAATGGGATCCTAGAAGATTAAATATTCCCTAACCTTTATTTTATGCCATTATGGAAACTATACATAATGATTCCTTGAAGAGAATCCAATCTTGTTGTTTGTTGTCATGCAATTTTCAAAAATTGTAAAATGTTGTCAAGCAACATTATGCCAACTCTTACATATTTTTGCTATAATCATTCTAAGGGTCTCAAATTGACCTAGAATGATGTAAAAAAAAACTTAGGACCTATGTTAGGCATATTTATACCCTTTTCCAAGCCTCAAAATTTTTTGACCTTCATTTCCTAATTTAGGCCTAATCTAGCATTAACACCATTTAAAGCAACCATCAACTAGGTTGGATTGATCCTAGTCTAATCCACCTAGGAACAAAAAAAAAAGACCTTATAAGGTCAAAAAAAACATCATTTACTTGGATAAGGTTAGTACAAGAAAAAATTTGAACAAATTTAAGGAAGAAGCCTAGGTATTGCTTCACCATCCTCCCCAAATGACAAATTTTCAATCCATCCTTGGATTGAGTAAGTTGGCATCTACTCCCAAATTATTAAATTTAGTCTCCTTGATCCAAGTGGCCTCTGCATCTTCCTATCTAGGCCATTTTACTAGATGCTCATAGTAAGTTCTTTACCTGGTCTTCTTATAGGCACTAGAGTCAAGTACATTTTCTATCTTTCTAGGCAGTCTAGGGTTCAGATTCAAGTCTACCAACTCCTTTATGACTTTTATAAGAATCTAATTTGGATCTAGTATTGGACCTTTCTAAAGGATCAGATCAAAAACATTGAAGATTGGAAACAAAGCCATATCTTCAGGGAGCTCAACCTTGTATGCATTGTTGCCATATTTGGCCAGAATAGTACTTGGCCCTAATCTTCTCATCTGTAGCTTGTGTGGTATTTTTTTTTTTAGCCTAACCTTATTAATATGAACCATGAATAGATCTCCTACTTGGAACTATACATATTTCTTTCTTTCATCCACCTTTTTCTTGATCTTTGTTGTATTGCCTTGCAGATTTCTCATTATTTCATAAACTTCTTTCATGGAATGTGAAAAAAACCTCATCATAACCACTACCCTTAGCTCCATCTTTTAGTTATTTGAGCTTAAAAATGCCTCTAGGGCATAGGTCATAAACTATTTTAAAGGGACTCTTGTTAGCTCTATTCACAGTATCATTCTAGGTATAGTTTGCCTATCCTAGGAGTTAGTCCCAAGTTTGTCCACACTCCTTTGTTAGACATCTCAATAGATTTCCAAGGCTTCTCTTGACCACCTCTATTTTTCCATTATCTATGGGTGATATTCAAACCCAAAAGATGGATTAGTTTCCAACTTGTTCCATAATGTCTTCCAAAAGTGACTCATGAATTTAGTGTCTCTATCTGAGAATATACTCAGGGGTAGCCCATGTATCCTTACCACTTGAAGAATAAATGTGCTATATGGAAAGCATCATGAACTATTTTTCAAGGAACAAAGTGGGCCATTTTGCTAAATCTATCCACTATGATATATATACTATCAAACCCTTGCTTTGTCCTTGGAAAATCTATAACAAAGTCCATGCTCAAACATTCCCAAGGTCTACTTGGAATGGGAAGAGGTTGGTAAAGGCCTACATTGGAAGATGTACCTATTTCCTTTTCAAACACTACACAACTCTCTACATACTTCCTAAGTTCCAAATTCATTTTAGGCCAAAAGTAAAACCTCTGCACTAACTCTTGGGTCTTATTGACTCCAAAATTCCCACTAAGTGCACCATTGTGCTTCTCTTGAATAATATTTTCTCTAATTGACCCTCTAGGGACACATAGTTGATTTCCTTTAAATAATAGATCACTTTGTAAAGTATAGTTAGAAAATTTACCATGAAAATGATTCTTGTATTCCTTACATACCTTTTATACCTCTACAAAGTCTTCATCCTCTGAATATAGGTCTTTCAAGTTTTCAATACCCATGCTCTGCAAGTATATCTCTTGTATAGTTAGGGCTCTTATACTTGATGCATTTGATACTTTGTTCTATAGTCCCTTCTTGTGTTTGATGTTGAAAGTGTATGCTTGTAGATACTCTATCTATTTCATATGTTTATGACTGGTCTTGTCTTGTGAGTTTAAGAAACTCAATTCTTGATTGTTTGAAAGACCACAAAATCCTTTGGAAGAAAGTTGTGCCTCCATTTCCTTAGTGCTTGGACTAGAACATACATTTGTAGGTCATACAAAGAGTACTTATTCTTAGCATCACTTAAATTTTTACTGTGAAAAGCCATTGGTCTTCACTCTTGGCTTAAAACAACACTAATAGCCACATTGCTATCATCACACTCAACTGTAAACAACTTCTCAAAGCTTGGTCAAACTAAGATTGGTTGAGTGAAAATCTTCCTTTTCAACAACTCAATCCCATGGTAAGCTTTCTCATTCCAAAAAAAATTATTCTTTATTCCTCCTTTTATAATATCAAGCATAGGATCACAAATATCACTAAACTACTTAATTAACTTTCTCTAATATTGAGTTAAACCATAAAAACTTCTTACCTCTATTGTAGTGCTTGGG
The DNA here is from genome assembly GCA_028749045.1 of Cupressus sempervirens. Taxonomy (NCBI): domain Eukaryota; kingdom Viridiplantae; phylum Streptophyta; class Pinopsida; order Cupressales; family Cupressaceae; genus Cupressus; species Cupressus sempervirens. The sequence goes on from CM053783.1 coordinate 324,157,316, forward strand.
ATAGGCTAGTTGAGAATGGCTTCCACTTTTCTTGGATCTATCTTTAGATTAGCTTGGGATAACACAAACCCAAGGTACACTGGTTCTATCTTCATGAACTCACATTTCTCTAAATTTATAATTAGTTTCTCATCATGTAGCTTCTTGAAAATAGTCTACAAATGATTGAGATGTTCCTCTCTAGCCTTGCTAAAAATGAGGGTATCATCTAGATATACTACCAATTTTTTTCCAATATAGTCCTTTAGGACTTCATTCATAAGTCTCATGAATGTAGATGGGGCATTGGATAGTCCAAATGGCATTACAAGCCACTCATGAAAACCTTCTATGGTTTTGAAGGTTATCTTCCATTCATCTCCCTCATTGATCCTAATTCTGTGGTATTAACTCTTTAAGTCAATCTTAGTAAAGTATTTGGATTCTCCTAGCTAGTCCATTAGGTCTCTATTGATGGCATTGTTGAGTTTATTGTAGGTGTATTTAGTTCAACAAGATTGGAGGAGGATGAGTATAATGCCCTGGTTGGAGGTCAAACAATTGAAGTGGTTACTTTCCTTGTTGAAGACATGGAAGAAGAAATCAAAGATGAAGATGTGAAAGAGGTAAATTCTTAAGAATCATGGGATGTTGTCTTTGAGATGAATTTGAAAGATGATGATGCTTTATATGAGGATCTTGCTAATGATGTGTGGTATGGAAAAGAAGAAAGAAGGAAATATATCAGTAGTAGATACTTGTTCCAGCTATGTGTTGGAAGAAGAAAAAGAAAAAATATCAATAGTGGCTACTACATTTTGTGTATTCATATCAACAATTTTTTTCATACCATGGGTGTCTGACACAAAAGCATCTTGCATCACTAAAAGGGGGTGTGATAAAAATCATAAATTAAAATAATTTAAAAAAAATTGGAGGAGAGAGAAAATGACAAAAATTAGAGGAAAAATAATAAAAAATTTAAAAATAGAAGAAAGGAGAAAAGAAGAATTTCTATTTTCAAGGTTCATAGGTAGCATATATAGAAAAATAAGAAAAATAGTTGTCATTCCATTTATTGAGGTGTGTAGGTGGCATCTTGGAAGTTTGTAGAAAGTTCCTTAAATCATGCATTTAATATTTGTTGTAATCCACAAAAGAAATGTAATTTACTAATTGGGCCACATGGTGGTGTTTAGTTGTAGTTGGGTGGGAATTTAATATTTGTTTTAAGGTAGTTGTATTTACCTTTTATCCCACATTGGTTGTGTTTGTAACATCTTTGATGGTAAGTGCCTATTTAAGCAAGGCTTATGATCATTTGTAATCAATCTCTTCAAGTGTAAGATCTTGTAGTGAAGCTCTCATGGTGATATCTTCTTATATAGAAGCTTTGGAGGTGAAGGATCTTAGTGTGTAAGATCTTGAGAGGAAACTTCTTAGTGAAGCTCTTCTTTGTCAAAGGGGGTGTGAATTATAAATTTAAAAAAAATTGGAGGAGAGAGAAAGTGACAAAAATTAGAGGAAAATTAAAAAAAAATTAAAAATAGAAAAAAGAGAAAATATGAATTTCTATTTTCAAGGTGCATAGGTGGCGTAAATAGAAAAATAAGAAAAATAGTTATCATTACATTTCTCGAGGTTTGTTGGTGGCATTTTAGAAGTTTGTGGAAAGTTCCTTAAATCATGCATTTAATATTAAATGTGATCCAAAAAGGAAATGTAATTTTCTAATTGGGCCACATGGTGGTGCTTAGTTGTATTTGGATGGGAATTTAATATTTATTTTAAGGTAGTTGTATTTACCTTTTATCCCACATTGGTTGTGTTTGTAACATCTTTGATGGTAAGTGCATATTTAAGCAAGCCTTATGATAATTTGTAATGAAGCTCTTCAAGTGTAATCTCTACAAGTAAAAGATCTTCAATTATAAGCTCTTGCAGTAAAGCTTTCATGGTGTAATCTCTTGTAAGCAAGCTTGGAAATGAAAGTTCTCTTGGTGTGAAAACTCTTCTCGTGGAAGCTCTTATTTGGGAGTAATCTTATGTCGAAGCATTTGTAAACTTCTTTTGGAAGAAGTCATATCTATGATGTCATATTGTTGATGTTGTAAGAATTTTGAAGTACGATAAAAGCATGCTTTGTGAAGCATTTTGTCATTTCTTTGTCTCCATATTGTTGTGATATTGGTTGTGAGTTGGTAAGGGTGGTGTGGCCCTTTGTCAAATGATATCAGAGTGGGAGTTCCTAAGTGTGTGGATAAATTGTGAAACATGAGGCAATTTGCACTAGGACCTTGTTTGGGTGAAGTTTGTCAAGGAGTTCTTAATTGTGTAGATAGAGTGCTGATTGTGAGATAGTTTTCATGAGGTGTTTATTTTGCATGAGATTTGTCTTATAAAGAATTGATCATGGAGAAGAAGTAGAAGATGACTTTTGTTACTGGATGGATTCTAAGGATTTCCAAACTTGAGAAAATTAGAGCAAGAAATCAAGAGACACTACATGTTGCATTCTTTGATTTATAGAAGCAAGTGAATGAATTAGAAGCTGAATTGTGAAAGAGAAGAATGTGTCACCACAAAAGAGATGTTGATAATTCCTTGGATACGAAAAAATAAAGAAGATCTAGTGGAGTATCACACATGCAACACAAAAGAAGAGAAAGAGAATGAAGATACATATATTTGTGAACCTGAAGTTGAAGAAGATGAAGAGCATGAAGATGAAAAGATTTGTGAGCCAGAAGTAGATGAAGATGATTTGAAGAATACAAAAATAGAGGATGCATATACCTTGGTTAAGATTCAAACAAGTGAAGCGATTACTTTCCTTGTTGAAGAGATGGAAGAAGAAATCAAAGATGAAGATGTGAAAGAGGTAAATTTCTATGAATTATGGGATGTTGGATTTGAGATGAGTTTGAAAGATAATGATGGTTTGCATGAGGATCTTGTTAGTGATGTGTGATATTGAATGGAAGATTGGTATGGCATTGTTGAGTTTATTATAGGTGTATTTAATTCAACAAGATTGGAGGAGGATGAGATTTATACTTGGACAAAGTTCATTGTAGAGGATAATTTTCAGTAGCAGACACTTGTTCTAGCTAGGTGTTGGAAAAGAATAAAGAAGGAAATATATCGACAATAGATACTTGTTCCAGTAAGGTGTTGGAAGAGAAGAAAACAAAATGTCATTGTCAATTGCTTCATTTTGTGAATTCATATCCACAAAAATTTTCCTACCATGGGTGTCTAATGTAGGAGCATCTTGCATCATGAAAAAGGGGATGTGATTAGAATTTTTAAAAAAAATTGGAGGAGAGAGAAAGTGACAAAAAATAGAGGAAAAAAAGAAGAAGACAAAAAGGAGAAAAGAGAAATTTCTATTTTCAAGGTGTATAGGTGGTGTAAATAGGAAAATAAGAAAAATAGTTGTCATTTCATTTATTGATGTTTATAGGTGGCATTTTAGAAGTTTGTGAAAAGTTCCTTAAATCATGCATTTAATATTAAATGTGATCCAAAAAGGAAATGCAATTTTCTAATTGGGCCACATGGTGGTGCTTAGTTGTATTTGGGTGGGAATTTAATATATTTTTTTAAGGTAGTTTTATTTACCTTTTATCCCATATTGGTTGTGTTTGTATCATATTTAATGGTAAGTTCCTATTTAAGAAAGGCTTATGATCATTTGTAATGAAGCCCTTCAAGTGTAAGATCTACAAGTAAAATCTCTTCAATTATAAGCTCTTGCAGTGAAGCTCCCATGGTGTAATCTCTTGTAAGAAAGCTTGGAAGTGAAAGTTCTCTTGGTGAAAATCTTGGCATGAAGACTCTTCTTGTGGAAGCTCTTATTTGGGAGTTCTATTATGTCGATGCATTTGTAAACTTCTTTTGGAAGAAGTCATATCATATTATTGATGTTGTAATAATTTTCAATTATAATAAAATCATGTTTTGTGAAGCATTTTGTCATCCCTTTGTCTCCATATTGTTGTGACTTTGGTTGTGAGTTGGTAAGGGCAATGTGGCCCTTTGTCAACTATCCTAGGAATAGGGAACCTATACCTAATGGTTATCTTGTTTATATCTTGAGTTAGTACATAGCCTCCAAGTTCCTCCCTTTTTGGGTGCTAAAACAATGGGAATAGCACAAGGGGTAATGATTTTCCTAATGGATCCTTGGCTTAGGAGCTCTTGTATTTTTTTTGCAATTTCATAATTTTTTTGAGAGGTGATCTTATAGGTTTCCTTGTTAAGAAGGGTAGCTCCTAGAATAAAATCAATCTGATGACTAATATCTCTCCTAGGAGGTAGGGTTATAGGTTGTCCATCACTTACTATACCTCCATACCTCTGCAACAATTTTTTCACTTCCTTTGGCAACTCTACCTTCTTGTCTACCTTTTATACACTTTTTTCTTTTGGTTTCAACATAAGTTCAAAGCCTACTCCCTCACCTTCCCACAAGGTTACCATAAACTCTTTTTCACTAACCATCAAAACATTGGGACCTGATGACTTCATCTCTCCACCCTCTAGCAATGATTATATCTCAAAAGTCACATTGTCCTTCTTGAAAGAATAATAATTCTTTATTCCATCATGTATGGCCTATTTGTCAAATTTCCACGGTCTACCTAGTAGTAGATGACATGCATCCATAGGTAGGATGTCACACAATACTTTGTCTTTGTACTTCCCAATGGAAAACTCTACCCATGTTTGTTCATCTACTAAGACATGTTGTCCTTTATTTAACCAAGTGACCTTTTATGGGTTGCTGTGGGGTATTCTTGTCAATTTCAACTTTTTGACTACCTCCTTTAACATTATATTATTAGTAGACCCTAATTCTATGGCAAATCTAAAAACTTTACCCATCATTTTGCATCTCACTCTGAACAATGACCTTCTTTGGCTAGGCTCATCTTTTACTAGCTCCTTGATTAGTGCTCTCCTCCTCATCAAATTCTCTCCTTCTTTAGATACTAATGGTACCTAGGGGTGTTTACCTCCACCACTAGCCTCTTCCTAGACATATTTTACCCTCTTATCACCTCCATGAGAAGTAGAGACTTTCTCTAGACATCTGTATGTAGGGTGTCCGATTTGATTGCAGTGGTAGCACTTCATAGTTGAAAAGTAAGACCCTCTGCCTTAACTACTATTTCTACCTCTCCAACTACTATTAGAGTTCCTTCCTCTATTAGGAATATCATTCTTTGAACTTCTTTCTTTCTTCTTAGTAAGTTTGGTCTCTCCTTGAGCCTTAGTCTTAGAACTTCTACCACTATAACCACCTTTCTATTCTCTATTGTCTCTTCCCTTTCCTCTACCTTTAGTAGTACTTGAATCTTTCTTTTTCCTTAACTTTTCTTAAAACTTTACTACTATTTGGTGGCATTTCTAAATTGTATTAGGAGTCAAAAGACTCATCTCATCTTGTATAGTCCACTTGAGACCATTAAGATACCTTGCTACTTTCAGTTTCTCATCTTCAACAACTCTTGACCTCATACACAATCTTTGATAATCCTTAGTATAATAGTTCACAACCAAGTCTTTCTTTCTAAGACTTTATCTCCTTTTATATAACTAAATTTTATAATCCTCAGGAACACAAGCATCTCTAATTTGTGTAACCATAGCCTTCAATGTGGAAATCAACTTCTTTCCTTCATTCTCTCTCATCTTGGATAAATTTCCACTAAGTGTAGACCCTCTTAATTTGGCCTTTGCAAATTTAACCTTTTGAGATTAAGTTATGCCATCACATTCAAAGGAACTTTCTAGTCCTTCTAACTAATATAGGACTACCTCTATTTCCATCTTACCACTAAAGATTGGAATGCCTTCTACATACTTATCACTTAAGACTCTCAATTCTTTAAAGAATGGTTCTTCTATGAGTATAGGGTTTGGTTCAGGGACCTCATCCTTGATTACAACCTCCTTACCTTTTTCTTCTTTAGATTATTCCTCAATATTATCCTTGACCTCTTCATCCTTCTCATCCACTTCATCCACTTTTTGTTGCAGTTGAGCTAGCCTAGCTTTGAGCAACCTATTATCTTTTTCTTGCTCATCTACCTTCTTAGCAATTTTTGCATTTGTAACCATTGTGGACTAGCCAAATTATTCTTATCCTCTTGAAAACATTCACTATAAGCCTAATATTAACCTAGCTTCGATACCAATCTAATAGATACTCTCTAAGGTGTGCTTGCATAATTGTTGACTAGGCTATTCTAGACCTAGTCTCCTCTATACCCAAAGATCACTTATAGGGCCTCACAAGTCTTGAAAAACTTGTCCTAAGACTTCCCTAACTCAAATCTATGAGTGATTGCATTTGTGCTTCAACTTGCAGGATAACTATCAATAGGGTGTTTCAAATCTTCACTCTTCCTTGGTTGATTCCAAAGGAAATTTCATCAAATAACCTTCACTAGTGCTATAATATGTGTATCCATCATTAAAACACTTAACTGAATCCCAAAAAACTCCATTTGAACATGACATTTAGGGTTTTCTTATCAAGTTTAGGATTTGCTTTAGTTTTGGCCTATTAGGCCAAATTAGTCAATTAGCCCTAGTTAGTGGGGTTTTTTTCCAATTATTTCTCAAAAGTGTTATCCATCATAACACTTTTACTCTTGATGCAAGAAGTCTATCCCACCAAAACAAAGTTTTTGAGTTCTATTCACAATAAAACATCCACCACTCCACACTCTACCTAAGGAAATGGGATCCTAGAAGATTAAATATGAAATACCCTTGATTTTATGAAATTATAGAAACTACCCATAATGATGCCTAGAAGAGAATCCAATCTTGTTGTTTGTCTTGTAATTTTCAAAAATTGCAAAATGTTGTCAAGCAACATTGTGACAACTTTTACATCTTATTTCTATAACCATGCTAAGGGTCTCAAATCAACCTAGAATATTGTAAAAACTTCCTAGGACCTCTGTTAGGCATATTCATATCCTTTCCCAAGCCTCAAAATCTTTTAGACCTTCATTTCCCAATTTAGGCCTAATCTAGCATTAACAACATTAAAAGCAACCATCAACTAGGTTGGATTGATCCTAGTCTAATCCACCTAGGAACACATAGACAAGACCTTCTAAGGTAAAAAAAATCACTGAGTTGACTAAGGTTAGTATAAGCCAAAATTTGAAAAAAATTAGGGAAGACGCCTAGGTGCTTCTGCACCATTAGAAAGAATTGTCAAAAATTAGTTCCATAATAAGACTTTATAAAATCCTGAGAAAGTATAAACTCACAAGTATGAACCAAGTTGAATACTTAAAAACCTCAAGAATTGAAAAGACATCTTAAAACATCTCATAATCTAAAAGTACATTAGGCATTTAAATTAGAAAAAACTATGAAATAAACTTGGATTGTTAAAACTACAATTAGACATTATTATAGGCTATAAGTTTAATGAAATTAAACTACTAATGTTAAAACTGAACCAAGAGCAGCCTGTTAATGGGCTTGGTAGGGCTAGTCCTAATTTGAAAAGGGATAAGGTATTTTAGATGTTGCTAGAGGAAGGATGGGTTAAAATAAACTTTTACGGGGTTACCAGGGGAAATCCAGGGGTCTTTAGGTGTGGTTTTGTAGTGATAGATCATTAGGTGAATCCAAGTAGAAAGTTTGTAGGGTCGTGGTTTCTTGTGTTGAACCATAGTGGCTATAGGGGTTGGAAGAGATTATGAAATCTGTTGTGTTGGGTGTGGGCTTAGATATGGGACAAGAGCCATGGAGATTAATTGGAGGAGGGGAGACTTCAGTACAACCCCTAGTCATCTGGTCTTTGGAAAGCCCAAAATGGGTGCACATCCCAAAGGTAGAAAAAGGATGGAGGAAGATAGTGGAATTTTACAGGAGATGATTTGGGTGTAGCTAAGGATAGGCATAGATTCAAGAAGGAAACACTGCACAAGAGTGTGTTATCTCCATGACAACCCTTGTGACATTAGATTATGAGGAAGAATTAGAAGGAAGGGGGAGAATCCATAGTGAAAGACATTTGGGTGGATGTTTCCTTGATAGAAGAGGTGGGAGAAAGAATCAACAAGCATCACCAAAAAGCCATTCTGTAAGGGAAGTCAAGCCAGAGGTCTGTTCCAAATGATCTATCCATTCCAACCTGCACATAGGAGGAGGTGGCTTGTTGGCTCAAAGATTATTCATAGGTGGCCAGTGGAGGTGGATAGTGTTAGTCCACTAGGCACCTAAATGTTTTATTTTTGGTGGTTATGTGGGTTTGGGCTATTAGTATTTATGGCAGGGTCTTTATGCCCATTTTTTGTTTAAATATATATGTATGGCCTTCGAGTTGGGTAGATGTAAGTTTGAAAGGACTTTGGCCAAAATTTTCATATGGTAATATTTGTAATTCCTCTTTTTAATATTAATAAAAAATAAAAAAGGGTTACCTATAAAAAAAACCCAACCAAGAGTGATGGAGTGTGATAGTGAATGTGGATTTGTAATGTTGAAACATTCTAGTTATAATGGTAAAACTAAGTCTCAAGATTTTTATGATATGTTTTATCTAGGGATCTCCAAACCTTCGTAGTATATATTTGACACTTTCCCCTTCACCCATTCTTAAGAACCCTTTGGCTCTTGCACTCTTGAGAAAAAAACTATCATATGCTCATAGAAATTTATCTTCACTAAGATTAGGAATGTCTTTAAGAGCATCATTAAAATTATTATAAATTGAATCTAAATTCCCTTCATCCATGGATATAGTTTGAGTTTTTGTGTGACCCTCATTTATCTCATTGATGGCTTCACATATGATATTCTTCAAATTAGCCATGCTAGCCTTCTTCCTCTTTAGCTTCCTTGATGATGATGGCAAAAATCTCTATTTTCTAATTGCTCTACATTGATTGGAAACATTCATGTTCTCATCCAAATCAGAAACAATATCATTCTACATAGAAAAATCCCCATCATCATCATCATCATTCATCATCATCATCATCATCATCATCATAATATAGATCAAGGGCCTCATCCATAAGGTGCCCTTCTTATGTATAATGCATTATTATAGTTCTCATAACTTCAACTACATCATTCTCCACAATGAAGTGTTAGATAACTATGGGGTGGGGGGGGTGGGGGGAGGGGGGGTTGAATTAGTTATCTCTAATTATCTCATAGTCCCGTCATACATTTCATCACCATCAAAGAAACATAAATATTAACAAAAAAAATTGGTTGTCACTCAGTAAACATTACATTTACTCAAACAACATATAAATTGGCTAATACTAACTTGCTTAGGCAATACTATGTTCTTCATTCCTCTTTGTAATTTCTCAAGAGATACTATAGCCACCTAGTGAATACAATCCCCCTTCATTAACCTTGTGATTTGGTTAGGCTTGTGAACTTAAACATATTGTAATAATACATGATTGTAAAACAATCTTGAATGGATATTACATGATCATTTTCCGACTCATTCAAGTACCCATTGAATACCTTACATATTAACTTTATCTTCGTTATACTTTTTCCAAATCCTCTTCATCAATGAAATGATATGGTACTTTCCTAAGTTAGCATAATGTCTAGCTAATTAAGACTTTGACATCAATGAAAATAGAACAATTAATATGACTCTTTTACATTCATTCATAGAATCATTAGTTACAATAATAGATGGGGCTAACATGAAGGCCAAATCATTGTACTATTGGAATGACTGTCTCTTCTAGACTTTTGTATTTTTGAAATCTTTTGTGTGTATCTTGACATAATGAATGATTAGTTTATTGTCTTTTAGTAATAACTTAATAACATAACTTATAATTAAAACAAAAGAATTTGAAAGGGAATATTTCCTTCAACAACTAATTACATACCCTCTCCTAAACATCCATACACTAAGTGGTCTCATTCCATGCAAAATGAATTTTATTTTTTAGTTCTTTCATAATTATATAACCAATATTCCATGTTTTGAGATTTTTTATAAAAAAATTATCCTTTTGAGACATGTAGGTCCAATTCTACATAGAACCTCCTTTCAATGTTAGTCTATGCCTCTTTCTGAAACCACCCCTCTCCTTTTTTGCTGAGATAGACTTTCCCTTGGATAAAATTAAGGAATTTTTTGGTGCATTCCTCTAGTCCACAATACCTTCTTCAAAGGAGAAGCTATTTGGGTTATCTAGATTTCTTCATCCATTAAATTAATAAAAAATGACAACTCACCACAATCAGTCAACAACTTCAAATATTTTTAGCATATATATCACCATGAAAAAGACACCAAATAAATATGCATTAATGAAGATACTAGTTCAAACACCATGTAATTCATTTGAAACTAATCTAAAATCTATCAAACAACACTAAACACTTCAACTCTATCAAAAAACATTAAAGACTTAAAATCTATCAAATTACATATAGGAAAAAAAAACCTACGAATATTGAAATCCATACTATAGTAGCCACATACACAATATACATAACTCACTTCTTAGCCATAAAAAAATATATTATTCATATAGAAGGTACATACAACCTATACCATATTAAATTGGATGGACTCCAATTTAAGACCTTTTAGCTCCTCCTTAGCGTGCTTGCATTTCGTAATGAAATCTTAAGAACACACCTCACTTCTTTTCTCTACTTTCTCCTAGGTGAAACTAAGCTAGGACCTAACAAATCCATCTTGATTTCCCTTTTTTCTCACACATTTATTCAATTAGGACTTAACTTGTGAGGATCTTCTCTTCTTAGGACCCCAAATACTCGATTAGATCTCCAATTGGTTGTTCGGGACACCTATCTCAACATTGACCCCTTCTAGTTTGGAATTTGGAATAGGAAGACCTTTGAGGTTGATATTCTAGACTATATTAACTTAGGTTAACCTAGTCCATACTATGTTGACCTAGGTTGACCTATTCCTAAAGCTTTTAGTGATTATGAGCTTGGTGTTGTTTTAGCCCTACGAAAACATTTTTCTTATGTAGTCAACCTTTATGGAGTAATTTTGTGAATATTCAGAAAATCTACTATAAAAGGCATTCGATCCCTCATTTTTAAATGAGAGGAGCAATGAGAAATAATGCATGGACACCCCAATTTGGCATAGGGCAATGCTGATTTCTTATTCTTCATTGCAAAGAGAGGCTATTATTCTTTATCAAACATTCAAAGGAAAATATATCAAACATGGAGTTGCAGAGGGATTTTGAAGAATGTTAGTGTACTTTAGCCTTGGGAACTTGGTATGATTTCTACATCATACTTCAAATTTTATTCTTTGCACCTTCATACATTTACATACATTTTTATACATGCACACTTACATGCTAGGGTTTCACTCACGTAGTAAATTCTTAGCATTTTAGCATATTTACATTCTAGATCTACACATCTAGGATATACATATATACATAACACATTTCCTAATGGCTATTCATAGAGGTGAAAATCACTAAATTGAGGGGGCTAACTTAAGGAAAACCCCTTTATCACCATCCACACACACATAATTTGTTAGAAATTTGCAAGATATCTATTGGAAGCTTATAGATCTAGTGTTGGAAATATAAGAGGAGTAACTAAGAGGGGAGGGGTCAATCATTTACCACTAAAACAATTCCAAATCCATTAGATGTCAATACAATCTTCCTTTCAATTCATAGCTTGGTTAGAACTAGATATTTATTGTAACTTGATTAACAAAGAAAGCTTAAGATAATAATGTGTATTAACCTTTAGTAACTCAGCTATAGAAAGATAAAGCAATAAAAAAACCACATGAACACACGAGACACCAAGATTTAATGTGGAAACTCAATTTGGAAAAACCACCAATACAACTAGTTACAACTTTTCACTCTTTTGAAGTGAGCCTTGTTAGGATCCAACCCTGTTCAAGGTTACAAAACAACCTATTAGGTGTGACCGTATTAAAGGATTTGAATCACCTTGTTAGGAGTGGCATTGTTAGAGGTCTTAAGACACATCAATCTAGAAATGCCACCTAGTTAGAGGATTTATAAAATGACTATTAAGTCAATTTTGTTAAGAGAGATCTTCACTGGTACAATTTTTAGAGAGTAACAATGATTTTTTGGTCTTAGAATGGTTTTGACAATTGAGTGTCAACACACTTAACCAATTTTCATATAAAAGCCAAGTACACTATATGTACCAAGCCAGACAGAACTACAATAGGTGCCAAGTGATCTTTAGGTGCCGAGCAATCTTCAGGTGCCAAGTCAAACATATGAGATGAGTGATATATAGGTACTGAGTCACACTTGATACTAAGAAAGCCATAATGCAATAGGTGTTGAGCAAACTAGAATCATATATGTGTTGAGCACTAATAATCTAGTATGTGCCAAGTAACATAGAATCAACATATGAGTTTGTGCCTTCACAAACTCAGATGTAAACCATTTTTTGGGCTGACATAGAAGAATCTTGAAGGATAATAAGGATAAGAACAAATATTTTATATTTCCTATGCAATCAACATGCAACCAATAAGAAAAATGGAGAAGGCATGCAACCAATAAGAAAAGTGCAAGGAATGAGCTGGAAAATAAAGATTCAAGATGGATCATAGATCCATACCTAACCCTAAGTCTTTAAAATCTTTAGAAGGAGGAAAAAATCCCATTGTATGCATGGATGAGAATAGTGTATGGGTAAACTATAGAAAAATTTAGAAGAGTGAAAAGACTTAGATGAATAGAGAAACATTGCAGTATTCAGTTGGTTAGAACAGAAAAAGGACATCAAATAGATATTAGATCTCAGAGGATTAAGATTAGAGAGAGTAGATCAAGTGCCTAAATTCAGCAATCAAGGATTGTAAGTTATCAAGTTTATTAGTCTAATACTCTCTAGAAATTGTATTAGAAGGAAAATCCTATGTTGATAGGTTAGCTTAACAGCTAGGTTGTAGATCCTTTGAAGAGGTGATAAAATCCTTTAATAGGGTGACACTTCATGTAAAGTGTTTGTAAATTCTTTAAATAGGTCACTATTGATATATATTGTAAAGCCTTTAATAGGGCAAGACTTTAATAGAGTAGACCATCAGAAGTGGTCAAAAATTATTGCTACAGTGATTTTGTGGGTATCATCCCCACCCCAGTTTTACATTCTCATTTTGGAGGCTTTCTGGGTTACCAAATCTAGTGTTATGTGTTTTGATGCATTTGTTTACTTTATGGTTGTTTGATATGTTTTCATGCATGAAGTTTATTTTTAGTTAAAATTTTTTAAGGATAAAAAGTGATACTTCTAATTCACCCCTCTCCCCCCCCTCTCAGAAGTATTCTTCCAACAATTGGTATCAGAGCAAAGTATTCCAACAATTGGTATTAGAGCAAGGTTCTCACAAGGAGAAGCCTAACAAATTAGAGAAAAGATCTAAATATGGAAGTCTTCAAACTTGGGAAAATTATAGATAATCAAGTGATTGATGTACACCTCTCCCTACACAACTTGGAGGAAGCTAGAGAAGAATTGAGAAAATCCTTGAAAAGAAGGAAGGATATAGCCATAGCTAAAAATAACATACACTACAAGGAGATTGATACCAAAAAAGTGTTTTCCAATGGATATTCAAAAGAGTTTGATGTAGCAATATTAGAATTGATGGAGAAGAATAGAGCTGAAGCAGAAGAAATTAGAATACTCAAGCTTGAACAAGAATCACAAGCCATAATGCTTTGTGAAGTGACTAAACAAAAGAAAAGAGCTATTGAAGACAAGGCCATGATAGAAGATGACAAGAGAAATCTTACAAATAGACTAGAGGAGAAGACAATTGAGTTTTAAAGAATCTCAAACATGCAGCTGGCCACCTTAAGTCAAATGATGAATGCACATCATGAGCTAAATATGAAGGACATTGAGATCTCTACACTGAAGATACAGAATGAATAACTACAAAATGATTTGAAAAGAGAGAAGGAAGTTGTAGAAAACTTCAACAAACCTAATGAGGCCATCAAGTACTTTAAGAAGCTACTAAAATCACCAAGGGCTAGTAATGATACTTCAGGACTTGGTTACACTAGCATTGAATAAGGAGAATCATCCAAGACTACAGAAAAAAGGGGTAACAAAGGTAAGAATAGTAAACCCACTTGTCATTTTTATGGTAAAAAGGGACATGCTACTAATATATGCAAGAGTAAGAATTCCAATTAGCATGATAAGCCCAAGAATGCAAGCTATTATCACAAGTGCAAAAAGCAAGGACATCAAGCACATGAATATAGGACTAGGACTATCAGGACACCAAAATTTGAAGGTCACTGCTACAATTGCAAGAAGTATGGACATAGAGCTTTTGAGTGTAGGTCAAAGCCTAAGTAGACATCAAATCAAGCAACAAGAGAAGGTAACCATGGTCATCACCACAATTGGGACTATAACACTAGGTATAATTGTCATTACTATTAGGAATATGGACACATTCCTAAAAACTACATAAGGACATATTTTAGAGGGAATTATAGTAGATGGCTAAGTCAAACCACATGTTTTAGTTGCTTGAAAATTGGTCACATCAGTAGGAATTTTCCAACAAATTCAAAGGCACCCAAGTCAGAACTTAATAAAGGAAAAGAGAAAAGTAGATGTTGAACACATCATAGGACAAATGAACAAGACATGGAAGAAGAAAGATGAATGTACCTCATCAAATGAAGGGATCACTTCACCTAATAGGTCAAGTGGTCACACCTAATCCAACTAAGCATGAATAGGTGTATGGGACTAATATACAAAGCTATATCAAACATCATTCCCAAGAAAAACAAGCACTACAAAGGAGAAGACAAGATGAGAAAAGATGCCAAGTTAAAACTTAAAATTTTTGCAAGTGTTTCCGAGCTCTCCTTAGATACTAAGTAAATTTTAGTGCATGCTGAGTAGTCAATTGTGACTAAGTTGATAGTTGACGCTGAGTGAAGGATAACCAATGGAAGCCGAGTTATGTTGAAATCTTAAAGAGCTGAGCATACAATTGTATATGCACTAAGCATTTAATGCTATGTTTTGAGGGTATAAGGTTAAATTTTTGATCATTTCTTGTCATTTTGAATGTAGAGAAAGAATGAGAAGAGCACAGAAGTGATTGAAGAGTAGCATTGAAGCCTTTTGCATGGATTTCAACATAGATCAAGCATAGATTTCATCAATTTAAGGTATTCTTCAAGTGTCGAGTTCTACAGTCATAAAGTTTTATATCCTTTGAAACCATAGATTTACAAAATGGCATCTAGTTCTAAAAACCCTAATGAGAAAGAAGGTTTTGAGGTTCGATTGGTTAGTAATGAGGTCAAACAACTAGAGTTTAGACCAATTCTAGAGGTAGCCTATAAAAATGACCCTACTAATGCATTATCCATGATTATGCCCAAAGTTGTAATGGTGCAAGATGTGAGGAAATGTTAGAATTCAAAAATAGGTGCAATAGGAGATTTGGAAAATTTTTAAGCATATGATAAACTGTGTAAAAATTGAGTGCTTAAGGACAAATTTCAAATAGTTGAGAAAAAGGATTTAACTCATGCCCTAGTTTTTCCCACAGTCTTCAAAATCAAGTGGATCAGAATTGTTCTTAGTAGAATACATAATGGTAGTTTGTGGTTAGAAGGAGGACCCACGAAGATAAAAAAGAAGAATAGTGCATAGGGTTACAGGTTTTCAACCCTAGATTGGCACAAGACCCTACATAGTGATTCAAAGGAAGTTATTGAAAAGAACACCAGGGCTAAATGGAATAATAGGGGCATGACCATTGATACAATCATAGATCACCTTCTGGACTTTGCCGTAAGAATCATTTCTCACAAGTTCTATCAATCAAGTAGATTAAATAGTGTACCATGTATTTCTATGGATGTGGCATATAAACTTGTCAAGAAAGATCATACATATGATATAGTAGAATTGATGTTTCTGCAAATCATGGAGAATCTTGGAGCAATAAGAAGATCTAAAGGTGTTCAATGTAAGTTTGGATCAGTTCTTGTTTGCATATATTTCTATGTTTTGGAAGAGTTTCTTTCTTTTGGAAAAGTTAACTAGAAATCAGACAAGTCAACCATTACTCAAATTAATGAGTCTATTGAAAAAATGGGAGATAACTTTGACTCTCTTATGACAAGCTATTTTGAGGATTTTAAGAAATCCATGAAACAAAGACTTAGGATACCAATTTCCTCAGTGGATTAGCATATCAACGATATCTATTTCTTAGTTGACATTGATTACACTTATATCCAAGTAGCAATTCCAAGGGTTAGATGGCTAAGGCCATTAGGATATGAGATAAACATTGATGAAGCATCAACAACAATCACAACATTTCTTGCAGAAGAAATTGATAAGGAGGGACCCCACTTTGAAAAATATGATGTTTTGTATTCCAAGGTAGATATGAAACTGAAAACTACTTCAACCTTGAAGAAGAAAGATAAACTAGTGAGGAAATTGAAGAATAAATTTAGAGAAGGAATTGAAGGGGCAGTTGAGGAAGAAGAAGAAGAAGATGAGAGTGAAGAAGATTAATAGGGGCAAGGCCCATTGGAAATAACTCAAAGCTTAGGTGAGGATAAAGAATAGGTAGAAGGTGTCGAGGAAGAAGAAGTTGAGGATGCACAAGCTCAAGCTGAGCCCAAAAAGAGAAAAGCCAAAGCTCAGCCTACAACCCAACATAAAGCAAAGAAGGCTACAAAGCCAACTCAAGCCAAGCCACCACTAGTGACAAGAGCCACTACAAGGGCCTCAACTCAAAAGGCCAAGGAACAATTCAAAGAGAAGAAGAAGACTATTGAGGAGACTAGTCTAGTGTAGAAGATGTAGCAGAGGAAATATGTAGCATAACCAAAAACTGATGATGAAGAAAGGATAAAATCAGAGGACATTAGCCAATTTAGGGTGGTAAGCCATGTTTCTAAGTCCAACATTGATAAAATATGTGATAATGTTAGGAAGAATGTGGATTTTTTTGGTTTGAAAAATGTTGATTTTAATAAATTAAGTAGAGAGGATTAGAATAAAGTAGATGAATCAGTATATGCCATGATGGAAGAATTCAAGAACACTCCTCTTAAATTGGACAATACAATGCCTAAAGACTTATATGAAATTGTTGAAAATAAGTGGCATTATTGTTTAAAGATGGAAAAGGAAATAAGAGAATCCACATTAGCACAAGTGATGCTAGAATTGAGCAAAGGCCAAATAACTAAGGCAAACAAGAAATATGGAAGCAAGTTTGCACCAAAGTATAGAGCCTTTAGCATTTTACAAAATAAAGTTGAAGATGTTGTCCAAAAATCAATAAGAATGTGGAAATTGATATATGGCTTTACTACTATCAAGGATGGAGAGGAAGATCCCTTTGAGGGACAAAACACTAAAAAAGATGAAGATACAGAAGCAAATAAGGCTGAGGCTAGTGAGAAGGAGAAGGAAGAGAAACAAAAGGAAGAAAAGGAAATAGAAAAAGGAGAAGAAGAAAAGAAAGAAGAAGAGAAAGGAGAAGAGAAGAAAGAGGAAGAGGAGAAAGAAAAAAGGTGAAGAGGAGGAGATAGAGAAACACGATGAAATGGCAACAACTGATGAGCAAAAAGAAGAACAAAGTGTGGAAGACACATAATTGCCACCTCCTAGTCCTCCACAAATAGAACCTATAGCTACAGTTACTGTAAAGGATGTTCCTAACACTTCTACTCAGAACATTGATCCTTTAACTACAAAGGCTCTCAAGAAGATCCTTCACCAATCAACACTGCAAGCACAATTATGCACAAATCCGATATTGGTGAGTGTTGATGAGCTACAAAAAGCCATAGTAGCAATAACAAGGGAGAAGGAAACTACTCAAGAACAATCAACACAACCTCCCATAGATCAACGTAAAGAGCAAGAGGTACTAGACCAAATTGCTAAGGCTGACTCTACAACAAGGATGGCAACTACTAATGAGGAGCCCACAAAAGAACCAATAGGAACATGTTCCTATAGCACATACTCTAGGTGCACCTCCTCAAATAATCATAATTGACCAAGGCAGTAGACATGAGGAGAAAGAAGAAAAGAAAACCCCTAAGGAGAAAGATGCAATACAAACATTGGTAAACTTTCCTGCCTTAGGGACTCCTCAACAGAAGCTGAGCACTGATGCAATGCAATTGCAAATATCTGTACTAGGCTTGAGCTCAACAAAGGTGATAAGGGTACTTTACTATGAAGACCTTGAGTTAGATGAGGAAATAGTCATACCCAATTATACCTCAAAGACAATAAGCACTAAGAAAATCACTAAAATGCAGGATGCATTGAATAGGAGAAAGAGACAAGAAATACTCAGGAAGGATTATAAACAAAAGCAAGCATTACATGAGATCAAGGACATCTTTTTGGATGCCTTCAGCTTGTAGTCACTTGATGAGGCCAAGCTAATAATGGAACAATTGTTAGAAATTGTAGAAAAAGTGACAAATGAAGACCAAGAAACCAATGTAAAACTTATGGAATGGTCTAAGAAGAAATTTCAAGGGAAAGTCAATGAGAAAATAGCTAGTGAAATAGCACTGTCACAAGTAGAATTGGCTAAAAAGATTGAAAAGGTAAAAATTGTACTTGAGAATGTATTCTCATTTTACAAAAATTTGTGTAATTTTTCCTATTTCACACAAGAGAAAAGCCAAAGAATATTGAGCTTGGAGCAAAATCTAAAGATTTCTAGCATGTAGCTACCAAAAGACCCAGCTCAGAGTGAGAAGCATTTTGCTCAAATGTTTCACACTCAGAAAGAACTAGCCATGTTGATAATTGAATTGGCCAACATTAAGGCCAGATTGATGCAAATACAATCTTCCATAACCCCACACTTGGAAGTACTCCATAAAGGACAAGCCTATGCTAAGAATGTGCTAAAGAAAGATCCTAATCTTTCTACTATGGAAGGACTTGTACATCTTGCTATAAAGATTGCCATCCAACACAAGTCATTAGAAATTGCTTTGGAAAATTGGGATGCAACTCTTAAGATGATTATGGAGGTAAATAGTACATTTTTGGTGAAGTATGGTCTTAACCCTTAGCACCCTTTGACATTAGTGTTAAAAAGGGGGAGATTAATAACTAAGGGGGAGACATATGAATACTAAGTAATTACATTCTTTCATTCTTTTGGAGAATAAAGGGGGAAAGATTGCACATATCCCATGATAGTAAAAAAGGGGGAGACATATAAAAGGGGGAGATATGAATAAAACTTTTCAAGTCTAGAATAAGTGAAAATGGAATAGACAGAATAGGTCAGCAAGCAGGCACAAGAAACAAAAAGGCAAAGAGTATCAAATACATCAGCATGAGACAAATTTAGCACAAGAATTTTGGTTACATGAATGGAAATAACATAATCAGCTCAGAGGGAGTTATAAGAATTTTGATGTATATTGTTCCTTACAAAATATTGAACAAGTTTTTGAAATTTTGTATATATGCTAAATAGATTATATAATGTACTCATAAGACTGAGTATAATGCTTAGTTAAGTATTTTTGACACTCATGTCAAAGGGGGAGATTGTTGGTTTTAGTATGGTTTTGACAATTGAGTGTCAACACACTTAACCAATTTTCAAATAAAAGTTGAGGACACTATATGTGCCAAGCTAGACAAAACGAAAATAGATGCTGAGTGATCTTCAGGTGTTAGGCAATCTTTAGGTGTCGAGTGAAGATCAAGTGTTGAGCATGATACAGGTGCCGAGTGAAACATATGAGCCAAGTGATATATAGGTGCTAAGTCATAGTTGATGTCAAGCAAGCTATAATGCAATAGGTGTAGAGCAAACTAGAATCATATGTGTCGAGCACCAATAATCCAATATGTGCCAAGTAACATAGAATCAACATATGAGTTTGTGCCTTCACAAACTCAGATGTAAACTATTTTTGGGTTGACATAGAAGAATCTCAAAGGATAATAAGGATAAGAACACATCTTTTATATTTCCTATGCAATCAACATCTAGCCAATAAGAAAAATGGAGAAGGCATGCAACCAATAAGAAAAGTGCAAGGAATGAGCGAAAAATAAAGATTCAATATGGATCATAGATCCATAACTAACCCTAAGTCTTTGAAATCTTTAAAAGGAGGATGAAATCTCATTGTATGCATGGATGAGATTAGTGTATGGGTACACTATAGCAAAATTCAATGGGAAGAGTGAAAAGACTTAGAGGAACAGAGTAGCATTGGAGTATTCAGTTGGCCAGAATAGAACAAGGACACAAAATAGATACTAAATCTTAGAGGATCAAGATTAGAGAGAGTTGATCAAGTGCCTGAATTCAACAATCAAGGATTGTAAGCTATAAAGTTTATTAGTCTAATACTCTCTAGCAATTGTATTAGAAGGAAAATCCTATGTTGATAGGTTAGCTTAATAGCTAGGTTGTAGATCCTTTGAAGAGGTGATAAAATCCTTTAACAAGGTGACACTTCATGTAAAGTGTTTGTAAATCCTTTAAACATGTCACTATTGATACAATGTAAAGCCTTTAATAGGGTAGACCATCAAAAGTAGTCAAACATTATTGCTACAGTGATTTTGTGGGTATCATCCCCACCCTTTTTTTACCTTCTCATTTTGGAGGGTTTTTGGGTTACCAAATCTGGTGTTATGTGTTTTGATGCATGCGTTTACTTTATGGTTGTTTGATATGTTTTCATGCATGAAGTTTATTTTTAGTTAAAAGTTTTTAAGGATAAATAGTGATGCTTTTGATTCACAAATTCCAACATGATTGACCTGATTGATAAAGCAAACGAATTACATATTCAGATCACTACTCTGACTTATCCTCTAGATCCTTTATGATCAAAATATTATTTGTAGCTTTTTGGATACTCTTCTCTAAATAAAATGTCCTTCTTTATTTGCATCTTATCTTCTTCTCCACTTTTATATTTGTTAGTGAACATATTGTCTTTCTAGTTACAAAATGGTAATTTACTCTATGTCCAAGACTTGGAAAGTACAAAAATGTTCACAACAGTTGAGAAAACTTCATGTTATTTGTTTTTTCTCTATATTTATAGGTACAACTTACTTTATGAGATTTGTCAACCAATTTCACACTTTTTCTAGAAACTGCATAAGGCACTATCACATACTTCTAGGTAGTGAGGTGATAATTCATTCATACAATAAAGATAAAAAGCTCATTGTCTTTTCACAACAACCACTTATTCAAAAGAAATTGAATACTACAATGACTTCATAATAACCATTCAAGAAAATTGATCAATGTAAATTGTAGAAGAAACAACAATAGATATCTCAAATGATAAATCAAATGTTCACAAAATAACAATGATTTGATCACTTCAAACACCAAGTTTTAAAGTGAGATCAAAGATTATATATATATATATATATATATATATATATATATATATATATATATATATATATATATATATATATAAACTTCTTTCCCGCACATAGTCATTCAAAAAGGAAATATATATATGATATATGTCTATTCCTATTCAAAAAGTACCTATTTTATTAGAGTATTTTATAGCTTTCTATTCTAACCCTTAATCATTTCAATGCCCCATCATTTATAGTTTTTTTACATATCCAAAAGGCATTAAAGCCCATCCATTTTGATTGAAACAATTATGGTAAAATAAAAATAGTTTTTAAACAATTGCAAAAGACACAACTAGAAGTAAATATCTCGATCAAACTTCATCGTCGACCTTTTCCCCCTTGCCCATAGTTTGTCTTACCAGATTCTAGCTTTTGAAGGTGTTCATAAATTCTTGCATTGCATGAGAATGGGGGTTCTTAAAACTTAGTAGCTTACACCTATATGCATCTTTTTTCCATTTGAATTCTTTGATCTTCAGACTCTATCATGGCATGAGGTTCCTATTTAAACATAGCATGGATTCAATATTTGCTAGTGTGGTGAAATCACTAGTGGTAGGCAATTTGTTGTCTCTAATCTTTGTAATAGCATCATTGAGGCTTTTTGTTAATGCTTCAGAATCCATTTTTCCATCATCAAGTTGTAGAATTCCTATAGGATTCACTATGTTCATATCCTTAAGAAGCTCCTCATGCATCCCAACAATCTTGTTTTCAATGGATTGCATTTCTTTAATAGCTTCTTTGTAGATTGATTTTTTCTAGTTCAAGAATCTACAATTTTCATAGGGTTCTCACTTAGGAATTTGAGCACTCCATACTTTTCAACTTTAGTCACCTAGAACACAATAGCATGACACTAACTCCATTTGGTTTCCCACCCTAGAATAAGGGTTTGAATTTTACCCAAGAGCATTTACCCTTGAGCATACACAATGGTAAAATCTAGGATGAACTTGTTACCTTCTTTGATGATGGAATTCACCCAATGCTGCATTGCATCCTAAAGCAACTTCCCCTTTTGCATCTATTTAACCAGTTGTTGGTTGTCTGCAGAATTAGGATCAAAAGATTGAGGAGTCTAAACAACTGGAGGGCCTTGAGATTCATCAATGAATCTATATAAGCAGCCATGGTCACTACTAAGGCTTTGAGTTCCTTCTTCTCTCTACTATATTTTTCCAACTGGGTTAACATATGATCAACATAAAACTTGAAGAAGTTATTACCTATATTTCTATTGATGGTCTCAAGTTCACCTGAAGTAACCTGAAGCCTTCACTATCAATTTCTCCAGATTTAGTTTTCTATTTATACATGGCTATTTGTACTATGATTTTCCCAATTACTAGATCTTTAACTAAATGAGCATTCATTTTTAGCTTTTTAACCTTGGAACCATGAGCTACATACTTAGTTATAATATCTTTCACAAGAGTACATACTGGTTGCCAATTCCTTTTCTTACTAACTAAGTTAGATAACTAGGATGGAACAATGGGATTAGTAGAGATTTTTTGAATATCTTGGGTAGGGGTCATGAATTTAGGTTGGTTCACCCTAGAAGCTTCAATGAATTGGATGTCACCATCAAGATTGTTTGAGAAACCAAGATCATCACCAAAATCCTTTCCTTGGGTCAACATCTTTTCCTTTTGAACTTATTGTTGCATGAGAGCTTTAGCCTTGGTTTTAGATCTGGTTCAAGAAGTAATGTTTTGTGTATGAGTTGGCATCCTTTTCTACTTACCAAGAGTCAAAACACCACCTACAATAGGAGATGAAACTTGGATGTCAGAGGTCAGTGGTTTAGAAAAAAAAACCATCTTTGAAGATGATTCATTGACTAATTTTATGCTTTGCCTCCTTAGCCAATTATCTGTATAGGTGAGAATGGATCTAGTTCTTAGATTTATGTCATCTTCTTCTTCCTGATTCCAATCCACTTCTAGTTTTCTTGATTCACTAGCCTCCTCCCACCCTAGTTCAACAATGTCTAAACCATCTTCAACTACTCCTTCTAGTTGAAATTTCAATTTGAGGGAATTAATTTGTTGAAGTGTTAATCTTGAGTGGTCTCCTTTTAGCACTTCTTCTTCATCTTTACAATCCTGCCATAAGTCTTCCAAGTGTGGAGTTGTGGATGTCTGACCCTTCAGACCAAGAACTTGAGCAACAAATCTTTTACTATCAAAATCTCTTCTTCCTTGGTAATACCCAAAACCACAACCAAGAAAATTACTTCCTATGACTAAGGTGTTGATCATGCTACTACAAGTCAAAGAACCAAGTTTGATAGGAAACAATGACTCCCAATTCTCTTTAAGTAGATTATATTTAATGACAGAGAATAGCTTCCTCCAGACTTTAGCTAAAACAAAATTGTCAAGTGCATAACGTGATAACCTCATTGGCTAATCCTCGAACCCACCTACTCTCAAATAGGTGAACTTAGGGAGCTCTATGTAATAGCTTCCATAGTTTAGAATTAGTTTTTGGGCTTCTGAGGACAATCTGGGCATGGGTGCCTTTTTCAAAGATAGATGCACACTTTCTACCAATACATCATGTAATTTTTCTAAAATTTTCTAACACTTTATCTCTTTGAAGTAGGGGACAATATTTATAAACTATTATTTCCTCACTCCAAATTTCATGAGGTAGGGAAGTAAGATTACTAACACAAGCAATGCAATATGTGAGATAAGAGGCCATATAGAATTTTTCCTTAGACTCCTTAGCATGTTTAAGTTGTGTTCTTAATGAGCTAGCAATTATTTCAGCCCAATCCATCCATTGTTCCCCCTTTAAAATGATCTCTACATAACAAAACATCCATTCTTCAGAAAGGAAGACATCAACTAAGCCTTTAACTCGGTGTAATAGTACTACAAGATCATGAATATGAGGCTTTAGGTGATCTTTTTTGACTATCTTAGGTAGCCTTTAACCTTTGCCATAATTAGTTTCTATCCACTTCCTAGCTAGGATATTACAGTGTTCTCTTGGGGCTTCTTGGTACTCGACTAGGGATTTGATGGGAGAAAATGTAGTGAATGTGCATTCTGGTAGACATAATACTGTGTTGAGATAATGGGTGTTGCACACGTTGCATAATATTGTTATATTTTATTATTTTATTTTTGTTATGTAATGTTGCACCTAGATGGATGTGCAACATATAAATATTCCCATGGAATATACTTGATGAGTTGTATTGTAACATTGTGATAATATTCATTTAATTATTTAATATTGGGGAAAATAATTAAATGCCCAATATTAAATGTGGGGTCAGTGGGTTAGGTAGCACATGGTTTTAGCACATGGTTTATGTAAACCACTTGGTGGTTTTGTGGGACTTGCTACTATATAAGTAGCCATAAGGGTAGTTGTTGTGTGTCAGGGAGAAGACAAAAGGCAAGAGTCAAGTGGGACAAAGCTTGATAGGTTAGCCAAGGGAGCATTTGTGAAAGTTAGACGCATGGCATGGGATGTGTGGATTTATGCTTTTTCACATAGTTTGCTCAATTGTTGCTATGGATTTAAAGGCTTCCATGGTTGTATTGCAATGGTATTTTTTGCTAAATAATACATGGAGATGGATGCTTTTGGAGGTTGGGTTTTTCCTCAATGAGGGTTTCCTAGGGTATATCTTGTGTCACATTTTTGTGGGCATGTTGTCTATTCTCTTACATGTGGATTTTAATTTCGGGTTTATTTTAGATCTATTATGGGTTATGTGGAAATAGTTATATTCTTTGTTGCAAGTTTTCTTATAAGTGGTATCAGAGCTATGGTTTTATTATTGTAATCCTAGATTAAGTCCATGAGAATGCATGAGAGGATAAAAGAAAGGGCAAGATATATGAGTTTTTATTGTAGATTTGAAAGTTTTGGGTTTGCTATTATGATGGGTGTTGGTAAATTTTGGGCATGTAAAATTGTTGTACAAAATAATTTTTTAGATGTTTTATTTAAATGAGGTTTTAGAGGGTAGCTTGTAGAAATGACCTCCCGAGTAAAAACAAACCTCACCATTGGATCCGTGTCAACATTTTCATAAATTTTGATATATAATATGCCCTAGTTTGGCCATGTTTAAAGGAAATGAAAGAGTTTTTTAGTTTCAACCTGTGATGGCCATCAAATTTAATCTCGTCAGAATTTTCATCACAAAATTTTTTTGAAATGAAAATGGTAAAAAGACTATCTTAGTAAAATGGCCATAACTTTCTCTCAGGTTATCAGATTTCAGACTTCTTATAGGCGTTAGAAAGCTAATTTATAGCACTACAACATGGTGTAGGTTTAGTTTTGTGATTTTTAAAATTTTTAAGTTTTAAGAGCCCAAAAGTTAGATGTTTATTTTGAGCACAAATTAGGGCATAACTTGGGCATACAAAGTCAAAATTTGGACTTTGAGTAGTCAACAAAAAGCTCTTGGAGAGCTCTACACCTTGGTTTAGATTTGGTGTAGGTTTGGCATGATTTATTTTGTGATATATTGATCTGAACAATTTATGGTATATATTGACTATGGTAACATTGTGAGTTTATGACATTGTATATTTTTTGGAGATTTAGATGTCGTTGTATATTTAATTCATGCTTCAGATTGGTCTGATGATGATAAGGTTATCAATGTTTGATTTGGATATGTATGATGACTTGTTAGGTCTACAAGTTGTGTAGTGTTGTAAGTAGTCTATACTTATAGGTTGCATTTATGACTTGGTTATTGGTTGTCATTGCCCATTGATCTTTCATTATTAATGCATGTTTAGATTGGTGGCTTAGATTTGAGTTGTCTATGCCCTAAGTCACATGATTTTGTAATTTTTTTCCTCATGTAGAAGGGATGAGATGTTGTTACCAGGTACAATCATGGTGGATGATTGTGGTTGACTATTTTATGCTAATAGGTTGGACACTTTTGAGAGCCAGATGATTGGTTCATGGATGTGATCATGGTGTCATAGGTTTTGGCATGAAATGATTGGATATATAGGTACATCCTTGATGTTCATTAGCTTTGAATTTCTAATTCAGGTATGGTGGTATATCTTCTTGGTTGAGGATCATGGTTATTTGGTTTCTTTTGAGGAGCTCATGATGTGCACTTTGAGGTCTTTGATGGTTTGATTCCTTGGTTTATTCTCATAGTTAGAGGATAATTTTTCATCATGATGTCATGGATAGCTTGGATACACAGTTTAGTGAGAGCTTGTGACAGTGCAGGATTAGTTCCTGGTTTGGCTTGTATCTTCTCTATTTGGAGATCTTGGTTTTGACACTTTGGTTGTGTGGGTGTAGACCTAAAGGATCTTCATGTAGGAGATGGATTTTATGATGCCATGGGTGACTTAGTACATGGTTGAGTGGGAGTTTTTGGTATTGATGTATTTATTAAGTGTTTTTAAATGTTGGAGGTTTGTCTTAGATCCTATTGCTATAGAAGCATCTTTGACATTTGCATGATGCACTTGTTATCTTCATGGTGTGTGATGATGGTTAGATCTTGATGACTCATTAGGGTTTGGGTTATCTTCATGGTGTGTGGAGATAGTTTTCTTCATGGTGTCTGGAGATGGTTGCATCTTGAGGAATAATGAGATTTTTGGTAAAGGTGTGGTTTATGCTTTCATTTGATATGTTATCCTTGGTGTGAGGATAGTTTCATTTTTTATGTGATGTTACACTCTTGATACACATTTACAGTTTTGACATGTTATAGTAAGTTCATATGGAGCATGTTGTCTCTTTTGAGATGGTTAGATCATGTTGTCATGTTTATGTTCTTGAGGCCATGGTTAGAACTTTGACATTGATCTTGGTTTAGTTTCTTGGTATTGAGTACAATGATCATAAGTTGGATACTTCATGATATTCCTATGTTGCATTTGGAGTTGGCATGGATTAATTGGTTACAAGTGCTTATCGATACTTAGAGATGGTGGTGATGCTAATTTCTCTTGGATTAGAGATGTGTTTGTTGGGATGGTTGATGATTTTAGCAAAAAGTTTGAGGGGCAGTAACTTAATATGGACTTGAGAGGAGATTGTTCTTAGATGAGTCTTGGTTGGAGACTTGGGTATCTTGATGAGCATTCTCATTCCCCACTCTTGGTCTACTCGGTATTTGTAACTTGAGAGGTATAGCCCATTATTTTTTCTCAAGTGTATTATATTTATGCTTATCTTCATGGATATGGATCTTGAGCTATAGTTCATGAGTTAGTTCTAGAGGGTTCATTTGAGAGATGGTTTAGCATTGGTTATCTCCATCTACATATGTTGTTATGTTGGTTGAGTTTGGGAGATGGTTTTATATTGGGCATATTCGTTGGATTAGGAATGGTTTATGAGTTTGATCTTCTTGTGAGAGGCTTACATCCATGATTAGTTATATGGTATGTTTTGTGTGTTTTTGTGGCTTCTTGTTGGGGTTTTATGGAGGAGATCATACTTGCACAGTTTACATCTAGAGGTGTGTGTAGAAGGACATGATATAGATTATGATTCTCATGATTTCTCTTTGGTCTTGGTTATCTTCCTAGAAGTTTGGTTTCACTTACATTGGATTTGAAATTTATTAGAGATTGTGATCATGGGTTTGTGCTCATGTATGTCATGTGAGAGATGACATGGTTATTCTTTGATCTCTTTAATCTATTGGTTGTGGAGAGCTTGGGAGACTATTGGAGACTTGTTCTTGTAGGATATTAGTTTATATATTGTGGATTTCCTTGAAACTACATGGATTCACTTCTTTGAGATGTTGTGAGTGGATTGGTTATAGATTTGACATTATCTTTTGCAGTGGGAGCTTCTTGGTATATATGTGGTAGGTATTGCTCTTGAGGCTTGTGATTGTAGGTTATAGATTGGATATGTCAATGCTGTGAGATTCAATTGGTATACCTTTGGAGGTATGGATAGTTGGATGGGTTTGGCACTTTCTATGGGTGCTATTTCAGCTATGGATATTTTGACAACTATGGATACATGTGATTATCTTTGGATCAAGTTTTTTTGCTTTGCATTTTAGTTGGTAAAAGATTTTATGATCTTCTAATGCAACAGGTTGGGTGGCTTTCTCATTGGATGGCTTCTATGTATTTCCAGTGGTAGTGGCATAATAGGAGGTGAGATCATTCATGTTTGAGGTGCTAGATACTTTGATTTTGTTGTAGGTACCATGATGGAGCACTTGGTTTACTTTGATCCATGATGGTGGATGTGTTAGAAGAGATTGTTCCCTTGTTCATTTATGTGGCTATAGATTGACCTTATGCAATGTATACAACAAGTGGGAGATTGTTGAGATAATGGGTGTTGCACACATTGCATAATATTTTTTTATATTTTATTATTTTATTTTTATTATATAATGTTGCACCTAGATGGATGTGCAACATGTAAATATTCCCATGGAATATACTTGATGAGTTGTATTATAACATTGTGATAATATTCATGTAATTATTTAATATTGGAGAAAATAATTAAATGTCCAATATTAAATGTGGGGTCAGTGGGTTAGGTAGCACATGGATTTAGCACATGGTTTATGTAATACCATTTGGTAGTTTTGTGGGACTTGCTACTATATAAGTAGCCACAAGGGTAGTTGTTGTGTGACAAGGAGAAGACAAAAGGAAAGAGTCGAGCAGGATAAGGCTTGATAGGTTAGCCAAGGGAGAATTTGTGAAGGTTGGAAGCATGGTATGGGATGTGTGGATTCATACTTGTGTTCACATAGTTTGCTCAGTTATGGCTATGGCTTTGAAGGATTCCATGTTTGTATTGCAATGGTATTTTTTGCTAAATAATACATAGTGATGGATGCTTTTGGAGGCTAGGTTTTTCCCTCAATGAGGGTTTCCTAGGGTATATCATGTGTCACATTTTTGTGGGTATGTTGTCTATTCTCTTGCATGTGGATTTTAATTTCGTGTTTATTTCAGATCTATTATGTGTAATGTGGAAATGGTTATATTCTTTATTGCAAGTTTCCTTACACACTGAGGCAATAGTTTCCCTGGAGATTGACAACATAGGTTCTCTATCTTTGTTTAGGATAATTTTTCTCCTTGCATCATAATGGTCAATATAGAGTTGGAGCAATTTAGGGCTTAACAGGGTAGGAGGGAAAGTTGCAGCTTCAATCAGACCACTAGTCAAAATTTCCATACAACCATTCAATTCATTGCCTTGCTCAAGGAAATTCAATTGCAACTTCTCTAGTCTAACACCTTCTAAATTGGTATCACAAATAAAAGGTCTCTTGCATTCGAAACTTGAAACATTCCCAAAGAAATGTAACATAGATTTCAACTTAAACAAAGAAAGCAAGGCTCAAACTAATTCTATCTTGAAATGCACATAGATGGTAGAACAAAAATAATATTTTTCTATGTTCTCACCTATGACTTACTAAGAAAAATGATCTCTTTTCTTGTCCCTTAGTAGCTCCTTCTTCAAATCCCTTTTTTGCATGATAAACAAAAAGGAAAATCTATGCTCTTTTTAAGGGAAAGAGAATGTACATGTGAAAGTACAACCTCATAATGAGGCATTCATAAAAAATCAACTATAGTTAGGTTCACACATTTGAAATCTTTCGATGTGACCTTTTTATTAAATACTTTCCTTTGCAGCTATATTAACAATGATTAACTTCATAAACTAGTATCTCCTTGAGGAATTAGATAACAAACATGCATTCAATAGTCTTAAGCAGAAAATTTATTGGTAAGATCTTATGATATACTACAGTTCAATGTTTATGTAGTGCCTCCTACTTGAAATAACATTATAAAGAAAGTAAGGTTTATCAAAGAATTGGAAAATAATAGATTAGAGATGGAGGAGGATTCTAGGATCCCTCTTTCAGAATTTGAATTGGCTGGATCGCTGGTAGGCGAGAAACTGGTTAGAGAGAATCTGGTAGGAGGAACTGACCCTCCAGACACAAGATGGGGTTCTGAGAAGAACGTTGGGATTGAATCCTTGGCCGAAGTGGATAATGGAAAGATCTTGTGTGAATCTGATCTTTTTTGTGCTCAATCAAATTTCAAAATATCTGGTTCACAGGCAGGCGGGAAACTAGTCAGAGAGAATCCGGAAGGATGTACTGTCCTTGGAGGATCTGTTGGGGGTTCTGAGAAGAATTTTGGGTCATATTCTTTAGCTAACATGGATATTGGAAATAAGATGCACGAATCTAGTCCTTTTTGTGGGGTAGGCGAGAATCTGGTCAGAGAGTATTTGGTAAGAGGATCTGACCTCCAGGCACTAGAAGGGGTTCTGAGAAGAATGTTGGGACAAAATCATTGGCTGATGTGGATAATGGAAAGAACTTGTGTGGTTCTGTTCCTTCTTGTGCTCAATCAAAATTTCAAAAATCTGGTTCGTAGGCAGGCGGGAAATTGGTCAGAGAGAATCTGGTAGGATGTTTTGTCCACGGAGGATCTGTTGGGGGTTCTAAGAAGAATTTTGGGTCAGACCCTCTGGCCAAAGTGGATATTGGAAAGAAGCCACGTGAATCTAGTCCTTTTTGTGGGGTTCATGTCCCCCCTTTGGATTCTTTTCATGGGATGGGGCAGGATCTCAGGAAGGAGAAAGATGTTGTTGATTCTAACAAGGAAATGTTTTCAAAAGGGTTGAAACTCTGGTCTTCTCTTTTTGGAAAGAAACCTACAGGAAAACCTCTTTTCCCACCGGTGACTGCTAAGTCTTGCTGGGAGAAAGGTGAGTTCCAAGTTTTTATTCCATATCCTTTAGTTGTTTTTTCTGTATCCTCCATGGATTTCACCCTAGTGGGTAAATTTTTAGGAGCAAGACCAGTTCTTGATTCTCTTAGAAAAATGGTTAAAAGGAAATGGACTATTCGAGGAGAAGTTGATATTGCCCCAATGTTGAATGGATTCTTCTCTTTTGTTTTCAATTACATTGAAGATATGAATATGGTTCTTTATGGGGGACCATGGTCTTTTGGTAAATGTTCTCTGACAATTAAAAAATGGGAGCCTAACATGGATCTTTCAAATTCTTTTTTCTTAACCACCCCCATTTGGGCTAGACTTTCTGGTCTCCCTTTAGAATTTTGGCATGAGGACATTTTCAAAGGTATTGCCAATTCTTTTGGTGAATTAGTGGCATTGGATAATGCTACGATTTCCAGAACCAAACTTCAAAGTGCCAGACTTTATGTTAAAGTGGCTGACCTGAATCATCTCCTAGACAAGGTGGAACTAATATCCAAACTTGGTAAAAAGACTCAAGAATTTTTTTTTGAAGATCTGCCTAACTCTTGCTATGCTTGTAAGAAACAGGGGAATTTGGTTAAATATTGTCCCTCCAAAAGTAAAAAGCATCCAAATCATGTTTCAAATGGGAAAAAGACCAAGATCTAGCAAAAAAAAGTATGGAAACCCAAAGATGATTCTATATCATCACATGCTAAGGTGGATAAAGAGCCTTCATTTGAGAATGCAATCTTTGAGGAAGAAGGACATGGTTTTCAATCCAATACCATAATGCTTGAGCAAAGAATAGATGATCTAGCTGATTTATCAAAACAAATTGTTAATTATCAAAGGATAGAAGATCAAAGGAGAGATTTAGACGATAAATCCGTGCTAGACGAAGGTGAATTCTTGGCTGAAGTTGGAAATCAATCAGAGATGGGTGATCTTCCTATTTCTCAGTCCAGGGAGTTCCAAATTTTATCTTAGACAAATTATGACCTTCCTTTGGATGAACCCCCCCCCACCCCCTAGATGCTGTGATTGAAAAAGGAGATAACTCAAAGCATAAACCAAACCAAAGAAAAAGAGCTGATATTAAGAACATTACTAAAGGGGTAGAGACTAGAAGTAGCAAAAAAGTCTAGCAAACCAAGATAAATTCTCTTGCTTCTACTTTGGATAAATATGGAAAAAGAGCAAAACAACAGTCCAAGGTGAAACCAGATGTTGGTAATCTAGAAAAATTTGGAAAAAGAACCACTAAGCAAACCAAAGAGTTAGAAAGTATGTAGAATATTGCTGATGGTAGGCAGGCAACTATTTTGGATTTTACCCCTAAAAAATAGATATGAAAATCATTATTTGGTATATTAGGGGGCTGAACAGTACTCATAATCTGAATATTGTTAGGATGTTAGATAACAAAAGCCTAAGTTTCTCCTGCTTCAAGAATAAGTGCTGGAGAAAAAACATTTCTAAGGAAGTTGCGACTAGAAGAACAAATTTGATCAGCAATCGTAGGTGATTTTCCTAGTGTGGGAGGTTTCTCTGGTTGCCTTGCTTTCTAGTCTATTTTTCCAGGTTCTAGTGTCCTCGCTAGTTTCTTTTTCTAAACACTTCTGTTGGTTTCAGGTCCTTTCTTGACCTGGTTTAATTATACTACTGGTTTCGGGTCTGTTTAAAACCTGGTAGAGCTTCATGGTATATCTTCTTTTTGATGTAAAGGGTTTTGGGGCACCTTCAAAACTTGCTTTTACCTTAATCTAAAACAATGATTAACTTCATCTGACACCCAATCCTTCTTTTTCGATGAAAGATCTCCTACTTTAAATCATGATGACAATTTCTCATGCTTGAAATTAAGGCACTCCTTTAAATTATTACCTCTAGTCATCATAATTAATGCCATGGGAAAACAAAAAATTTCAACAATCCATAATCAATTTTTGCCAAGGAGCCTTAGTGGTAGAACCGATTTGAACTGCTTTGAACCAAGATTCAAAGTATTTCAAAAGAACAATTTGTAGTCTTGTGCGAATTACCTGCAGAAGAAAATGGCCAGCATAGAACCCTTTGATTGAACTACTTTGAACTGAGGTTCAAAGTGGTTCAAAGAGGTTCAGACAAACATAAGGAATGATGAGAAGCTTCAAAAGGTTTGTACAATGTTTTCGATGACTGGAAGAACACGAAGTGATGATAGGAAGCTTAAATAACTAGATGGGTAATTTAGGAAAAGTTCAAAATAGGGCAACTCATAATATGGCTAACAGGGGCTCTGACTAGGGAAAGGTACATGGAGTACACAAAGAACTCTGAAAACTAGAAACAAAAACAACACCAGAACCAAAGTAAAAGACAATGGGAAGGGGAAAGAAAATAGAAACATAATTAGAAACAAAAGGTATGTACATGATCAAAACCTTTAAATCATTAGATCTTTGTTAACTTTAAATCTTGCCCATTATAAGTAAAGGGCATAATTGTGCCATCTAGGTAACTTAGACAAAAAGTGTTTGGACCAACAACTTCAAAGATGATAAATGGCCATTTCCAGAGGGAGTCAAATTTACTATGTGCTCCTTTAGGTTCTCTCCTCTTGTCCTACAAAAAAACTTCATCTTTTTTTAGGAAACTGTGAAGCTTGGTTCTTATATCAAAAAATTGCTTCATCTTCATCTGATGTTCTGTAATATGATCAACAAGCTTTTGTTTTCTTCTTCTAATTTGTTAAAATACATTATTCTCTTCTCTAGGCAGTCTTAAAAAAAATGATCCTCAATCACAAATTGCAATTTTGAAGTAGAAAACTCTAGAGGTAGGGATATTTGAGCACCAATTCCTTATACTAGCTCAAATAGAGCCATGCCAATAGCCCTTTTAGGAGTAATACGATCAGCCCACAATGCTTCATACATTTTTTTGTGCCAATTATGAGGATTATCAACTACCAATTTTTTTACTATAGCAACAAGGATCTTGTTACTAGATCTTGCCTACCCATTCCCTTGATGAAAATAGTCCAAGGAATGAGCTAGGGATATGCAATGCTCATAGAAAAAAAAAGAAATCTCTTCAGATGAAAAATAGGTTGCATTATCTGAGACTATCTTTTGAGAAACCCCAAACCTGCCAAATATATATTCAAATAAGAATTCACATACCACTTAAGAATTGACATTCTTGGTTGGGATGGCTTCCACCCATTTGGTGAAATAATCAATGGTTGTTAATATGTATACATGCCCGACACTTGATGGAGGGCTTAAAGGTCCAATGAAATTGATGCCCCATTGACAGAAGGGTTCATCGATCACTACTGGCCTAAGGGGCAAGGCTGCCAGTTGAGGGCACCTAGTGAAAAGTTGACATTTTTCACAATTTTTTACAAACTTGTAAGCATCTTTAAACATACTTGGCCAGTAGAAGCAATTCTTGAGGATTTTAAAAGTAGTCACTGTAGATGAGAAATGCCCTCCACATACATCTGAATAATATGCTCTTAACAACTTTTGTTGTTGTTTTGCATCTACACATCTTAAAAATGTTCCATCCATCCCTCTCTTATAAAAAATATCATTGGAAATCACATATTTTGCAGCCTTCAACCTAAGATTCTATTTTTCTTTATAGCTCATGTTTGGAGGGCATTCACCATATGTCAAAAAATATGCTACATTGGAGAAGCAAGGGTCTATTGAACTTACTAACAAAATAATGGGCATTCCTTTAGTATTTTAAGGAGAAAAATCATTATTTTCAGCCATCAATTTGCATAAACCTCACCCTCTTACTAAAGAGGTAGGCTTAATGGTTAAATCATATTCTTGAACCTTAATTACCCATACAACTCTTTTATTTACCCCAATTTCCTACCAAGTTAATATACTTTTTAACACTGTTTCTAGCACATAGATAATTGAATGGGAATGTAGAATGTAATAACTAAATTGAACACCTTCACCATAGTGAATGCATGTTTCTCCATTTGGGTATAGTTTAATTCATGCTTCTTCAAGAGAAAGCTCATGAAAGCAATTGTGGCTTCATTGTCTTTATCATCCTTTTGAGTAAGAACACTAGATAGAGTATGTTCTAAAGCATAGCAATAAATGATGAAATCTTTTTCAAAATTAAGACTCACTAGCATGGGAGCATTTGAAATGGCTATTTTAATGTCCTCAAAAGCTTTCTTGCCCTCTTCCTACCATCTGAAGGGATGTTTTTTTCTCATCATACCCAACATATGTCTTACCTTTTTAGAAAATTCAGGAACAAAACTTCTTAAAAAATTGATTTGACAAAAGAAGAACTTCAAATCACTTCTATTAGTGGGCAATGCCAATTTCTATATTACATTCACCCTTTATAGGTTAATCCTTATACCATCTTTAGAAATGATATGTTTGAGAAATTTTCCTTCCTCTAGAAAGAATATAGGCTTTTTAGGGTTGAGGGATATACTGTGTTGTTTGCATCGGTCCAACACCATTCCCAAGTCTCTCAAGTGGTGTTTCCTTCTTTTAGAGTATATAGTCAAGTCATCAAGATATATTACAATTATTCTATCCCTTAAATATTTAAAGGAAGAATTCATTGCTCTCTAAAAATTTTCTCCTACGTTGATCAAACCAAATAGCATTTGATTGTAAGCAAAAGTGCCCTAGGCAGTAATTAAGGCCATCTTGTGTTGATCCTTAGGTGTAATGCTAATCTGATTGTATCCTGAATACTTGTTGAGAAATGACATAACTTTAGACCTAGCAACCATCTACAAAATATGATCCATAGTGGGAAGCACATAATTGTCCTTGAGACTGGCTTGATTCAGATTCCTAAAATCCACCCAAATTCTTATTTCACCATTTTTCTTTCTCATGGGGACAATATTTTCTACTGAAGTTGAGTGATGAATTGGATAGATTATGGTAGGCTTTCAACATCTTTTCCACTTCTTTAAAAATAGCCTTAGATACCTTAGGATTATAGTTTTTGAGCTTTTGTCTAAAGGTAGTAACTTCTAGCTTTAAAGGTATATGATGTACAAACTCTCCATTTCTAAAGTTCTTCAAGTCTTCATATCCCTATGTAAAGACATCACGATACTAGGCAAGGAGTTTAGACACCTTATCCTTCTCTTTCTTGGAGTAGGTTTGGCCAATGGAAATCTATTTTGGTTTTTCTTCATTTCTAATATTTATTTTTTCATGTTCCTCTGCACCTTTATCAGGCTCAATTCTCCCTTTTTTCATGCTATCATCTTTTCTTTGAAAGATATTTTCTAAAAACACCAATCCCTTTGGGATTTGATTACCTTTCAATTGAACAACTTCTCCGAATTTGGTTGATTCTTTTCCGATAGGTTTACCCTCATGGTTTGATCCTTCAAAGAAAGTTTCAACAAAATTTCCAACACATCCAATGAAATCCTTCAACTGTGCATCACTATCAAAAACCTACCAGTGATTCACATTATCTGGGACTGTAGGTCTATAAATCATTTCAATCCAATAGGTATCACTTTTGAACTCTGGGTGTGGTAACAATAAGGAAGTTGTAACAACTAAGGAGTCTGCTTTAGTA
The DNA here is from genome assembly GCA_028749045.1 of Cupressus sempervirens. Lineage (NCBI taxonomy): Eukaryota > Viridiplantae > Streptophyta > Pinopsida > Cupressales > Cupressaceae > Cupressus > Cupressus sempervirens. The sequence goes on from CM053783.1 coordinate 324,194,140, forward strand.
TTTTGAGAATGAGGTGCAAATTCAATACAAAAGGCTTCAAAAGATTCAATCTCATCCCAAACCAAATTTCTATAGTGTTTCAACCTATCATTTTTTATAGAAAATTATTTCCTTACCTATTTTACAATGAGTTCAACATCACCTCTTACCTTTAGTTTCTTCACCCCCTTTGCTTTGGCTTCCAACAAACCTAGGAGCAATGCTTCATACTTCATGGTGTTGTTTGTATTATGAAAATCTAATTTAAAAGAAAATGGAAATATGTTTCTTGAAGGTGAAATTAGAACAAAACCTATGTCTAATCTTGAATTTGAGCAGCTTCCATCAAACTCCAGAGTCCACAAGGCTTCTTCATAATTTTCTTTTTCAATTTCCTCAGATTGTTTATCAGGCAATATAACATAGTTTTCAAACTAACATTCTTCATATAGTATCTAAGCTTTAGGATTGTTTGAAGGTAAAACTATGTATTTATTCTTTGGTTCTAGCTCCAGTTTTATCTTTTTCTTCCCTATTGGGATGTAAGCTTCAAACCAATCCATCTTGATTTCTCCACTCATATCTTTACAGAGAGTCCTGCTGAGTAACATTCCATAATTGGCTGGTATGTTAGCTATCTATATAGTAAGTTTTAGCATTTTCTCTAGGTAGGCATAAAAAATAGCTTGCACATCTTTCACTTGGCCAACCAGGGATACTTTTTTCCTATCCATAGAATAACAACACCCAAAAGTTTTTGTAAGATCTAAGCCAAGGGATTTTGCAACAGGCATTGGCATAATATTATCTGATACTCCAGAGTCAATGATATAGTTGTTGAGTTTCTATCTATTTAATAATAATGATACATAGAAAGGATTGGGATTCCTCTCTTCTATTTCTCCATCAACAGTATTAACAATTGGTTCCCTATAAGGAGCATTTTTTTGTATCCTTCAAATATAAAACTAGGTTCACTTGAAGCCTTTAGGTTTTCAATCATATTATCAATAAACTGAGCATTAGTAGCAGAACCTCCCTTTACATATTGGACTAACTTGTCTAATTCTTTAGGATTCAATCTTAAATATTTAGCTGGAGAAATGGATATAGAAGAAGACTTAAAAAATTCTATGATATCAAAAGTTGACATACTAGCTGCTGATTCTATTTTGGGCAATATTCTAGGCTTTGCGTTGTTTGTAGAATCAACTTGTATGTGTTCTTTTCCTTTAACATTTGATAGGTTTGGACCAGTTCCTACATAGGTTTTTTGATTTCTTTGACCCTTGGTCATTACTGTACAAGAAGGGTCTTGAAGTGTCATGAAAACATCACCTCCCCTTTCTATGTCTAGTTCATATTCAAGAAAATAAGCACCTATACTTTCATTTTTTTCTTTTTCACTTTCAGATGATTGTTTTGCTACAAGAGCATCTTTCACTAATTGAACACAATCTATCCAATTAGTACAAGTTCTTCCATCATCCATGGTCATATGAAAAGAACACATTGTCTCTTTAGGGGCCTCTTCAATTTGCAACCTTGTTTAAGGGGTGGTCAATGTGGGGGTTTTGCCATAATTTTGAGGCTTTTGATGCCAATGAATGTCCTAATAAGGATCTTGGTAAGGGCCATGAGGTTTATTCTACTAGCTTTTCATCATTACCACATCATTCATCAACTTCTACATGACAAGATATGTAGGAGCAGATGATGAAGTGGTCCTAGAAGTTTGAACTTTTCTTCTCCATTTGCCAGTAGTAATAAATGCATCTTCCAATTGAATAACTAGCCTTTGGGCAGTGGGTAAATTAGTAACTACATCTTTAATGAGATAAAAACATACATCTAGAGGGACAACATTGACAAAGAATATCTTCTAGTTTTTTGCATTAGGTCTAGATGCTACAAGAATTCTTTGAATTAACCTATTGAATTTTGCCACAAATTCTCTCATAGGTTTGTGCATTTCCTTTTTCATTTGACTAAGTTGAAGTAACACAGAGCATTCATTATCAGGAGCTTTGAATCTATTTTTGAACATAGTTTTCATATCATTCCAACTAGTAATGGAATGCTAGGGTAGGTGATTGAACCAATTAGCAGCAAGATCAGTTAGTCTTCAAACAAATAGTCTAACAAAAATTTCTTGGGTAGGGATGCTTATAATACCACAAGCTATGGAAAGCCACTCAAATGATCATCTATTAAAACTTTACCATCTCCACTAAATTTAGGTATGGCACCTTTAGGTAATGCTGTAGGATTGGCACCAAGGTTTATTGGATCTATATTCTGCTCCCATGGTTGATTGAATATCATGTTTGGTAATATGACTTGTAGAGGTTGGATATTCAAATGAGAAGGAACAAAAGCTTTCAATGGGAGTAAATATTGCACTAAAGGTGAGAAAGGGGACTATTTTTGTGGGGAACTGGGTCTACTACAAGACTTAGTTTTCTTCTTTTTGGGATTATTAAAATCAGGCAAGAAAGTCAAATTATTTAAAGGTTCAAAGTTTTCATCTAGGATCCCCTTCTCTCTTTCTCCTCTTGTATATCTCCTAGCAGCCAACTCTACCTCTCACTTCTTTGTTTAGGGTCTTACAAGTGCTTGGGCAAGCCTATTGACCACTGCTTCTTCTTGAACTTCAGGCACACCCCTTAATAGTTCAGCCCATTGTTCTTCTCTTTCTAGGACACTCAACACTTCTTGAAATTGTTTGCTATTTCAACGCAATGTTTAGGCAATTGCAGTTAATCTGAGAATATATCCTCTTGTGTATCTTCAAATCTAAGATTAGGATGTAACATAGGGAACATATCATTATGTGGGAGAACCATTGTAATTCATAGCCCTTTTAAAAGTTTGGTTCTATTTAATAGGGACTCTCTCTAGTAGAGTCGCCAAAAATTTGTTATTGAATAGATTGTGTTTCTAATTACAAAATGGTAATTTACTCTATGCCCAAGACTTGGAAAGTACAAAAATGTTCACAATAGTTGAGAAAAATTCATATAATTTGTTTTCTCTTTGTATTTATAGGTATAGCTTCCTTTATGAGATTATTCAATGAATTAAAAACCAATTTCACACTTTTTCTAGAAAGTGCATAAGGCACTGTCAAATACTCCTAGGTAGTAAGGTGATAATTCATTCATACAATAAAGATAAAAAGCTCACATTCTTTTCACCATAACCATTTATTCAAAAGAAATTGAATGCTATAGCAACTTCATAGTAACCATTCAAGAAAATTGATCAATGTAAATTGCAGAAGAAACAACAGTAGATATCTCAAATGATAAATCAAATGTTCGTAAAGTAAAAAATAATTTGATCACTTCAAACACCAAGTTTTAAAGTGGGATCAAAGATTATATATATATATATATATATATATATATATATAGAAACTTCTTTCTTGCACACAATCATTTCAAAAAGCAAATATATATATGCTATCTATTTATTGCTATTCAAAAAGTACCTATTTCATTAGAGTATTTTATAGCTTTCTATTCCAACCCTTAATTAGTTCAATGCCCCATCATTTATAGTCTTTTTACATATCCAAAAGGCCTTCGTTAAAGCCCAACCATTTTAATTAAAAAAGTTATAGTAAAATAAAAATAGTTTTTAAACGGTTGCAAAAGACACAACCGGAAGTAACTATCTCAATCAGAATTCATTGCCGACCTTTTCCCCCTGGCTCAGTTTATCTTACCAACTTCCAGCTTCTGAAGGTGTTTGTAAATTCATGCATTGCATGAGAATGGCAGTTCTTCAAACTCAGTAGCTTAGACCTACATGCATCTTTTTTCCATTTGAATTCTTTGATCTTTAGACTCTGTTGTGGCATGAGGTTCTTGTTTAAACATAGCATGGATTCAATATTTGCCAGTGAAGTGAAATCACTAGTGGTAGGCAATTCATTGTCTTTAATATTTGTAATAGCATCATTGAAGATTTTTGTTAATGTTTCAAAATCCATGTTTCCATAATCAAACTATAGAATTCCTATAGGATTCACTATGTTTATAACCTTAAGAAGCTCCTCATGCATCCCAACAATCTTGTTTTCAATGGATTACATTTTTTTAATAGCTTCTTTGCAAATTGATTCTTTCTAGCTCATTTTATTCTTCATAGTGAACAACATACAAGAATATACAATTTTTATAAGGTTCTCACTTAGGAATTTAAGTACTACATACTTTTTAACTTTGGTTGCCTAGAACACAATAGCCTAACGCTAACTCCATTCGATTTCCTACCTAGGAATAAGGGTTTGAATTTCACCCAAGAGCATTTCCCCTTTAGCATACATAGTGGTAAAATCTAGGATGAACTTGTTACCTTGTTTGAAAATAGAATTCACCCAATCCTACATTGCATCCAAAAGAAATTTCCCCTTTTGCATCTGTCTAACTAGTTGTTGGCTATCTACAAAATTAGGATAGAAAGATTGAGGAGTTTGAACAACTAGTAGGGCCCCGAGATTCATCAGTGAATCTATATAAGTGGTCATGGTCATGACTAAGGCTTTGAGTTCCTTCTTCTCTCTGCTATCTTTTTTCAACTAGGTTAACATATGATCAATAGAAAACTTGAAGAAGTTATTACCTACATTTCTAGTGATGGTCTCAAGTTCAACTGAAGTAACCTTGAAGCCTTCGCTGTCAATTTCTCTAGATTCAATTTTCTATTTATACATGTCCAATTCTATTGTGATTTTCCTAGTTAATGGATCTTTAACTAAATGAGCATCATTTTTTAGCTTTTTAACCTTGGAACCATGAGCTACATACTTAGTTACAATATCTTTCATAGGTGTACATGCTGGTTGCAAATTCCTTTTCTTACTGACTGAGTTAGATAACTAGGATGGAACAATGAGAGTATCAAGGATTGTTTGAGTATGCTATGTAGGGGTCATGAATTTTGGGGTGTCTACCCTAGGAGCTTCAATCTATTGCATGTCATCATCAAGGTTGTTTGAGAAACCAAGACCATCGCCTAAATCCTATCCTTGGCTTAACATCTTTTCCTTCTGAACTTCTCGCTGCATGAGAGCTTCATACTTGGTTTTAGATCTGGTTTGAGGAGCTATGTTCTATGTATGAGTTGGTGTCCTTTTCTACTTACCAAGAGTCGACACACCACTTGTAATAGGAGATGAAACTTGGATGTTAGAGGTTAGTGGTTTAGGAAAAGAAACCATCTTTGGAGATGGTTCATTGACTACTTGCATGCTCTACCTCCTTAGCCAATTGTTTGTATGGGTGAGAATGGATCTAGTTCTTAGATTTATGTCATCTTCTTCTTCCTAATTACAATCCACTTCTAGTTTTCTTCAGTCACTAGCCTCCTCCCACCCCAATTCAACAATGTCTAAACCATCTTCAACTACTCTTTCTAGTTGAAATTTCAATTTGAGGGGATTAATTTGTTGAAGTGTTAATCTTGAGTGGTCTCTTTTTAACACTTCTTCATCATCTTTACAATCCTACCATAAGTCTTCCAAGTGTGGAATTGTAGATGACTAACCCTTCAAACCAAGAACAAAACCAAAACCAAGCAAATTACTTCCTATGACTGAGGCATTGATCATGCTACTACAAGTCAAAGAATTGAGTTTGATAGGAAATAATAACTCCCAATTCTCTTGAGGTAGATTATCTTTAATGATAGAGAATAGCTACCTGCAGACTTTAGCTAAAACAAAATAGTCAAGTCCATAATGTGGTAACCTCATTGGTTCATCCTCAAACCCACCTACCCTCAAATAGGTGAACTTAGGGAACTGTATGTAATAGCTTCTGTAGTTTTGAATAAGTTTTTGGGCTTCTACGGACAATCTGGGCATGGGTGCCTTTTTCAGAGATAGATGCACACTTTCTACCAATACACCATGTACTTTTCTAAAATTTTCTAACACTTTATCTCTTTGAAGTAGCAGACAATATTGATAGACTATTATTTCCTCACTCCAAATTTCATGAGGTAGGGAAGTAAGATTACTAACACAAGCAATGTAGTATGCAAGATAAGAGGCCATATAGAAATTTTCCTTAGACTCCTTAGCATGTTTAAGCTGTGTTCTTAATGAGCTAGCAATTATTTGAGCCCAATCCATCTATTGTTCTCCCTTTAAAATAATCTCTACATAACGAAACATCTATTCTTCAAAAAGGAAGACACCAGTTGAACCCTTAACTCAATGTAATAGTACTACAAGATCATAAATATGAGGTTTTAGACGATCTTTTCTGACTATCTTAGGTAGCCTTGAACCTCTACCATAATTAGTTTCTATCTACTTCCTAGTTAGGATATTATGGTATTCTCTTGGGGTTTCTTGGTACTCAGCTAGGGATTGGAGAAAATGCAATGAATGTACATTCTGGTAAATGTAACATCGAGGGAATAATTTCCCTAGAGATTGATAGCACAGGTTCCCCATATTTTTTTAGGATACTTTTACTCCTCGCATCATAATGATCAATAAAGAGTTAGAACAATTCAAGGCTTAACAAGGCAAGAGGGAAAGTTGCAGCTTCAATCAAATCACTAGTCGAAATTTCCATACAACCATTCAATTCATTGGCTCGCTCAAGGAAATTTGACTGCAACTTTTCCAATCTAACACCTTCTAAATTGGTATCATAGATAATAGGTCTCTTGCATTCCAAACTCAAAACATTCCCAAAGAAATGTAACACAAATTTCATCTTAAACAAAGAAAGAAAGGCTCAAACTAATTCTATCTTGAAATGCACACAAGCAGTAGAACAAAAAGAAGATTTTTCTATGTTCTCACATGTGTCTTGCTAAGAAAAATGGCCTCATTTCTTGTCCCTTAGTAGCTCCTTCTTCAAATCCCTTTTTCACATGATAAACAAAAAGGAAAACCTATGCTCTTTTTAAGGGAAAAAGAATGTGCATGTGAAAGTACAGCCTCATAATGAGGCATTCATAATAAATCAATTGCAGTTATGTTCACATGTTCAAAATCTTTTGATGTGACCTTTTTATTAAATACTTCCCTTTGCAGCTATATTGACTATGTTAACTTCATCTGACACCCAATCCTTCTTTTTTGATGAAAGATCTCCCAGTTTAAATCACGATGATGATTTCCCATGCTTGAAATTAAGGCACTCCTTTAAATTATTACCTCCTGACATGGTAATTAATGCCATGGGAAAACAATGGCTTTCAACAACCCACAATCAATTTCTCCCAAGGAGCCTTAGTGGTAGAACCACTTTGAACTACTTCAAACCAAGATTCAAAGGGGTTTGAAGTATTTCAAAATAACACTCCATAGTCTTGTGTGAATTACTTGCAGGAGAAAATGGTCAGCATAGAACCCTTTGATTGAACTACTTTGAACTACTTTGAACCAAGGTTTAAAGTGGTTCAAAGAGGTTCATACAAACACAAGGAATGATGAGAAGCTTCAGAAGGCTTTGTACAATATTTTCAATGGCTAGGAGAACATGAAGTGATGATAGGAAGCTTCAATAACTGGATGGGTAATTTAGGGAAAGTTAAAAATAGGGTGACTCACAATATGGATAACAATATTTCAATCCACATCTTGACCTTTCATATATGAAATCTAATTTCAAGTTGTCTTTATTACCATTTGAAATAAACAAATAACATCTACTAAGTCAACCTACATAAACCAACAAATAAATAAAACTAATTTTCTATAGGTTAGGTAAAACTAAAAACTAGGTCACTCGGTTACCATTGAGTTCCTTGGTAACTGATCTGACTAAGTTTACACTAAACTCCTTTGGTAAATGACCTAACTTAGTTTACATAGGAATCTATGAACTTGGCTTCTTCTGAACTTGATTCTAAGTGGTAGTGCACTGTTAGAGTATAACATTTGTGTAACATCAATGACAATATACAATTGAATAATTGTTATCAATAATCTTCCTCTCTGGCATTTATGGAAACACAACATGTAATTAAGCCAACAAGACTTAGAGCAATTAGGATGATTTGTAAGATTTTATAATATCATTAGTTTTATTCTAATTATCCATCCATTCATGAGAACTCCCTTCATCTTATCTCCAAACTTCGGATTAGATTAAGTTCTCCCTCTTGTAGATTACTAGCTCTGATTCTTCTCTATTTACATCAATCTCTCCCTTAATGAATATATGACATGATTCTCTCCCTCTTTGACATCAAATGCTAAAGACTTTACATAGTAATTTTACATTTCACTTTATGTATTGATTCATATGCAATGAGCTTTGACTTATTTGCATCAACTTGATAGTTCTTTAAAGTAGTTTGGTTGATGCATCAGTAATCTGTACTCTAGTGAGAATTAGATAAGGAAATGACCCCTAACTTTCCTCTTAGGTAAAAAAATCCATCATTAGGTAATGGTTTGGTAAATATGTTAGCAACCTAATCCTTTGTTTTAACATATTCTAATCTGACCTCTTTATCTTGAACTAATTCTCTCAAAAAATGATACTTGATTGCAATGTGTTTTATCTTGGTGTGCATCACTAGATTTTTAGATTTATTGATTGCACATGTGTTATCACAATAGATAACCACTAGATCCTTGATGTATTCCTTCATTCTTGATAAAATTTTCTTGATCCACATTATGTTGGAGCAATCAACTAATGCAGCAACATATTTTGGATCTACTATAGACTGAGAGATACAATTCAGATTTTTTCTTGTCCAAGATACTAACCTCTTTCCAAGAATGAATGCTCCTCCACTAGTACTCTTCCTGTCATCAATTCTTCTAGCCCAATCAACATCAGTAAAGGATTTTAACTCAAAGTTTAATCCTTTCTTGTATCATAAACCATAGTCTTGAGTGCCTTTTAGATATCTCATAATTCTTTTAATTGCCATCATGTGATTTTCTCTATGATTTTTAGAGAATCTTGCAACTATATGAACTACTAATGCAATATAAGGTGTTGTATGAAAAATACATTGAAGTTTCCCAATCATAGATCTATAGATAGTCCAATTTACCTCTTTTGAATCATCATTCTTGGATAGCTTATGTCTAGTAGACATAGGTGTTCAAACTAGTTTAGAATCTTCCATTCTAAAGGTGTTCAATATCTCCTTTGTTTGCAACTTGGCTTCTTTTGATTGAGACTTAGTTAGCTGAAACTTGGTCTTCTTTATTCGAGACTTTGTTTCCATAGTCCATGACTTAGGTTCCTCTATCCAAGCTAGAAAGCATGTAGTTTTAGTGAAGTCTAAGTAAAACAAATTACCTGTAGTCGAATTGCCAGTTCCAACTAGGTTTCCTTTACCATCCAAAAGCCTAGCCTTGCCATTCATGAATTCTACCTTGAATCCAATGTTGTTTAGCTGTGCCACACTTAAAAGATTATGTCTTAATTCTTCAACCTAGTAGGAAATATCACATTTTATTCCACCAATCAATGCAATAAATCCTTTTACCTTTACATAACATGGTTCATTATTTCCAAATTTAACACTTCCACCATCATAGTGCTCCAAGTGTGCAAACTTAAATTAATCACTAGTTATGTGCTGTGAACAACCATTATCTATTATCTATGTGTTATTCTTGATAACAAGAGAAATAAGTGCCATATTTTCATTATCCTCATCATCTAATTTATCTTTAATAGAAATATATATACCATTTCATCTTCATCATCACTATCAAAATCTTTAGCAATATAATAAGATTTCTTACCTTTTTTTTAGTCTTTATAGCTCTTGAAATCTTTCTTGCCTTTGAAATTTTTGTATTTCCTATCATCTTTAATTTCCTTGTTTGGACACCTTACAACAATTTGACCAACTTCTTAACAAGAAGAAAAAATCAATGGAATTTTGCCTTTAGATTTACCTTTTCCTTTTGGTAATCTTCTTGCAAGTAGGGCTTCAATGGCTTGAAGGTCATCATCAAATTCTTCTTCTTCTTCACTATTAGACTATTTTTCTTTTGAGTTTCCTCACTTTCTACCAAGGGTTAGATTGGCTTTGAATGTTAATTCTATGTTGTGAGATCCATGAAGATAGTAATCAAAATTATCCAACTCAAAAAGTTGTTAACCTTCCCACTAGTGCATCCAAAGTTATATCACTTTTGGGATCACATCTCATATCTTGAATAAATGAAACTCTAATTGCATAAATAAGAAGAAGAGTTCTTATTAGCTTGTTGACTATTGTTGCATCTTCTATTTTTCTCCTAAAGCTTTGATTGCACTCACACTTTCTTTGATTCTCTCATTGTGTTTTGCAATGTTTTTATCTAACCTTATTTACCTCTTAAAGTTTCTACTTTGGCTCTCACTACATTTTCATCTCCTCCATAGATTTTTTGAAGATTGTTCCACATTTCATGAGAAGTAGGACAATCTTTGACTTCATCAAATGCAGCTTCATGAGATCTTGCCATGCTTTGAAGTTTCCTTTGTTCAACTTAGGAATCTCTCTTCAATAAGATATCTTAATATTTAGCTTAGGTCATTAAAACCTTTCTAGTAAGCACCAAGAGCTTTGATACTAATTGTTGGAAATACAAGAGGAGTAACTAAGAGGGGAGGGGTGAATTAATTACCATTAAAATAATTCCAAATCCCTTAGATGTCAATACAAAATTCCTTTCAACTCACAACTCAATTAGAACTAGATATTTACTATAACTTGGTTGACAAAAAAATCTTAAGATAATGATGTATATCAACCTTTAGTAACTGAGTTGTAGAAAGATAAAGCAATAATAAAATAACATGAACACATGAGACACCAAGATTTAATGTGGAAACCCAATTTTGGAAAACCACCAATGCACCTAGTTATGACCTTTCACTCTTCTGAAGTGAGCCCTGTTAGGATCCAACCATGTTAAAGGTTACAAAACACACTATTAGGTGTGACCCTATTAGAGGATTTGAATCACCCTACTAGGACTGGCCTTGTTAGAGGTCTTAAAAAAATTCAATCTAGAAATCCCACATGGTTAGAGGATTTACAAAATGATTGTTAAGTCAATTATGTTAAGAGTTTTCTTTACTGCTACAATTGTTAGAGAGTAACAATGATTGATCTAATTGATAAAGGAACTAAATTTTAGATTCAAATCACTATTCTGACTTATCCTCTAGATCCTTATTGATCACAATATTCTTTTCATCTCCTTGGATACTCTGCTCTAAATTAGATATCCTTCATTATTCAAATCTTATCTTCTTCTCCACTTTCGTATTTCAATCCACGTCTTGACCTTTTGATATATATGAAATCCAATGTTAATATTTCTTGATTAAACTTTAAAATAAATAAATAAATAACATCCACTGAGTTATATTGCATAAACCAACTAATAAATAAAACTAATCTATTTTAGGTCAACTAAAACTGAAGATTGGGTCACTTGGTTACCACTGAGTTCCTTGGTAACCGACCTGACTTGGTTTACAATAAACTCCTTTAGTAACCAAACTAACTTAGTTTACATAGGAATCCCTAAAATTAACTTCTTCTAAACTTATAATCAACTAATACTAGAGTCTTCTAAACTCAGTTTCAACTATCAGTGCTCAGTTAAATTATAACATTTGTGTAACACCAATGACAATATACAATTGAATAATTGTTATCAATATCTGGAACCTACTCTTTGACGGTATTTTGGAGATGTTCATTGTAGATTCATCAACCTAAATCAACTTGGTTTTAGGACATCCTTCAAATTTGACCTAATCCTTTAGTTGCTTCTTGCCGAGAGATTTTTGGGTTTTATTCCTTTCATTGTTTCATTCCAAGATTCGTAGCTAAATATTTAGAAAAAGGTTCAGATCCACAATATTTTGAGCTTAATTACATCTTACACAAAAAATTATGAGGTAAGATTATCATATATTTACTTTCATATCTTTATTAGGCTATTTATGTGTATTTCAAATCTATATTTGTCATGTCTCTTGTTTACATTGCATGAAAGAGAACCTTGTTGGCATACTTCCTTAATGAGTCTCTAGATTTTGTATTGGAATCCCTCTATCCTCTTTGCAGATTTTGATAATAAAATTTAGGGCTTATTGAGAGTTATTATTCGAAGCCTTTCTTTCTCTTGTATTAAATGGATTAGGAGGAAACTGTTAAACTTTCATAGTCTTGTTTGCATTGTTATCATTGATGCCATTTCCCCTTGAAAATTTTGGTGAACCTGATGTAAACTCTCCTTCTGTTTGATCTTGGTAGTTGAATATTTTATTTATGCATTACATTCATAAATTAAAAAATTCAATAATATCTTACATTTTAGGATTACTTTGCATTTTACATTTTTTCTCTTGAGTGATATTGCTTTGCATAAAGATGCATGATTTATTTTATGAGTACTTTGATGATGTATCTATTAATAAACCTTTAAAGGTGTATAGTTGTAAAGGGTTAGATGAAAAGAATGAGATCTTCATTGAATCTATTCCTCCTAAAAATTCCTCTACATATTTTATATCTATCCTTTGCAATAGGGTTAACCATGACATCCTATGTGTGATACTATGTGTAGTATTAAACTGATGCAATTTCCTCAACCACTTATCATTCTTAAAGGATGTCCACCTCAATAAGTTGTTATCACTCTAAAGGGAGTTTGTTAGGATCATAAGCCTCTTATATTCCTTAAAGGGAAACCCCATTATACTTTAGTCTCTCAAACTTATCCCACACATAATAATCCCCAACTGAATATTCTAGTAGTTCCTACACCTTTACCACCTTCTTAACACGTGCTTCCTCAAGCACATCATTTACCTAGTTTCTTTGGAATGGAGTATGATTTGGCTAAGAGAAGCTTCATGTTACTCCTATTAAAATATTTTTATGGGAACTTATTCAAATAGCCCCTACTTATCACAAATTTTTACAAAATAATTTATCTACTCTTCCAGAACGTCCTTCTAATTTGGATAATATTAATTCTTTCTTAGAGTGTATGCATGCTATACATTATCCTCTTTAGATTACATTTTTGAACATGATTTTACACCTAAGGAAGTTCAAGATCAGTATGATTCTCTTATGCTTGTGGTATTTGTCAATGGAAACCTTATTCAAAGAACTCTAATTAGATCAAGATTGAATTTTTTTAGTTTAGATATGTTGAAAGCTATCAATGTTAATATGTAGGCTATAAAGTTGGATAGTTTCCCCATCCATGGCTTGGATAAGATTGCAATTTTTTTTTTGGAGTTATAACTCTTCCTATTAAGGTCATTCCTATTGTATTAGATACTCTAATTAATATGATGTTGACACCTCTCAAATATAACCTTCTTTTGGGAAGAGCATGCTTGTAAAATATGCAAGTTATTCCCTCTACTCTCGATCCCAAAGTTAAGCATATCTATGATAATGTGATGTATAATCTTCATGCAGATGATAGACCTAATAGTTTCTATAATGTTTAATTTCCTAAGGCATTAGGACCTAGGGAAGAAAAATAGAAGGATAAAACCAAAAATCAATCAAGTGAAAAACCTTCCTCTTGTTTATATGAAGATGATTGAGATAATTTAGATTTTAAGCCTATATTCATTGGAGAATACAAGGTATATGATCTCTCTTTCATGATAAAATATGAACAATCTAAAGATAAAAAACTTGCTTTAACTCCTCTTTCTAAAGAGTTAAGTAATAATTTTATTGCTTCTTCATCTAAGGAAACTATTGACACAAAAGTCTACACCCCTTCCTGATGTGTTATCCACAAGTGACTTTATGTAACATCGAAAAAACCTCCAAGTGTGGGACCTGCACTTTGAAGTTGAATCTCTAGACGAGGTTGACTTCCTTACAATCAAGATGTATCTAAACTACCACTTTGAGGGAAAAGGGAGAGATAATGTATGAAATTAAAATGCTAAAATAAAAAGAGGGGTGATGCACCAGATTTAAATTTTGGTTATAACTCTTCCTATGAATGCACTACACATTAACGAAAGACTTAAATACACTAATCTAAAACCTATTCTACCTTACAAGAACTTGTATGTAGGTTTGAACCAATCAGATGCTAAAAGGACATGGATTTTCACTTATGTAGCAAATGTCAACAAATAAACACAATAATTGAAATCAAGAAAATAGATAAGAATATCTAACACAAGGCATAAATTTACACAAGATAGCTAAATGGAAGAATACCTAAAAGATAGTATTTCATTAATGGTAGGGAAAAGAAAATAAATTGTAGAGAATAAGGCTACTATAAAAAGCTACCAGAGAAGAACCCTTAGAAATACTTACAAACTACTTTTTAAAGAGTTCAGGCATAAATTGAATGAAACCGTGAAGTTCAAACTGCAACCATTGGAGTTAAGCTACAAAGGTGAGAAATAAGTGAAAATTAGAAAGAAATCTAATTGTTGAAACCAATTTCTCATGGAAGTGACAAGGAGAGAAAAAAGAATGCACCCAACTGTAAAAGTTCAATTACAAGAGATTTGATCATTACAAGTAATGAATAGGCATGAATATACATTGGCATCATAGAATAAGGACCCAAACTTTTTTCATAATAAAGAACTAGCCTTGGAAGAGTATGCCATCCATACAAGATCAAATCACACCACTATTAAAATGCAAGGTGGGATAACACACAAAGTTAACCCACCTACATAAAATATAGAGTTGAACCGTGTGGAAAAGAATAGATCTTACCTAAAAAGTGATGACCATTGATGAAAATCCTTCATATTTTAATGAACAACCAAGATGCTACAATAATCTTCCAATGAAAGGTTCAAACAAAATTGTAGATGAAGAACCCTTACAATTATGATTATTTGTGCCTTCCCCAATACAAAGTGGAAGAAACAAAAAATTATTTTTCTATTTTGCACCCTACCCAAAATAACCTTTGAAAAATAGTGCAATGGGTTAACAAAAATGTTAACATTCTGCCATTTGGCACAACCTGTTGGTCTAACAAAAAAGTAACACCTGGAAAATTCAAAAGGAGCTGATGTCACTATTTTGCAAAGGGAAGAAAGGAAGCTTTGTGAAATAGCCAAAAGCTTTTCTATTTTGCAAAGGGCATGAAAGTGGCACTATGAAATATAACTTGAATTGTTAATTGCAATTTTTTGGCATGCTAACCCATTGTTGAAGAATCCAACCCATTGAATTTTTTCTAGATCAGTTATCAATGATGGGATGAATGGGAGGAAAAATAGCCAACATATTTGGTGACTCAATAAGATACTTGCCTGCTAAGCATAAGATCATTGACCTTAAGAAATCCATTGGACATAGAGTCACCAAAAAAGAACAACACATTATCCCACCTACAACATCACAAAAAATAAAACCTTTTCAACTAACAAAAAACTTACAAAACTTTCTATCTTTGGGAGGGAATAGCTATGCTTGTGCACTTCTTGGAAAGATAAAAAATACCTACTCTACTATGTACAAGTATTTACAATTACATAAATCAAACACAACCATTAATTGGCTTGTTCAAGTAGATTGTTATAAGTTGGTTTTTTCTTTCATGCATGTGGGCAATTGAGAATAGAATCAAGCATGAAAAGCATACTACTTCACTTTGTAAAACTTTCCCAATACTGAGAACAAATAAGCTCTCAAACATTGGAACATCTTGATTTTGAGCAAGACAAACTTGCTTGTTCATGTGACAATCTTCCTTATACTTTAAAATAAGCATAACTAGGGGAAAAATGTTGTTTTTCTACAAAGATAGATGCCTTATGGGGCATCCTCTTGATGGCTTCAAGCCTAAGCAATCAACCTTGCTCATGTTTTTATGCTTTACAATAGTTGTATCCTCTTGGCCAACATGGGATGGCTCTGATGGTATGGATGATAATGTGTGTGTCTCTTCATGTTGTTTTTGCAACACATTTTCCTCCTCTATCCCATGTCAATGCTTTCAAACAAGGGGTTGCACCTCCTACACTTATACATGCTCTTGTGATGTAGATGAAAGGGTTGGTTGTGTCTCCTTTGATGTCTCTATTGTAGCACACAACATGCTCATGAGCTTCACATGTAGTTATTTCTTACATATTTCCTTTTATGTACCCAATTACCTTGTAATAATTTCCTTGTATTCTTGTTGTTGGGCCTCCAACTACTCTGCATGTTTTTCCTCAAACTACCCTTTTTGTGTTTCTAGCTACTACAATAATGTTTCTCCATTTGGATTATGTGATATCTCATGAGAAGAAACATATACCTCTTGTACTTGGGGTAGCCCAAGAAATGTTTCTTTCTCCACCATATCATTAATGACTTCTTATTGCAATTCTTGGTCTCACTTTTCTTCTTTTTGCAATAGGCCCTTGGGTTCTACCATAGGCTCAAAAACCACATTTTGTTCCTCAAGGATAGGAGCAACCTCATTATTCTTTTCCTCCTTAATCCCATCTTGTAACACATATTCTTCAATTGGAAGATTATCTTGTGTTGTCTCTAACATGGGAAAATTCATGTCCACTTCATTAACAATGAAGAAGGGACAACAATCATTTAGGGGCTCACTATCATCAACATGGGAAGGTGTCTAAAGTGTAGATTGAGGACCATGAGAGCTTGAAATGGAAATATAAGGAGGACTTCTCTATCTGAAGCTCAAAAACCTATGCCTTGGAGGATCTTGTACTTAACTTCCTACATTTGGGCAAGCTTAAGCCTTGACTCCTCCTCATATTTTCTCTATCTTAATTCTTCCTCCTCCTAACACTAGATGAGGGCATGGTGAGGCTCATTGAAAATATCAAACACCTTAGACACCATGGTGTGAACATAATGGTCATTCTCCCAAATATCTTTGTCATCATGAAACTCCTTAAGCCAATAATTCATAAGGGGCATAGCATAAGAAAAATCCCCACAAACTATTCTTGGGCATGGATTTTCAACATAGTTAAAAATATTTTCAGGGTCAAAAAAACTAGATCTTAAACTATTTGAATGATCCTAGAGCTCAAATAGCTTTGACCTAAGGTCAATGTAGGGTTTTATAAAAGAATGAATAGGTTGGTCATTTGATGTTGTAGGGGAAACCAAGTTCAAAGAGGCTTCTAAATATGGGCTTTATTTTGTTTTCCTCTCTTTCTACTCTTCAAACTCTTGGGTTGTGATGAAATTGAAGGGGAAAATTTTAACATATTCATGGCATAAATAAAGTGATGAGTTGGAGTAAAATTAACCTCCTAGTGATTAGGGTAGTCATGTTGATTATAACTAGGTTGTGGATGATATAGAGGATATGATGGCCGAGGAATAGGCTCTTCATGATATGGGGGAAAGTGGGAGACATCTCTATGGAGGGAAACCATGATAAAGCATTTAAGAAAAAAACTTCATAGAAATCCTAAAGAAACATTAAAAAACCAAAATTGATTTACTCATACCAACACTTGGTCTATTAAAACTGGTAGATGCATAGAGTCACCATGGTGTTAGATGAATTCTTACAAAGGATGATGACATTGAGAAAAACATCAAATTTCTCAATGAATGGATCTCAAATTGGCTGACCAAAAAACTTATGAACCAAAATCTTGTCCCATGGGGCATGCCAAAAATTGTTGACACAAAAGTCTACACACCTACCCAACATGTTACCCCTAGGTGAACTTGTATAACATGGAATCAACCTCCAAGTGTGGGATATGTGCTTTGAGTTTGAATATCCTTAGAAATCTGAACTCCTTATAATTAGGATGCATCTAAACTACCACTGTAAGGGATAAAGGGAGAGATAATGAATGGAATTAAAATGCTGAAATGAAAGGGGGGTGATGCACTAGATTGAAACTATGGTTACAAATGTTCCTATGAATGAACTACACATCAATGAAACACTCAAATACACTAATCTAAATTCTATTCTACCTTCTAAGAACTTGAATGTAGGTTTGAACCAATCGAATGATGGAAGGAAATGAATATTCACCTATGTAGTAAATGCTAGTGAATGAACACAACAATACTAATCAAGAAAATAGATAAGAACATCTAACACAAGGCATAAGTCTACACAAGATAACTAAATGGAAGAATAGGTAAAAAATTCTATTTCATTAATGGTAGGCAAAAGGAAACATTTGGAAGAGCATAAGGATACTCCTAAAAAGCCAATAGAGAAGAACCCTTAGAAATATTTACAAACTATCTTTTAAAGAGTTCAGGCATAAATCAAATGAAACCATGAAGTTTAAACTCCAAATACTAGAGTCAAGCTAAAGAGGTGAGAATTATTGAAAAACAGAAGGAAATATGATCATTGAAACCACTTGCTCATAGAAGTGACAAGGAGAAACAAATGAATAGGCATGGAGATACATTAGCATCATGGAATAAGACTCCAAACATCATTTAACAATAAAGAACTAGCCTTGGAAAAGTGTGGTGGATGTAAAAGATTAAATCACACTTCTATCAAGATGCGGGATGGGATAATACACAAGGTAAACCCACCCATGTAAAATATAGAGTTGACCCATGTGGACAAGATCAAATCTTGCCCAAAACATGATCGGTATTGATGAAGATCCTCCATATTTGAATGAATAACCAAGATGCTGC
This sequence comes from Cupressus sempervirens, assembly GCA_028749045.1. Classification (NCBI taxonomy): domain Eukaryota; kingdom Viridiplantae; phylum Streptophyta; class Pinopsida; order Cupressales; family Cupressaceae; genus Cupressus; species Cupressus sempervirens. Next base: position 324,212,746 of record CM053783.1, read on the forward strand.
AAGAATCTCCTAATGAAAGAGTAAAATAAAATTGTAGATGAAGAACCCTTTAATATTTAATGGTTGGCACATTACCTAATGTGTCGTGGAAGAAACAACAAAGGATTTCATGGATAATATCATATTTGTGTCATTTCTTCACAATTTTGTAACCTATATCTATTGTCATGCATGGAATACTATTAGACCTCTAGATTGATAGATCTTGTAGGAAACTACATAGACTCCAGATTTAATTTCCAAATCTATTATAGTGTCCACTTTCAAACCTCTTTCATCTAATTGAGCCTTGGTATTCTCTGCAATTTCATTTTTTGACACCATCCAAATGGTTTTGACCTTTTCTATAATAGGGTATCAGATGACCATATGGATAACATCCTTGGCAATATTAATTGGTCCATCTAACCACATGTGCATATCATGCACTCTACTCAAAACTAACCTAATCCAAATTTCCTTAAATTTTTTTAGAAAATGTAGGGCATGAGAGAAACTAGTTGCTTCTAATTCTTGCACTCATCTTTCAACTTTCCATCAACACACATTTGACCATACACTTCATGAAGTTCATGATCTCAGACTTTGCCAATTTAATAGTGATAAAAGGAATGGATATCATTAACAAGTAAAACCCTAGGTGGAATTTTAGATAGGGAAACCACCTTGTAGTGCCTCTCCCAATGGATTTATGTAAGTCATCATTATGGGTGCAACCCTGATGGTCTTGCTTTGTACTTCTTTATGAAAAAGTGAGTGATGTAAATTAATTATTTTAGTACAATTAAATAAATGGTTAAATTAGATGATTTAATGCATTTATTTCTTTGGCTATATTATTATATGCAATTGTACTTGATTTTTTTGTCTAGTGTGCAAGATTTATGTCCCTTGCAGTGGCATAGTGAGTTAGTGATTCAACTATTCATATCTAGCCAATGTCATCCCTGTATGGTTGACATATCTTATTTAATTGATTAATTAAACCCTCTATTGATTTAATAAATCTAGACTCATTTGCATTATGTGATTAGACCTATGAGCATGTCTTTGCATTCAGAGGTTCACATTTGTCGTGAAATTTAGTAAAGAATTCTCTGATTTATTGGTTTAACAAAATTCTAGGTTTTAATTATTTAATTTAATTCCCAATAGCTTTTTTGTAGTTTAATTCCAATTACTTGGAATAACCTATTTTTTTTTGGGTTGATTAAGGGTTTAACTAGGTGATCTGGTTAATTAACCTAAGCCTTTTATTCACTTGAAAAGTGAATGTATATTCAAAAAGGAATTTTATTCCTCACTTCTCACTTTTTGAAAAAGAAATTTGAGAGAAAATTTCAAATCCTTTTTAAGAGGAAATACTATTTAGTTTTTTATGGGAGCTATGGGTATGGAATCATCATGAGGTTGGTCTCATTGGATCTAGCTCGGGGAGACCTTTTATTGTCATGATTTTTGGAAGTTTCTGCATGGTTTTTATTTTACTATTTAGGTTTTCATATTTACCCTTTTGGTTGTTAGGTAGGGCTCTCCTATTTTACTAGTTCAACTATATTTATACTTCTTCTTTGGTATCCATTTGGTTGGAGGTTGAGAACTAGTGTTCCCCTCCATTTATGATTGCTAGCTCTACTTGGTTGGGCTGATATAAGCATTTTTTTATTTTTTCAGATGGGGGTTTGGCATTTTGTACTATTATGCTTGTTTTTTTTGCATACAAGGTTCAAACCCAATTTTTATTTGATTTTTGTGGTTCATTTAACCAAGGGTAGAATGGGTTTTATTTTTGTGGATTTTTGTCAACATTGGGTTTTTGAGTTTTTTGCCTCGATTTGTGTACTGCCCAATTTTCTTAGGTTTTCTTGGCATGGTGTTGGTTGTCAATTTAAATTATTTGTGGGATTTCTATCCAACCACTATTGTATCTTTATGTTTCATTGGGACACATAATTCATCTATACTCCCAAATTTAGGTCGGTTGAGTGAGTTCATGATATTTAGTGTTGTTGCCATTTTGAGATTCATGCAGAATCTAGAGTCCTAAATATAGGCCGATTAAGTGAGATTATTGTACTGATTTAATTGTTTCATTTCTCATTTCTAACCCTTACATTGTTATTATGTAATTATTTTTTGAATTTGGTTGTGCCCACGCATGAGTACGTGTGCGTGCAATTGATGGGATCTTGTGAGACCCAAACTCATGGCTATAGTTTGGTTAAGGGATTGTTCATTTGGGGCTAGGTTGGGAACTTGAATTGCCTTTGGGCACTCATTTGGAGATGAGCATGGGTATATAGGGTAGATGTGTGGAGTGGCTTCTCTTGTATACTCGGGTTGTATTCTGACACAGTAACATGAAGAAGTTCTAACAAGTGATAACTAAATTAATAAATGGGTACTAAAACTTAATGAAAGAAAAGATTATGGAACACTTGGCCTCCTAATGGATTTGATCAAAGGTGTGTATGTGTGTGTCTATCCTTTTGACAGAGTTGATCAAACTCACAATATCTAGCTTCCTACATGAGTTGATCAAAGATACATTCTATAGTGCCTCTCATGTTTGTAGTTTGTACCTTGTCTAGTTTGATTTGAGAGATACCTAATAATCTTATATTGTGTACTTTGACATGACTTAAGGGTCAGATGTTACACATTGATTCAATATCATAGATGTTATACTACTCTATTGTTTAGTTTTTCATGTTTTCATATTGATGTCATTTTGAGATGATAGTAGGTCTATGATGATATGTGATTATCTAGTATTTAGACATATCTCTGATTCTATCATGTGATGGATTTTATGCTATGGTTATTTTCTTCATTCTTGTCTCTTTATTCTATATGCGAATGTGAGTGATGTAAATGGATTATTTAGGAATTTGAATAAATATATTTATTAGGTATTAATGCATTATTGTTTTGGCTATGATATTATATGTAATTGCATTTGATCGTGTGTTTTAGTATGCAAGAATTATATTGCTGGAAGTGGCACATGGAATTAGTGTATTAGCTATTCATATTTTACTAATGTTATCCTTGTATGGTTGACGCATTCTTATTTGAATTTTTTAAATTAAACATTTTAGTGATTATTAAATTTGAACTCATCCGCATCATGTGATTAGACTAGTGAGCATGTCTGTACATTTAGAGGTTTGCATTGTCGTGAAAGTTGTTAAGGGATTTTCTACGATTTTGGGTTTTAAGGCTTTAAATCTTATTGAATTTAATTTCTGGTAGCTTTGCCTTAGGTGAATTCTCATTATGAGGAATAACCTTTTTTTTTTTTGGGTCAATTAAGAGTCTAGCTAGTCTAATTGATTATTTTTCCTAATCAATTATTCACTTAAAAAGTGAATAGGTATTGGAAAAAGTAATTGCTTCTCACTTTTCAATTTTACAATTTAGAAATTGGAGAGCATTTTTGAAATCCTCTTTCTGAAGGATTGGTTTTTTGCTCATTTTGAGAGATGTGAGTAAGGGATTTTTGTGAGATTAATTAGTCTCATTGGATCCAGCTTGGGGAGACCTTGATTTTTCATCACTTTTGGTAGTATTGATAGGGTATTCATTTTATCAGGCTGATTTCAGTTACTACCCCTTTTGCTATCATGTAGGGCTTTCTAGTTTTCTTTTTTCTTCTTTGTTTTAGCTTCTATTTTTGGTAGCAACTTGTTAAGAGGCTGAGAACTAGACTTTCCCTCCATTTTTGTTTGCTGATTCTATCCAATTGGTTAGGTATGAACATTTTCCCTAATTTTGGGATGGGGGTTTGGGGTTTCACATCGTTATGCTGGCCATTTTTGCATATGGTGTCCAAACCCAAATATTATTAGATTTTTGGGGTTTTTGTGCCCAAAGACCAAATGTGTTTTAGTTTTGAAGGTGTCCAAATTTTAGGGTTTTTACCTCATTTTGAGTGTCACCTAGTTTTCTTAGGTTTTCTTGGCATGATATTGGTCATGGGCCTAGATGATCCATTTGGATATTAGTTAGACCGCTGTTGCACTTTTATGTTACATTGGGATGCATGCTACATCCATCCTCTTGATTCTATTTTTGGTCGAGTGACTTTCTGCTTTGTGTTCTTATCCAATCCTTGTGTTATGATCTTTGTGATGGTGGCACACCACACATGAGTACATGTGTGTACAATTATTGAGTGACTCATGAGGCTTGATCTTTTGTCATACTTCTAGAAGTTATAATCATTAGGTTTGGGTTGAGAATTTGCATGCCTATGGGCACTTATCATTAGATGAGCATGAGTAGTGTAGGGTAGCATATGAAGGGGGCTTCTATCTTGTAGCCTAGTGATCATGGCATCATAGGTTGGTAGAGGGAGCTTTAATTAAGTGATAACTAAATAAAACATTGGGTGGTAATAAAACTTAAGATAATGAAAAAATATTTTGTGCTTAAGCCTTCCATTGAGGGTGTTGAATCTACATGATTTGAGCTTGGGCTTATCGATGCCAACCAACTCTCCATGATGTTGTAATACCCAAAAATTGGCACATTGCCATCTTAGCCAATTTTGGTCTATTTTGATCAACCCTAAAGTCCTATTTTACTAGGCAATTCTAATTCTAATACTTGCTACTTGACCTAAGGGTTAGATGTAGAAAACCCTAATCTACATTAATCACACTATTTATTTAATTCCTAAGTGTCGACTCAAATTAGCTACTTTAAACCTATTGATCAAATTTAATTTAATTATAAGTATTCGTGCTTTAATTAAATTAAATTACTTCTTTAGTTAATGTACAAAGAAATTAAGTGTATTTAATTTAATAATGTCTTCATTTTAATTATTGAATGTAATTATTTAATTAATTAAACATATGTCTATATAAGGTCATATCTTATTTTATTAAATTAAATAATCTCTTTAGTTCAGGAATGAGAATTCTAAGTGATCTATCTCTTGAACCAAAATTGACCTAATCAAGTTATTCTCACACTGAGGTGAATTTCAGTTAACTCTCCATCACACTCAGGGTCTGAGTTAGTTAACCTCACCTACATAGGGAATCTTCCATCATGACTAAATCTAATCTTCAATCCATTCATTCTAGTTGATCTCGTCCATTGATTGATTTTGGGAATTCTATTTAAGAGGCTTCCAGTTCCTCATTAAGGAGGTTGAATTGAATTGCTTCAAATTACTATCAGAATAGATACTCAATTTATTAATACTTTCATAGCTTTTTGTAAGAATTTGCCTTAGGGAAAAATTCACCCAGGAACTAAGAACTCAAACACAAGCACAACTATATACCAGAAAGGAGTATGATCAAAATAACAATGCATTTGATTCAATATGCATTAAAGTATACTAGGAGTGCTTGTATATAAAGGCCTTTGAGATGCATATAGAATGCCTAAGAATCAACTACATGATAAGTCATACAACTAGGTACATGTCCACTAGAAATGGGTTATCCTCCATTAAGCATGAAAGTAAGTGCGATGATGAGAGGATAAACCTACAAGGGTGTAACATGCAAATTTATATTTTAGACAACATGTGCTAAAAAATGGGTGCAAATAATTGTGTTGTCAACATGACAACTCTATGAATGATGCAAACTCTAGTTTTTTAGAGACCATGTGCTGAATTAGAGTTGCATACTTCTGTGTTGTGAACATGACAACTCAAAAAGGTGTGTAAACTCCTAAGTGGCTTAAAAAATAAATATTAAAATAATGCATTAACCTAAGTAAACTTAAGTAAGTGTAAATAGTAAATATGTATTTACATCAACACCCCCCCCCCTTAAGCACAATTTAGGGGAATGCCCTTAAGCTTAAGAAAACTAAGATGAAATGCATAATGGGTCCCGACTACTAGGCCATGTTAGGTACCCATGTACATAATAAAATGAAATCTCTTATAAAGTGGAGAAAGAGGGAAAACCTAATGGGAAAAACCCTCCCCCAAAAAGAGAGATAAATAGGGATGCATGACATACATTAAGTATATACAATAGTGAAGAATGAGAAGAACAAGACCTCATAAGAGTAAAAACTCCCCCCCATAAGAAAGAAGAGGAAGAGAGACAAGGTAATCCCCTCCCCCAAATGAAGAATGCCAACCAGTGATTGTTGCTCCAAGGAAGAAGTTGGTTCAAGAGTGCAAAATGATGTTCCTCCCCTTTGGAAGAAACAAAGACAAAGGTACAGTCCCAAAGATGTATGGTGGCCCTAAAACCTACTTAAGTGTCCCTATGTAGATACTGATGGTTGCCCCTTCCAACTATCCTAAAAAGAATGAATGCAGATCTGGAAAGGATGTCTGTTGAACCTATTCCAATGAACCATCTATCTCTTCAATTGATAAAGAAACCTCCAACAATGGCTATTCTTAAGGATCCACAATCATGCCAACCTGTAAAGATTGATCATGTAGAGAATGGACATGAGGTTCAGAGTGAGCCCTCACAATAACTATAGAAGGATCATCATCATCAATGAGAAGATGTAAATCATCAAGGCTATCTCCCAAATATATGGTGTCTGATTCCACAAACAAGCGTGCAATGTCTGCCATGTAGTAAATAACTAAAGTTGGAGCTGGAAGACAACATGTACCCTGTTGTGTTGGACCTATCATTGTGGCAATATATTCATGTGGACTATACAGATGACGTGACCTCTCATTGCAACTGTCAATAGAACCCAACATGTCTAAATTTTTTGAAGCACTATCACTAGTTTTACTATCAATTTCTACAATGTATGAAGTGTAGAGAGGATTAGAGGATAAGATGGGTGAACTTTCCTCAATGTGAACATCCTTCTCCACAAAGATCTCATGAGTCTTAGGATCCATAAGTTTGTATGCATTGGCACCATCTTTATATCCAATGAAAGTATGAGGCTTAGGTGCTAGTGCCTTGCATTCCTTGGAAGATAGGTTTGCCAATGTTGGATAGCCAAAGACTTTGAAGTGACTCACAACTTGTTTTCTATTACACCATGCCTCAAAAGGAGTCTTCCCATCTGGGGCATTATGAGGAGACCTGTTAAGTATGTGAGTAGCATAGCTAATGGCTTCAACTTCAAATGTTGGATCAAGAGACTTGGAATTTATCATGCAAATTGCCATGGTATTAAGAGTTCTAATCCTTAGTGCTACAACATCTATCTTGTGTAGACTAAGTGCTAGTGGATTGTGAAGATCAATTCCCTCAAGTTTGCAAAAGTCTTTAAGTCTTCTATTCACATATCTAATTTCATTGTCCATTAGTAGAACCTTGATGGCTTTCCTTGATTTCAATTCAACATGACTCTTAAAGGCTTGAATCTTATCAACCAATTCATTCTTGTGATGAAGGAAGTAGACCCATGTGAACCATGAAAATTCATAAATGAAAATAAGGATGTAGCGGCCTTGGCTGACTGATGTCACTGCAAAAGGTCCTACTAAAGCCATGTGAAAAAACTGGAAAAATAATTTTTCTCTAGATGACTTCCCTTTATCATACTTCTCCTTGAGATGCATATCCACTAAACATGATGAACACTCACCCTTAGAAAATTTGATGTTAGGTAGATCTTTGACCATGTGTTTTAAGTAAAGTTGCTGAAGAGAGTGGAAGGAAAGATGACCAAACTGCTCATGCCATAAGGTAATTTGTGAATTAGAGTGAGTCAACAAGGATTGAGAAGGAGACTTAGGCACAAAGTAGGAGAAGGAATAAAGCCTCTTTTCATGATTGACTTTCCCCACTGCAACCAATGAATCATCTCTAAGACTACGTACCATCACTGAATCTGGAAGGAACTCAACTTTGTGACCATCTCCAAGGTGAGTAATATTGAAAACTAAGAGGATATTGGAGCTAAGGTTTGAAACATAAAGAACATCTTTGAATTCTCCATTTTCCATTTCCATATGTCCTTTTCCTTCAACTTCCATTTTGGTATCATCTCCCACAAAGATGTGTGGTACCTATGACTGCTTCAATGAAGAAAAGTCTCCCTTTGAAGAACCCATATGATAAGAGGCACCTAAGTCAAGTATTCATTTTGAAGAAGAACTTGAGTTTGACATAAGTGTTTGCCCTTTTACCTTTGAAGATGTTGGAGTTGAATCCTTAGAAGTACTTAGCACTTGAATTCTATTCTTCTTGAGTAGGTTTTCCAACTCATCAATTCTCTTAGTTTTGCAATGATCCTCGTCATAATTTGGATTTTTGCAATATGCATTAAAAAGTTTATCCTTATTTTCATTACTTCTCTTCTTGTTGGAAGAAGAATTGCCTTACTGTGAGGAGGATTTTTGTGTCTTAGATTGTGATTTCTACTTCCATTGCTTCTTCTTGTTGTTGTTATAACTTTTCCCTCCTTGACTTGAATCACTAGCCACCAAGGCTTTGGTCTTTGATGTCATGAGAAGTCCCAAATCTATCAAGTGAGATTGTTCAACAATCAAAATCTTTGCAAATGCATCAAATGTAGGTTTCTAGTAAGAACTTCCCATGGTCAACCTGTGAGTATTATAAGTTAAAATAAAGGAGGCATACTCTGAGGTAGCCTCTTCAGGATGTGATGAATCAACTTGTCATCCTTTATGGGATTTCCATAATCTTTAAGTAGTGTCCTATACTCGTTGGCTTTGTTGATGCAATCTTGAATTGTGTCAAATTTCTTTGGATCCAAGAGAAGTAGATCATCCTTAATCTAAAATCAATTTTCCTCATCCACCTTACCATACAATGATTCAATTTTTTCCCATGCAAGTTTGGATTCCATGAAACTAGCAATGTGGAAGAAGAGATCTTTATGTACACAACTCTTGATAATTCCTAAAGCCTGTTGGTCTTATTTTTTCCAATCAATAAGCTCTTTAGCATTAGGAGGTTTGGTAATTGTACCATCAACATAAAGACTATAACCTAAATTGGAGTCTGGATGACCGAGTTTTGGGCTTGTAAAGTCAAGCTACCAAATCAAAAAGTAATCTAGAGAGGGGCCTGGAAAGAAAACTACTAGCTTAAATTTGATGGTTAAATGGTCATCATAATAGTTATAAAAGGATTGGTTTTGATGGTTATATGGCTATTAAATTTAACCTCAAGAAATACTGACATCAACAAAAAGTCTGCCTGGTGATGTGGTAGTATCACTTGGTTGAGTCAGCTATATAGACAGTAGGGTTGGTGTTGATGTGGCATATAGAAGTCAATGTGGTAGTCATACATATATGTGTTATTGTGACATGTCTTGGCTTATGTGACACTGATTAGACACTTAGCAAAGAATATACACATGGCAGGTTGACTATCCAACATGGTAGTGGGCTGTCTATGTTGTCTTATTCATCGAGGACTGGGACGTGTGGCTCATTTTTGGAGTGTCGCATGTCTGAAGTTATTGTTGACACCATGTGGAAAATGCCTTGAATGATGTGTAACATTGACAAAGGGTTTGTAACAAGGGAAGCTACTAGGAACTCAACACTACGGAACCAAAAAGTCCAATGATGCCACCAAAATACCAAATGTCATTGTTGAAATGTTCAACACTACCAAAAATCAGAGGGAGTGGCTGGGAATTTTCTGCGATGGTTGGCAATAGTTTTATGACGTTGGAGAACACTTTATGGTTGCTTAACTTCTATTTAAAAACCCAAATTGGTGGGGGTTTCAATTGTGATGGTAGTTAAAAAGAAAGGGTTGTGGGCTTAATACAAAGAAGCCCACTGGTTATATTAAGCCTATGCCAGTTTGTTGTTGGGTGTTAGCCAGTCACTATGAAATGTTGTGGTTGCCAGATTATTGCTAGAAATTGTTGATTGAGCCTGCCTAAATTTGCAAGGGTTACTAGGTTATGCCATGTACAAATTTGGTTGCTGCCAAAATATGTACAATCTACTAAATGGGAATATTTTGCTACATAGGGCTAGGGTGTGACTGCCTGGTACGTGTGCAATTTTTTTTTCTCTGCTAGCTTGATTGGGAGATTTTTTTTTTCAAAAATAGGAAGTCAAAAAAATAATGTAGAGATTAAAATTTAGATCTAAAACAATTGATTGTAGATCTAAAAATGACCATACCCAAGTTGCAAATCAGGGCCTCTAGGTTCTGATTTGTAAATATTTTTTGCCTCACAATTGACTTTAGGTTGTGGTAGCCAAATTTATAGTTGATTTTCTACGAATCAACATTTTAGATCTAATGGCAAGATTCATTTAGGCTCTAGACACTCCCAATTTTTGTAGTACTCCAGATTCAGGTTGAGGTGTTGAAGCAACAATGGTCTCAAATGACTATGTGAAGAGAAAATCTCCAAGCTCTGATACCATGTACGAATTTTCCTTAGGAAAAAATTCACCTAGGAACTAAAAAATCAAACACAAGCACAACTATAGACTAGAAAGGTGTATGATCAGAATAACAATTAGAGAAAAGGTAAAATCCTTCTAATTAGAAGGCCAGGTCACACTATCAGATTACTCGGATGAAAAATTCAATGTTCATCCCAAGATGATCTCTTAGGTAAGGACCATGTTGAAGTGTATGTGAGGATTTGAGGCCCACATTTCTCATATACATTTCAGGCCAAGAAATCAATTTTTTTGGCCTCATCTACTCTATTTTTTGTTCTTTTTTATTGATTCTTTCACGTTCATATGTAAAAACTTCTAGATTTTTGCATGAGAAATCTCATTTTTGTACAAAGAACTAATGATTTTGCCCCTTTCATTGCACTTCCTAGTGTGAAAAAGTGCATAGTTGCATGCTTTCTCGTGTGGTGCACAACATTTTCTCATATGAGCCTGTGCAGGAATGTGCACAAAATTTTGCAATAGTACATGCAAAATAGAGTTTTCCAGAATTTAGTTTATTATTATGTTTGACTAACAATTTTATTTGAAGCATTTTCTTTTGGATTTTTGGTTATCTACAACTTAATGGTGGTTTGCAAGATTTTTTGATGAAGACACTATCTAAACTCTTCAAACATTACTGGCTATGTGATTGTAGGATGCTTGCCAAAGAAATTCATGTCGAAGACTTATTTCAAACCCACTTTAAATGTTATGTATTCTTTTTACTTTCCACACATAGTATAATTAGGGCTTGTGAACTTTGTAGGGTGAAAGATAGGGGAATAGGGGAGTATGCTCTTTACTACTTGGAAGTGATGCCTAAGATTAAATAAGAAATCTAGAAGCCTTTGAAAGACACACCTGAGGGAGGCAAGAAAGTTAGTAGTTCTCTAGTATGGGTATTTTCTATGAAGGGATGATGATTTCCTTTTAGGAAGTCAAAATCTTGAGAAAGGACAAGTTTGGATTGATTAAGCTAACTTGGTGATTAACATGTCTTGCATGTTTGGGCAAGGTGACGAGGTAGAGAAGTATGCTCTTTCCCTTTGAGGGAAATCAAAAACTTAGATCCTTAGATCTAAACCACCAGTATGAGTCAACCCTTAGAGGGCTTGAAAAAGTGATCCAACCTCCAGGAATGATCCAAGTGAGCTTTTGCCAGAGAATCCAACTCACTATAATAAAGAAGCTTTGTAGAGTGAAAGACTCCAAAGCCATATTAATTTCCTCTTCTTCATTTTGATATCACATATCAAGAAAAGGCTCTATCTGTTGCACTTGCCAACATTGGCTCTAGTCTTACTAGTCAAGTGTGTGCACTTTTAGATGTTGGTGTGGGCTGCTAGCCATAAATTCACTTGTGAAGCCACTAGGGGTTAATATGAATGGAAGCCAAGTAAAAACCTCTTAGTTAGTTGCTACCTAGTTCACCTCTAAATGGAGGCTTAATCTTTGTGCAAGGAGGGGGAAGAATCTCTCCTATAGAAGTCACCATAGGCATATACTTGGGTGTTGGAAGGTGGTATACATGCTTGACCCTTACCACAAGGGTGTTCATTTAGTATATATGTTATTAAGCCCTTGGAATACACCAAAAACATGGGTTCCCTCTAGTGGGGTGACATGGCTATGTGAGGTGAACGCATGCACATAAGTTGTGGTAGAATAGTTTTCCTTCCTCTAGCATTTTTGGTTTTAGGGATAAAGCATGTTTGTTATTGAGTCTTTAAACTTGTCAAAACCTATTAAACAAACTAAAAATCAAGACTCCCCTTTCCCTCTGAGTTTCTTTGTCCTCAGTTGGATTGTTTGTGACTACTAATTGCTTCTTGTGTCTATCTAAAAACAAACCGTCTTGTTAAAAACCAAAATATTATTTAATAACTTGAAAACCATCTTTCTATCTATCTAGAACCTATCAAAATAACTAACAATCTATCTAGAACTATCTAAAACTTATAAAATCTCTTCAAAATTCTATATCAGTTGTCAGTTTGGTCCTTGTTTTTGCCCCCAATTTTGCAAAATTTTGCACGAGAACCTTTTTAGTCAGCACTTCTTTGTACAACCCTATCCAATTCCTCACATGGTCCTATACAAATCTTCACACAATATCTTGAAAATTCTATCCTTTTCATGTTAGAATCTTGTCCTTTTGTCCATTTATCAACTCCTTGCATGGCTCTGTGCAAGTCCTTGCACGAAAAAAATTTCCAAAATTTGTTGTTATGAATCTTCACCTACATCTTTGTGCCTTTTGGGGTGGTTCCTTGGGAATCTTCGCACGGAGTCTTGTCCTAGAAACTATCAAATTGTTCTTTTAGAGCTATCTATGCTCTAAGTTTGGTCTATACCTGCAATAGTTTACCTCTTTTCTATCTACAAATAGTTTCAAATAGTGACATGTTTCTTAGCTAACAACTTGTGATCTATGCATGAACTAGTCTCCTCACTTAGCTATCTTATTTTGTCCTTTCATGTTTGTCATACTTTGTGTCATGATAGTCAAAACCCTTGGTTGTTCTAGCCATTACTTAGATGACTCATACCCAAGTATACAACACTCTTGTCTTACTTTGAGGCTACATTCTTGTGTGGTCCTTGTCTAGGCTTTTTATTTTCATCATTGTCTATGGCTATAAACATTATACTATTTCTCTATTTATAATAGGCTTATATTCCTAAACTTGGTTGTCACTACTTGAAACATAGTACATCAAAATGTTTAGCAATAAATACACTCAGTCTAACACTCCTGGTGAGGAAGAAAGGATTCTAATCATAAATATGAAGAAACAAATTGAAACAATAAGTGGTCGACTTAAAAGACTAAAAGAAGAGGAAAACACATCATCAAACACTTTCTCCTTGCAAGGTCATTCTAGTTCCTCTAATGACAATGAGCCATCAAATTTTTATGATGTTGAAACCAAAGCCTTGGAAAATAGTGTACCCATGAAATATGAAGGTATCTTTGAAAATAGACCTTAGGAATTTAAACCAAAGCATAATTTTATACCTTTGGGAAAATCTTATGAATTAACCTTGAAGAACTTCTTGAAGAAAAACTCATTGTTTCACCTAAGATCACTTTGGTGGGAGTTTCCTTTATGAATAACTATTTTTCCTATCATAGACATAATTTAAATAAAACTCCACATTGTAAGGAGTTAAAAAATAAGATCCAAGATCTCTTCGATAATGGCATAATTCAAAAACTTAGGAACCTATCTATCAAAGATGCTACTCTCAAGATTGATCAAAATCATGAAACCATGTCTAGTAATTGTTCAAATGCAACTTCTACTTTTTCCAACATGCCATCACCTTCTAAAGCATCTAAGATTTTCAACACATATTCAGCAAACAAAGAACTTGCTACTCCCCCTATTGACTATATGTACCCTCAAGGACTACCTTTGAAAGAAACTCAAGCCAACAAATATTGGCTGCAAGTATTTTCACTACCTTCACAAATGATATGTCTTCATCCCCTATTATGCCTATGAATTCTACTCCAAGTAATTTTCCTTTTGAACTTCAAGAGCCTATTATGCAGACTTTAGAAATAGATTCCAATACAAATTCAGATACTCTCTCATCCTAGAAATTGGTTTCATGTCAAGAAAACTACTTAAACAATGAAGAAACAAGTGTTGATAAAAAACCAAGATTCCTTCATCCCCTTTCAAATCTTCCAAGATCTTGTGTCTCTATCTCAAGAGCCACATAGTCCTCCATCTCCCATGTCATGCACCTCTACTAAGCAAGATCAAGATATTCCTTCCACCATCCCTAAGGATATTATTAAAGACCAAGAGAAGGATACTTTTCCTATGCTATCTAAAATTATTTTTGAAGAGAAAAGTGTTCCCTCACCCTCTTGTTCTACTTCGCTACATTCACTTCAAAAATATGCTCAAGCTTTAGATACTCCCATCAAGGGTATTGCTCCTATAACCCTTACTCATAAATCTATTGATAGGTTTGGTCATGTTGCTTACTCTAAAGATGATGATATCCCTACTCATGGTCCATTCACATTTTCTAAATCTATCCTTGGTCCCTATCCATCTAAGCTAAAGCCTTCAAGTCTTCCATCCATATTGGCACCTTATGTTCCTCTATCTCCTACTTCCACTCTCATCTCATTACATGTCCCTCCTACCCTATCTCAAGATCAACAAAGATACACATACTTGAACTCTTCACATTTCACCTTTCCATCTAAACCAGTCATATTGGCCTCATTCATCCACAAATCCAAGTCCTTTTGAAGCAATTTGGATGATCAACTCAAACACAAGTGCATGAATCCATCCTCAAAAGTTCACTATGTCTCCTCTAATTGACATGTGAATGTTAAGAAGGAAAATATGCAAAATAGGTCACAAAGGTCTACTATTCAAAGAGCTCAACCAAAGAAGGTGTGGGTTCTTAAATCTATTATTGAAGAAATGAAATCCAAAGCATCTAATGAAAAATCAAAGGCTATATGGGTTCCCAAGTCCCTTTTGAAGGACTTGAATATTGAAAACAAATCAAAGTTGACATTCAAGCTTCCAAAGGCTTCTATTCCATCTTCCTAAAAAGGTTTCAAAACCTTCTACTCCACCTTCCACTAAAATGGCTCCATTGCCTCATATATCTAAGCCTCAATTTATTTTTTCCATAATTTCCCCATCATTCCATCACCCTTCAAGGTATGTGTCAATGTTGATCTTGCCTAATATCTCATCCATCCTAATGAAATCCTCTAAATCTTACACCTACTTACTTTCCTTTCTTGTTTTAGTCTTCCAAAACTAACAACCTCATCCTCCATCTACCTCTCATTTTCCTATCATTTTTGTTCCATTACCTTATCAACATCTTTGAGCATACCTTGCTATGGTCTTGGCTCATTATAACTTATTTTTCTTATAGGTGTGCTATCTAACTTGAGAAAGCTTGAGCTCTTTCTAAAAATAAAGAAAAAAATTTGAAAAAGGAAAATAATGAAAAAGCACCTTGGTTTAAATCACTTCTTGTGGCACCTTGGTAGCAAAAGTGAAAGAAAAATAAATCCATCCTATGGTGAAAACCACTTCTTGTGGTACCTTAGATAAATACCATGATGAAAAATTGGTAAACATGCATCATGCATAATTCTTCCATCCATGAAATCCTATCATGATCTTGCTTATCCTTCAAATGTACTCATTCCCAAAGTCATTCACTCATAACCTCCATAACAAACTTTTCTATCATATTCAGTTAACCCTTTGGTCTTGATCAATGAAAGAAAGAAAAAAAACTTAGTTCTTAGCAATCTCTTGACATAGTCATTTTCTTAGATTACTTACATGATATTCTTTACTACACCATGAGATTATATTACTATATCCTTTTTCCCTAGCTTGGGCAATCTTGTGAAGACTTTCCTTGAGGGAAACATTCACCACTTCATACTCCTTGCCTATCCATCTCTGCTTATCCACTAGCTTGCTACTACATCTCATTCTACACCTTGCTAGACACTAGAACAAAATGATATGATCATGCTTGAGACCTAGTAATCTCTAAAAATGTTCTAAAATTTTGAAAAAGTCCTAAAAAAAATCATTATCTTGGTGAAAACCTAGCAATAGTCACCTTGGTAACACCAAAAATATTTTAAAAACTTAAAAATACAAAAAAAAGAGAAAAAAGAGAAAAAATAAAAAATAAAAAAGGTGCCACTGATGAAAACCTGGCAAACAAGCATCATGGTAGCAAAAAAAGAATCTCTGCCAAGAAGGTGAAAACCTGGTAAACAAGAGCCTCTTGTTTCAAATGCTACACAATGCATCTTCTAGCTTAAGTACAATTGTTTTCTTGCTATAGTTTTCTAGTTCCACTCATGTATCCATGGATTGAATCTTGTCATAACTCAAGGGAAACACCCTTCAGTGTCATAGAAGTCTCTCTCATGATAGTCACCAATTGTTCTAAGTGCATCTGCCTACCATTGCCAGTGTCACTTTTGAGATTCCTCTCATGGAAGATCTCTTTTACGATAGTCACTAGTTGTTCTAACTACATTTTCCTATTGGTGCTAGTGTCACTTTTGAGATTCCTCTGATGGAACATCTCTTGCGTTAGTCACCAATTGTTCTAACTATGTTTGCCTACTATCACTAGTGTCACAATGAGATTCCTCTCATGGATCACATCAGTCACCAATTGTTCTAACTATATCTGTATACTATCACTTAGTTCTTACAAAGGTTCTTCTTACTAAAGATTCCTCTTTAACTTTAGTTACCAGTTGTTCTAATTATGTCTGTCTACTATTGTCACCCTACTAAAGAGATTTCTTTCATATATTTTTTGAACATTAACACCAGACATCAATCCTATAACATAGGAAATGAATTGAAAATGATGAATCTATTCGAGATATGTTGAGATTTTTCTTTGTTTATTTTGCTTTCACTTTATCATGTCTATTTGAGTGACTCAATGATAACACTTTTGACTAGAGAAATGAGGACTAGGCATGGTCTTTTCTTTGCTTTCTATTTGTCTTTTAGTTCCAATGATTTGAAGCATCCATATAAAAGGGGTGTCCACTATAAGAGCCTCCATCTCATATTGGATGCTTGTGTGTACCTTGACTCCTTGTCTATGGATAAATGAGTGTAGTTGGTTTTTTCCTTGCTTGTTGGAGTGAACTCTTTATGCTACAGTAACTATTGATACTCATCCTAATAAGTGAACATACAGGTCACTGTGAGTATACCTAGCATGCTTTTGTCTTAGGTTATGAACACAAGGGTCACTGTGGACATAATACAAATTGATTACTTAGCATAAGAAGGATCTCTTGTGTGTTTGGTGTGTTTGCATGCAAGAAACATTTTGGTCATCCTAGCATTTATGCTTTGATGCTTAAGCTTGCTTGCTACATTAAAAGGGACAAATGTTCTAGTCATTCTAGCTTCCTATGTCTCAAATGCTTACATTTAATCATGAAAAAAATATAACATATTTTCTATTCATATTTCCATGATTACAATGTTAGTGGGAATTGTATGACATGTGGGATTTTTCTAAATGCTCAGTGATGATAATTTTTGATGCTTGGTAACTAGACTTAGGGTTGCATCTAGTGTAGGGATTCATTGCATAAGCACATGGTTCGATTATAGATCTACTTGCAACCTTTGTGATGAAGAATTTTTGGCTTCTTCAAAGTATCACATTTCTTCACAACCACAAAAATGATCGATTAATCACCCTCTTGGCTACTTTGGCTGCTCTAAACCCATTTTTGGGATCAAATTTGAAAGCTAACACACCTAAACAACTCAAAAATGCATTTTAAAATTTTGGGACTGACACAATTGAACACTTGTGCAGTCCATTTTTTTTGATACTTTGTGCATCTTGGAATCTTTTCAAATCACATTTTCTTCAATTTTTTTGGAAAAAGTCAACTCTAGTACAATCTAGTCAACTTTGAAACTCAGTCTTTTGTACCTCAAAATCACTTTGAATTAACTCCAAATTTTCTTCAAATCCTTCAAATCTCTTCTATATTCTTTTGAATCTCTGATTTCTTTGGTATCTTTCAAAATACTTCTTTGCATCATTGCTCTGGTGTGTGATCTTTCAATTTTGCTCTTGAGGGGGTAGGATGATTACATCATTAAATCTAAATTTCAACTCATTCTGAATCTTATGTCCTCATCACTTAGGGAATCTCATCACTCAAGGCATCTTCTTCCCTTTCTATTTGGCATCTATATCACCTATCTCATCTTTTGATCAGTTGATCACATCTTATAGTAGTTCTTATCAGAGTTCGATATACAAGTATCAAGACAGTCTAAACCCTGAATCCTAAGGATCAAGCCTCATTCTAGGGATTGCTTTATGACTCATGATTGGATATTATTATCATTTTAGACTAGTATTTAGGTGTTTTATATGGACTCTAGGGGATTAAGCTCCATTCTGGAGATAATTCCAAATTCTTGCTAAGCATTAAGCTTCGTTTTGGAGATAATACCAACTTTTGCTAAGAATTAAGCCTTGCTCTAGGGATAATTCTAAGCTCTTGCTTTTGACCACTATTTAATGGATAGGTATCAGGATAGTCTAAACCCTGACTCCTAAGGATCAAGCCTCGTTCTAGGGATGATTCTATAAATTGTGATTAATCTTGTCATCTTTTAATGGACAGGTATCTGGATAGTCTAAACCCCAAATCCTATGAATTTAGTATTGTTCTAGGAACAATTCTATGAAATTTGACAATCTTTATGCTATTAACTTCAGTATCTAGGTGTTCTATTTGGATCCCCTAAGGTTAAGTTCCATTTTGGAGATAATCTTTAAAAGCTTATCAATATTGGTATCTAGGTCTTCTATATGGATCCCCTAAGTTTAAGCACCATTCTAGAGATAACCTTAAAAATCTTATCAATTGATCTCTGTGTCATTAATTTTCTAATCAATCTCATCTCTTGATCTATGCATTGTACTTCTAATTTCTTTGAATCAAACGTGCTTCTCTCACATTCATAAAAAGATGGGCAAATGTAATACTCCAAAATTGGCACATTTCCATGTTAACCAATTTTGATCTATTTTAATCAACCCTAAAGTCCTATTTTACTAGGCAATTCTAATTCTAATACTTGCTACTTGAGCTAAGGGTTAGATGCATAAAACCCTAATCTACATTAATTGCACTATTTATTTAATTCCTAAGTATTGACTCAAATTAGCTACTTTAAACCTATAGATCAAATTTAATTAAATTATAAGTTTTCATGCTCTAATTAAATTAAATTACTTTTTTAGATAATGAGAAAAGGAATTAAATGTATTCAATTTAATAATGTCTTCATTTTAATTATTGAATTCCTTAATTAAATTAATTAAAAATATGCATTTATGAGGTCATCTATTAATTTATTAAATTAAATAATCTCTTCAAATCTTCTCTTCAATTCAAGAATGGGAATTCTAAGTGATGTATATCTCGAATTAGAATTGACCTAATCAACTTATTCTCACACTCAGGTGAATTTTAGTTAACTCTCCAATACACTCAAGATTTGAGTTAGTTAACCTCACCTACAAAGGGAATCTTCCATCCCAACTGAATCTCATCTTCAATCTTGACCATTCATTCTGGTTGATCTTAACCATTGACTAATTTTGGGAATTCTATTTAAGAGGCTTCCAATTCCTCAGTAAGGAGGTTGAATTGAGTTACATCAAATTACTATCAAAATAGATACCCAATTGCTTAATAATTCCATAGCTTTCATAATTGCTTAGTCTCCATATCATTTAGATTAAATGCACTCATATAGCATAATTTGTTTTCTTGTTATTAAATTATAATGCATATCATTTAGATTAAATGCACTATCATAGAGCTACTTAAATCCTTTGTACTAAAAGGTCTGGTTGCCTACTTCTTGGTTTGAGAGCAAAGGAAAATTCCTTCTAGTTAGAAGGCAATAGGTCACACTATTGGATTACTCGGATGAACAATTCAATGTTCATTCCAGGATGATCTCTTAGGTAAGGACTATGTTGAAGTGTATGTGAGGATCTAAGGCCCACATTTCACATATACAAATGTCAACCCCTACTTAGTAGCCCATTGAGTGTCTGACTAGGATCTGTAGTTTATGCATTACCTATGTTCTTGGGTTAATCATCATACTGTCTAGCGTGAGTGGTAGCCATGGACATTTTCTTTGTGTGTGTTTGTGGTTGGATCATTATCTCCATCAACATAGCATGAGTGGGCCTATGGGTTCCACATGGTTGGGAGGCATAGCTACCTATGCCACTATTGAGGACCAATGTATAGAGATAGTCTTTTGTCCTAGTGTGACCATTGCTAGATGTTTTCACTTGGTATTTTGGGTTTCAGAGTATAATTTCTTATGATTTATGCTTTTATTGGAATGGTTGTATATCATGTTTAGATGATGTTAGTATTGACACATTTCCTTATTATGATTATTAGCATATGTAGATGATGAGTTGATTTGTAGGATTATCTTATGCTTTACTTCTAGCATGTTAGATTTTCTTATGCTTATGTTGTACCACATTTTAGTAGTGACATCCTTGTATGATAACATCAATGATCTAGTTAGTAGTTTGGGATGTTACATGTGGGGGATGGCTAGGGCCCACAATAGTCTTATGATGCTTTTATGGTTGGGAGGAACCACACACTTAGTTTGGTTGTTTTATACATTGCAATGTTGTTTCAGTTTATTGCGATGTTATTTTAGTTCACTGTGATGTTTCCTTTTGTAATTTTCCTTCATTGATTATTAGATGGTTATATTGTGCTTCCATCTTTTAGTATTGGGTTTGAGTGTTTATGCCTTGAATCATGGAACCAGTACTCCTGGGTGTGGAGGTTATGAACTCTTTTTTACTCTTTAGTTCATCCTTAGAGTTTTTCTTGCATTCTTGGGTGACCATGTGTTAGCATGGGGTGATAAAATTAAGTGTCACATACCAAATAGAGATCTATCATGTGATCCTTGGTTGTATTACATGTCTCTTAGGGAAATGTTGTATGATACTTTCTAGTATTGCACCCCCTTTGAAGAACTATAGTATGATACTTGTGAAGTATCACATACCCTTTCATGTGTGTTACCCAAACCCTAAAAGTGTCACACTCCTTCTTGAGAAAGGTCATATGATACTAAAAAGTATCACACAGGACTGATTTAAAGTATTGCCTAGTATTGGTAAAAACCTTTTCGGGCAGATAGTAGATACTTTTTGGTTAGACCCAAACTTTTCAAGAAGTGTCTTGGCTACCCTCTTAGGTGTTCTTCAATCCCTTCATGTTGCATTTTGAATTTAGAATGTTTGGATTCAAATTTAATTATGTGTCTTCTATCGTCTATCATTTTGGTCAGTAGTGGTGTTTGAAGATCTATTGATGTTAGGATGTTTGGTTTGTCTTCTATTGTGATCTTTGTGATCCTCATATGTTGTATGTCGTGTGCATCCATACTTGTTTTAATTTTTATTTATTTTTAAATCTTGGCTTATATTTATCCTTGCTTCCAAGGATCTCTGGGCAAGGCATTACATTTGGTATCAAATCCCATGTTGCAACATTAGGATCTCTTTATTATGCTTCCATTATAGTTTTGTTTTCTGTTGTGTATTGTTATATTATGGTTGATTATTTGATATCTTGATAGCTCATGGTTTTGTCTCTTTTTCTCTCGACACATTTTTCTAACATTGTCTTGTTGTCCCCATAGTGATGCCTCGTAGATGTAGACTTGGTGGTCAGGGTGGTACCTATAGTGATAACTGTGGAGAAGAACACCATGATGAGGAACATTGAAAAGGAGAGGGAGAATAGTGTAATACCACTAATCAGAATGGCGTGGGGGCACTGATGCTAGTGCTCCAGGAGATTCTTGCTTAGTTGGGCCCTCGTGTAGAGGAATGATGATAGGATCATGATCAAGAAGAGGGATATCATCATGGGGATTCCCATCATTCAAAGCATAGAGAGGAGGAGCATGAATGTGAACATTCCCATACTCCACCAGGTGGCTAAGGGCACCATCTAGGTGGAAGGGACTACAATAGTGAAGACTCCATCATATTGGATATCATGAAGTCTCTTCACCAATCCAAACCACCATTGTATGATGGTAAGGGAGGCTATCTTAAGGTAGAAATTTGGTTATTGGACATGGAGTGCTACTTCATCATGTACCCATATAGAACCAATTTGAAAGTATGTTGTGTGATTATATAATTGAGGGACCACACATTCATATGGTGGAATATTGAGGAGTAGAAACTCTAGATCAGTGTTGCATATCTCACCTGGGAGATCTTTGAGGAGGGGTTCTAAGAGAGATTCATATCTCCTCAGTTTAGGGAGGCCTATGCTAATGAGTTCCATGTGATCTAGAGAGGGAATATAATAGTGGATTGATATGAAATCTAGTTCTTTGAGCTTAGGTAGTACTTATGCTACAATCATGATGATTTACTCTTGGCCCATCACTTCATCTGAGGCCTTAAGGATACCCTTATTAGAGAAGTTTGTATGCATTAACCTAGGACTTTTGTTCTTACTATTGAGAAGACACGTATTGTGAAGGAAAATTTGGGTAGAGGTTTTAATATAAAATCTAGTTCTTAGAACCAAAGTGCTTGGAATCCAAGGGAGGATGCATAGTTTAACCAGTCATTTGGAAAGGGCCAAGATCGATTAGAACCCTCACAAGGTAGTTATCACGGTAAGGGTAAGAAGAGGTTTTGGGGAATGGGTGTACATTCTTCTAGTACCTCAGGAAAAAAAGGATATGACCAAAATCAATAACATAAATCTCAGTAGGATCATCCTTCTTAGACTATTCAGCAAAATTCTAGTAGGGATAGTACACCTTATCCTAGTACTACTCAAGGTGGTTGCAGAACAAGTTCCAACTTTGAGGGAAATTGTTATTCTTGTGGCTAGCCTGACCATAAATCCTTTGAGTGCTCCATTAAAACCATATTTAGGACTTGGTAAGGGCACAGTGAGATCTGAGCCTACTGTAGGAGATGTTGGTAGGAATGATAGAGTCTTTGTAGTGGTTGACAACCATCAAGTTGATCATCAAGGTACAACAGTCAAGGCTATAGGTACATTGCATGGCATTTTGTTTTCAATTTTATTTGATTTAGGTGCTTTTGATATTTTCATATCACCATCCCTTGTTTAGTAATGTATGCTAGTGGCAGTGCATCGAGTTGATAGGTGGCAGGTTGAGTTAGCCACAGGTTCCAAGGTGGCTATGGACTTGTTAGTTAGTGGTTGTATTATGAATTTGGGAACCTTCACCACCACACTGGATCTACCCATTCTACCTCTAGGATTGTATGACATTCTATTGGTCATGGATTGGTTAGCTACCCATTAGGAGAATATTAATTATCATCATAAGATGGTATAGTGTATTGATGACATAGCTGGTTAGGTGGAACTCTTGGGAGTCTCGAGACCAGTCTCACTTTGGATGATCTTAGCTAATTAGCTGAAGTGGAGTGTGGAGAAGGGTTTTTAGTTATTTCTTGTGTCTATTAGTGATCTTGAGGAAGCTAAGATCCATACAGTGACACTTGATGATCACCCACTCCTTCACAAGTATGTCAATGTGTTTCGTGATAAGATTCTTGGTATGTCACCACAACATGAAATTGATTTTTGAATTGATCTTATACTAGGAGTGGAGTCAATTTCATGAGCTCCTTATCACATGACTACTCAAAATTTGAGTGAGCTTAGATTGTAGTTGGAGGAATTGTTATCCAAGAGTCATATTCATCCTAGTGTATCCTTGTGGAGTGCACCAATAATCTTTGTGAAGAAGAAGGATAGATCTTTGCATTTGTGCATCGACTATCAATAGTTGAATAAGGTGATAGTGAAGAAATTTTATCCTTTGTCGATGATAGATGACTTATTCAATTAGATGAAGGGAGAATGAGTGTTCTCAAAGATTGATCTTAAGTTGGGATACCATCAGCTTCATATTCAAGAGGTTGATATTCATCGAACAACTTTTCTTATGCAATATGGGCATTATGAGTTCATAGTTGTACCCTTTGGGTTAACCAATGCACCATCAATGTTTATGAGTTTGATAAATAGAGTATTCCAAAAATACCTCAATAATTGTGTCATTGTTTTCCTCAATGAAATATTGATCTATTCAAAGATTATGGAGAAGTATGAAGTCCATTTATGTCAGGTATTATTGTGCTTGAGAGACCTTTAGTTGCATGGAAACTTGAGTAAATATAGGTTCTTCTAGTCAGAGGTGAAGTATCTGGGACACATCATCATTGGTGATAGAATTTTAGTGGATCCAAAAAAGATTCATGCTATCATGGATTGGTCGGTACCCACTAGGTTTGAGTTGCACAATGATCATAGGAGCTTGCAATATATCTTTACTTAGCCAAACTTGAATGCATGACAACATCATTGGATGGAGTTCCTATGTGAGTATGACTTTGATGTTCATTATATTAAAGGGAAGAAGAATGTCATTAGGGATGCCTTGAGTAGGGGATGACATGAGGTATCAGTGATGTCAAAGTTAGTGGATTTGTGAGGTTGTGTCTTGGAGGCTTTGCCTAGTGACACTTGGTATCAAAATGTGACGGCAGAGATTGGGTCTAGACATACCCTTGAGGGAAGATTTACACATTATATGCTTGAGTCTAATGGACTTCTATGACACTTGGGGCATATCTATGTACCATGTTAGCGATCTTCATACCTTGGTTTTGTTAGAAGCACATCGTGCATTGTATTCTGCACATCCCAGTGTTAAGAAGATGCATGCTGATCTCAAGTAGCTATACTTTTGGGTAGGTATGAGATGCAATGTTTTTGATTTTGTTGCTAGATATCTCAAGTGCTACAGAGTGAAGGTAGAGCATCAACATTCAATAGGTCTTTTGCAACTACATACCATTCCAGAGTGGAAGTGGGATATAATATCTATAGATTTTATCATAGGGTTGCCTATATCATCATGGAGACATGATTGTATCATGGTGACAGTGGAAAAGTTGTCCAAGGTAGCACATTTTTCACCCATGAGAAAATCCTACACAACTTCTATAGTGCATGTTTTATTGGAGGATATTTTTTGTTTGCATGGGATCCCTCATCAAATTGTTTTGGATAGAGATCTAGTGTTTACTTTTGCACTGTGGATGTCTCTCTAGCATGTTTTTGGTGCACAAATCAATTTTAGTTTAGCTTATCAACCAAAGACTGATGGTCAGACTAAGAGAGTGAATCAAGTTCTAAAGGATATGCTTCACATGTATGTCATGGATAGATAGGTGAAGTAAGAGGACTATTTGTACCTATTTGAATTTGCATACAACGATGAGTATCATAGTTCTCTTGTCATGTAAACTTTTTAGGCCTTGTATGGAAGACCGTGCCATACCCCTTTATGTTGGGATCATTTAGAGGACCAAGTTCATTTGCGTCTAGAGATGCTACAAGACATGGAGTAGAAAATTTTTCACATTAGAGAGCATTGAGTTACTACTTAGGATAGGTAGAAGAAGTATGCAAATGCCCATAGGTTGGATCATCACTTTTTTGTTGTTGACAATGTGTTTTTGCGAATGCTTATGAGGAAGAGCCCTATCTAGCATGGGAAAGCCTCTGAGTTGGTGCCACATTTTTTTGGATCATTTGAGATCCTTAAGAAAATTAGTCTTGTTGCTTATCAAATAGAATTTCCACCTAGCCTATCGTGCATCCATGATGTTTTTCATGTTTCTATTTTGTGGCAGTAAATTCTAGATGTGACCCTTGTTCTTGATTGGGATGCTTTGTAGGTAGCAGACATGTAGCCTACTTTAGAACCCATTCTTATATTACAACAGTGGAGGTTAACCTTGTGAGGTTAGGACATCAAGAAGGTAAGGGTCCAATGGGACCCGAGTGATGAGACCTCTGTGACTTGGGATGATGGTGCACGATTGAGGGGATTGTACCCCTATCTTTTTGCTAGCTTCCAGGAGTAAGCCTATGCTAGTGAAGGAGGATGTAGTGCCTCTCATGTTTGTAGTTTTTACCTTGTCTATTTTGATTTGAGAGACACTTGATACTCTTATATTGTGTACTTTGAGATGACCCAAGGGTTAGATGTTATACTTTGATTCAGTATCAGAGATGGTATACTGTTATGTTGTTCAATTTATCTTGTTTGCATGTTGATGCCATTTTTAGATGACAGTAGGTCTATGATGATATCTAATTATATGGTATTTAGACATATCTTTGATTCTATCATGTGATGGATTTTATGCTATGGTTATTTACTTCATTCTTGTCTCTTTATGCTTTATGCTTTATGCGAGTGATGTAAATGGACTATTCAGGTATAATTGAATAAATGTATTAATTAGATATTTAATGCATTATTGCTTCAATTATGATATTTTTTGCATTTGCACTTGATCATGTGTTTTAGTGTGTAAGAATTAGATCCTTGGCAGTGGCACATGGAGTTAGTGATTCAACTATTCATATTTTACCAATGTCGTCCCTGTATGGTTGATGTATCCTTATTTTAATTGTTTAAATTAAATCTTTTAGTGATGATTAAATCCAAACTCATCTATATTATATGATTAGACTAGTGAGCATGTCTATGCATTTAGATTTTGCATTGCCATGAAATTTATTTAGGGATTCTCTATGATTTAGATTTTTGGGCTTAAAATCTTATTGAATTTAATTTCTAGAAGCATTGCCTTAGGTGAATTCTCATTACGAGGAATAAACTATTTCATTTGGGTCAATTTAGAGTCTAGCTAGTCTAATTGATTATTCTCCCTAATTGATTATTCACTCAAAAAGTGAATAAGTATTGGAAAAAGTAATTGTTTTCTCACTTTTCAATTTAGAAATTCAGAAATTGGAGATCTTTTCTAAAATCCTCTTTCTACAAGATTGGTTTTTTGCTCATTCTGAGAGTTGTGAGCATGGAATTTTCACGTGATTAGTCTTGTTAGCTCTAGCTTGGGGAGACCTTTCTTTGCTGTCACTTTTGGCAGTATCAATGAGGTATTTATTTTATCAGGCTGATTTCAGTTTTTGCCCCTTTTGTTGTTAGGTAGGGATTTCTAGTTTTCTTGTTTCTACTTTGTTTTAGCTTTTGTTTCTAGTAGAAGTTTATTAGGAGGCTAAGAACTAGTGTTTCCCTCCATTTCTATTTTTTGGTTCTACCTAGTTGGTTAGGTATGAACATTTTCCCTATTTTTGGGATGGGGGTTTGGGGTTTCACACTATTATGCTGGTCACTTTTGCATATAATGTCAAAATACAAATATTATTAGATTTTTGGGGGTTTTTGTGCCCAAAGACCAAATGGGTTTTAATTTTAAAGTTTTCAAATTTTTTGGTTTTTTACCTCATTTTGTGTGGCACCTAGTTTTCTTAGGTTTTCTTGGCATAATATTGGTCGTGGACTTGGATGATCTGTTTGGATGTCAGTCAAACCATTGTTCCACTTTTATGTTGCATTGGGATGCATGCCACATCCATCCTCCCGATTCTATTTTTGGTCAAGTGACTTTTTGCTTTGTGTTCTCATCTAGTCCTTGTGTTATGATCTAACTAATGGTGATGCACCACACATGAGTACATGTACATACAATTGTCAGGTGACTTGTGAGGTCCAATCTTCTGTGGTACTTTTAGAAGTTATGATCATTAGGTTGGGTTGGGAATTTTCATTCCTATAGGCACTCATCATTGGATGAGTATGGGTAGGGTAGGGTAGCATATGGAGGGGGATTCTATCTTGCAACTTGGTGATCAAGGTGCCATAGGTTGGTAGAGGGATCTTTAATTAAGTGATAACTAAATAAAACACTAGGTGGTAATTAAACTTAAGATAGTGAAAAAATATTCTATGCTTGAGCCTTTCACTAAGGGAGTTGAATATGCACGATCCAAGCTTGGGCTTGTCGATGCAAAGTGACTCTACATGATGTCAGCCCCTACTCAGTAGCCCATTGATTGTCTAACTAGGACATACAATTTTTGCATTGTTTATGTTCTTGGTTCAGTCATCATACTCTCTAGCATGAGTGTTAACCATGGATGTTTGCTTTATGTGTGTTTGTGGTTGGATCATTATCTCCATTAGTATGGTGAGATTGGGCCTAGGGGTTCCATGTGGTTGGGAGGCTTAGCTATCTATACAATTGCTAAGGAGTGTTGTACATAGACAGTCTTTTGTAGAAGTGTGACCGTTGCTAGATGTTTTCAATTGGTGCTTCAAGTTCTGGAGTGTGCTTTCTTGTGATTTATAGTTTTTCTAGAATGGTTTTATATCATGTTTAGATGATTTTATTATTGACACATTTCCTTATTATGATGATTATCATATGTAGATGATGAGTTAATTTGTAGGATTATCTTATGTTTTACTTATAGCATTTTAGATTTCCTTATGCTTATTTTGTAGCACATTTTAGTAGTGATGTCCTCATATGACACCGCCGAAAATTTGGTTGGTAGTTTGGGATTTTATGTGGGGGGGATGGCTAGGGCCCATGATGGCCTTATGATGCTATTATGTTTGGGAGGAACCACATACTTAGTTTGGTTGTTCTATACATTGGGATGTTGTTTCATTTTTTTGCAATGTTTTTTTAGTTTACTATGATGTTTTCTTATGTACTTTCCCTTCACTAATTATTAGATGGTTAGATTGTGTTTCCATATTTTAGTGTTGTGTTACAGTGTTTATTCCTTAAATTATGGATCTGGTACTCCCTGGTGTGGAAGTTTTGAGATTTATTTTATTCTTTAGTTCAACCTTAGAATTTTTCTTGCATTCCTAGGCAACCATGTGTCAACATGGGGTGATACAATTAAGTGTTGCACACCCAATAGAGATCTATCATGTGATCCATAATTGTATCATACATCTCTTTGGGAAATGTCATGCAATACTTTCTAGTATCGCACACCCTTTTGAGTTGTGTCACCCAAACACTAAAAGTGTCACCCTCCTTGAGAAACATCATATGATAATGGAAAGTATCACATAGGGCTGAATTAAAGTATCACCTAGTATTTGCAAAAACCTATCTAGGCAAACAACGAGAACTTTTTGGTTACACCCAAAATTTTTAGGAAGTGTTTTGGGTACCCTCTTAGGTTCTCTTTAATCCTTTGGTGTTGCATTTAGAATTCAAAATGTATGGATTTGAATTTAATTATGCATCTTCTTTCGTCTATCATTTTGGTTAGTAGTGGCATTTGGATATCCATTGGTGTTAGGATGTTTGGTTAGTCTTCCATTACAATCTTTGTGATCCTTGTATGTTAATTTTTTTTTTATCTTGACTTATATTTTTCCTTGTTCCAAGGATCTTTGAGTGGGGAATTGCACATTATGAGTTTATCCTCATGAGGTAGTTTATTGAAGGCTTGAAGTACTTGTGCTACCTAATGGCAAGTAAGGATACTCCACTAGAGTCTCTAAATAGTTATCAATAGAGGGTCTGACTAGGATCTCTTGTATTGCTTTGTCTCATGATCTTGGTTTTAGTCCTCTTTACTATCTTATATGAGTGTTAGCCATGGACATTTATTTTATATGTGTTTTTGGTTGGATCAATATCTCCATCAACATGACGAGAGTGGATCTACAGGTTCCACGTGGTTGGGAGGTATAGTTATGTATACCACTATTGGGGACCAGTGTACAAAGACAATCTATTGCTAGTTGAGACTGGTGCTTGATTTTCACTTGGTATTTTGGGTTTCCAGAGTATGTTTCCTTGTGATTTATGCTTTAACTTGAATGCTCAAATATCATCTTTAAATGATGTTATTTTATTTGATGCATTCCTTTATTATGATGTTATAGCATATGGTTAGTTGATGTGATTCCCTACTAGTTGGAGTACCTATGCTTTGATGGATTAGTATGTTAGATCTTCTTGTTCTTATGATGTTACTTACATTATAGTAGTAACACCCTCATAAGACAACTCTGACTATCTAGTTGATAGTTTGGGATGTCATGCTTGGGGGATGGCTATGATGCATGTAGTGTCATGATGCCATTATGGTTGGGAGGAACCAAGCATGAGTTTTAGTTATTTTGGTGCTTAGTTGTTTTATGATTTCCTTTATATGATGTTTGTTTTATGAACCATATATGTATATTGTGATACTACTTTCCGCATGTTCTTTCATATGCTATTATGGATTAGATGGATAGATGTTTTCTCCTTCCTATTGTATGGTGTCTTGTATTTCATGTGTTTGAGTGTTTAGGCATTGTTTTGGTGGATCAAGTACTCCCTAGTGTGGAGGTTCTTACCCTTTTTTCTTCTAGACTTTGTGTTTCATTTTTCATTTGAGTTTGGGTGACAGCGGTTCAACATTTGGTGACACTAGAAAAGTATCACACACCTTGATGAGAAATATTGTGCAACACTGGAAAGTATCACACAATAGTAGTGAGTTCTATTGTGCAACATTGGTAATGTATCACATGGTAGAAGTAAGGTCTATTGTATGATCCCTAAAAGTATCACCTGGTAGTACTATGAAATGTCATAGAATACTAGAAAAGTATCACCCAATAGTATTGTGAAATGTAGTACAACACTAGAAAAGTGTCACCTAATTTCTTGCAAAACCTACTTGAGAAAGCAATAGGTATCTTCAAACTTTTCAGTTGAGAGTCAAAGGGTGTTTTGGCTACCCTTTAGGGTTGCACATCTTCCTAGTTGAACACAAATTTTCTATGGGGTTTAAAATATATCATTTAAGTATAAGTTGAGGTATATTTAAGTATAAATTGATGTATAATGGGGTTTAAAATATATTGTTTAAGTACAAGTTGACTTATATCATTTAAAATATATTTAATTCCTTATACTTAAGATTTATTTTAATAAATGCAATGATTAATTTGAGATAGGTTCCAGACCTCTCCAAGTTAAGATAAAGATTCTAGGAAATTTCAACTCTTCAGAAATTTAGACTTAGCAAATTTTAGGGCTTCAAGATTCCAAACTTAGCCAAATTTCAAGATTCAACATTTTTCTTTCAACGTGGTGTCTAGTAGATGAGAAGTTATAAATTTGAGCCCTTGTCTTTTGCATGGTCATTATTGGTCTCTAGTTGTGATCCTTGATTATGTTATGGTTAGTTGGAAATGGGCTTGTATGTTTAACCATTCTAGGAACTTTTTCTTTGGGGCTTATAAAGAACATCTCTCCTTGTGCATTCTTGTGATTTCTATGACCTTTAATTTTGAGTTTTCTTTAGTACTTGGGGATCTTTGGAAGTGTTTATAAGACTTCCACTGGTGCAGGTGAACATGTGAGCTTAGCCATGTTTGCTATTCTTATCACTTTATTTAGATGTTTCATTCTTGCACTTGGTTATTGTATGTAGTTGTTAAGTAACTATTGGAATTATGATATATTTTTCATTACTCACAACACTTATTCGATTCTAAATGCTTACCAAGCTCATCACCTAGTCTACAGTTCACACCGAGAATTCATCAGTTACCTTATAAAATTTGCAGGTAAACAGTTGATACCGAGTAGATAGTGATTACCGAGTAGAATAGTGTTCTCCGAGTAGTTAGTGGTTACCGAGTAGAACAGTTTTCTTTGAGTAGTTAGTGATTACTAAGAAAAATAGTTGATATCGAGCAGTCAGTAGTTATCGAGCAGAATAGTGTTCTCCAAGCAGTTAGTAATTACCAAGCTTCACAGTATTTACCAAGCAGATAGTGCTCACTGAGCCATCAAAGATATCAGTGTTTATTGAGTAAACAAGGTAAATGAAGGAGTCAATTTTTACCAAGTAAACAAGGTAAATGAAGGAATCAGTGTTTACCGAGTAAACAAGGGAATCAGTATTTACCAAGTAAAGAAGGTTATCAATGGATTTAGTTTCTACCGAGTGACACAACATTCACTGAGTCACTAATGGTTACTAAGTTCTAAGCTACTCAGAATGATTAGTATGGACCATGCCTCTACTCTTACCGAGTGCATGATGATGCAGAATATTGAAGTGGATGCTGAGTATCAAAAGGTCACCAAGTTAGTTTGTGGAACCAAAGTTTTCTACCACTTGGCTGACTCAGTAATGTTTGTTCACTTGCATTTTGGACGACCTTGCCAGTGTAAATATTGGAATGGTATATATCATTTAAAACAATGAGATGCTAAAAAAGAAAAAGAAAATTATAGTTGGTTGTGGTGTGTTGCAATATTTTGAGAAGAGGGAAAGCGAATCATCAGCAGAATAGAAGAATACAACAAGGTCAACATTGATGCAGAAAAGATATATTTGTCACATCAGGTGATCAAAGCACAAGGATCTTATTAGCAATTAGTTGCAATCAAATTCACTGCTTCATCCCAATAGGTGAATCAATTTTATAAATCCTTTAACCAGGTAGACTTAACAGTCTTTTGTAAATCTCCTAACAGAGTGCATACTTCATTGTATGTTTGCAAATCCTTTAACAAGGTGGATCTAGCAATCCTACTTGCTCCTAATAGGGCAGATCATCAGAAGTGATCATTGTAAGCCTTAACCGACCAACTTTATACTGCAGTATTGAAGTTTTGTGGGTATCATCCCCACCCCAATTTTACTTTCTAATTGGAAGGTTTTTGGGTCACCAAAATCTATGTGTTCATGTGTTATAGATGTTTATCTTTTCATACATACAGTAGATTAGATGGATTAATGGTAAAAATATTATTATGCAGAAATTGAATTAAAGTTTTAGAGTTACTGATTCACCCCTCCCCTCTCAATAACCTTCTTAGTCTTGATTATTTCCAACAATTGGTATCAGAGTTTTGTGGTTAACAGGATAAAAGTTTGACAGCTTGAGCAAAGATCAAGGACAATGGAGATATTCAAACTTTACAAATCTATTGAGAATGAAAAACTAGATCTGGAAATGGCCATGAATCAATTCAATGAAGCAAAAGAGCATCTTTCTCAATCCCTGAAAAGAAGGAAGGAACTTGCAAGACAAATGAATGATTATCAGTATGTTGAAGAAAGGATTGAAGACCTTTTACCATCATACAATTCAAATGAAGCTAATGAAGCAATCAAGGAACTCCTAGCAAAGAATGGTTCTCTACAGGAAGAAGTAAGAAAGCTCAAAAGAGAACAAGAAGTCCAATCCATCAGGTTATGTGAAGTTTTGGAACAGAGAAACAAGGCAAATGAAGACTTATATTTAAGAAATAATCTATCCCTTTAGCATGAAGATCTTATAGGAAAACTATCTAATGCAAATGAAGAAATTATGATTCTAAGATCTGAGAATGAAAGTTTGAGAAATGATTTAATCACTGAAAGACAAATCAATGTAAGTTTGCAAAGTGATATGAAATCTGAAAGACAAAACAATGAAAGTTTGAAAAATGACTTAAATGTTGAAAAACAAGTCAATGAAAGGATGATAAAATCTCAAGCAGATATGGATCAATTGAATTTGCAAAATGAGTAGAATCTTCATAGACAAAAAGGTAAAGCAGGCCTTGGATACAATGAAGAAGGTGAATCTTCAAAATAGGGTACCCAAAAGAATAAAAAACCTACTTGCAATCACTATGGAAATTTAGGTCATACATCTAACAGATGTTGGAGCAATGGTAAAAGAAAATTCAATGGTCAATGATACAATTGCAATCAACATGGTCACAAAGAAAATGAATGCAAGGAAAAACCAAAGTTTGAGGGTAAATGTCACAAATGCAAGAAATAAGGTCACAAGGCATCTGAATGTAGATCAAAATCATTCAATCTAGCAAAATAGGTTATCAAAGCATTATTTGGTTGGGACTACAATACTTGGTGCAGATGTCACTATTGTGGAGAATATGGACACATTGGAATAAACTGTGCAAGGCATCACCTAAGGAAGAAAGATACTACTATAAGATGTTATACATGTACTGAACTTGGTCATATATCCAAGAATTGCACGAATATAGGAAGAATTGAAGATGAAAAGCAAGCCAGAGCTGACAACATTCGAAAGTAGATGAGACAATAGTGGATTCCAAAATCTACCGAGCTAGAAAATTCAAATAATGGCCATGTCAGTCAAGAAGTGGGTGACTCCACCATTTCTAATTAGACTCATCAAGAAGGACCAGGGACTGCATCTTTGAGAAATATCCTAAGCAGTTCCAGAATATAAAAGTGCAAAAGACAAATCAGTATTTCAGATATTAGACATATTTCACTGTGATGCATCTACCGAGCAAGGTTGATTTCAAACTTAACCAAGCTAGGTCGGTAATGTGAAAGGTTTTAGTTTGTTTACTGAGTTGCAAGGTTTACCGAGTAAGTTGGTGACTATCTGAAAAACCCTAGGTCATCTTAGCTACCTTCATACCCGAGCATTAATGGCAGATTTTTCATCAAAAGGGCAAAATTTGATCTCATTTTTCACTGCGAATTCAGAATATACAGAGCAAAGAGTTTCCAAGAGTGCAAAAGAGAGTTCAAGCAATTTGAAGTGATTTTTTAGCGAAAAATTTGTCAAAAAAAATCATTCACTCACCAAGTAGCAATGGCATCTGCAAGCACCAGTAGCAGCAAGGCAAAAAGAGGTTCTAAAATGCTTGTGAAGGGAGTAGAATGGAAAGCACCCAGCTTCAAGCTCATTCCTGCCATAGCTAAATCGCTTGACCCTCATGGAGCTCAATTGAAAATTCCATCAAAGGTACTACTTATAAATGACATTCGTACTCATTTTAAATGCACTGTTCAAGAAATAGGGATACTAGACATGGATAATGCCCTAGCCGAGTTGTGTGTGAACGAAACCCTAAAACCTAAATTCAAACATCTAGAAACCAAAGGTTTGACCCATATCTCGCATCTACCAAGGAACTTCCAAATGAAATGGATCAGATACATTTTAAGCCGTGTGCATAATGGTCAGTTGTGGTTAGAGCAACCCATCTTGATAACGAAGAAAATGATTCATAAGGTCACAAGTTTGCCAATGTTAAGCAAATAAAAAACCACTAAAACCCTAATTCGGGATGAACTTTAGAGGTTAACCCTAATCGAATGAGATGGAAGAGGATTGAAACTTAACAATGTATTCGATGTAGAGTTAATATTCAGACTCTATTTAATTGCATATAAGATGTATAGTTCCAGTAGATTGAACAGCGTGCCCTGTGAGGCTGTAGATTTAGCCTATAAGGTTGTGAAGAAAAATATGGAGTTTGACCTAGCAGATGTGTTGCTTAAACAATTTAATAAAAACATGGATAGTATAAGGACCTCAAAAACCAACTCTTGTAAATTTGGTTCCTTGTTGGTTTGTTTATTTTTCTATGTACAGAAATTTTTCCCTTCAAAAAGTACAGTTGTATGGAGGAAAGATATTCCAGTTTTGTATCAAATAAATGAGTTTGTAGCAGAGATGGGTGAAAATTTTGATAGTATTATGGACAATTATTTTGAAGACTTCAAGGAGAGGATGAATAATAGGTTCATAATTCCTCCTAAGCTTGTTGAGGATTATAGAGATGATGTATGTTTCATGGTGGACTGTGACAAGGTGTACATCTAGGCAGTCAGACCTCGAGTTGCATGGGTAAAACTTCTTCCTTATGAGGTAAATATTGATGAAACTAGAGACATCATAGAGGCACTAGTAAATGAGCTAGTAGACCCAAGGCAACCAATTTTTGGAACCTATGAAGAAGCTAAGGCCAGAATTGAGCTTGAAATCAAGCTACCATAGGCCATAAGCAAGGGCAAGAGGAAAATAGCAAAATTGAAAACCTCTACCATTCCTCTTATGCTCATCAAGGGAAAAGGTGAAGATGAAGAAGGTGAAGAAGAAGAAGGAGGAGAAGAAGAAGAAGGTGAAGGAGAAGGAGAAAAAGAATCTGCAGAGGAACATCCAAAGAAGAAAGGTAAGGTAATCATTACCAAACCCAAAAGAAGCCTATTGCAGTATTCACCAAAGAACCAGGAAAGGTAAGTAGGAACCTATACTAGTTAGGCCTGCACCCACATTTGAGAAAAGGCTCAAAAAATTGGAGGAAGGAGCTGGCATCACAAATTTCAAAGCATTGAAATTTGAAACTAGAACTGATGCAGAGAAAATGCAGATTGAGGAACTGGTACTCAGCAAGATGGGTAAATGGAAATACTCCCCAAACCAGATTGCTCCTCAAATCTCAAAATAACTACTAGAGAGATTGCAACTGAGATGGGAGTTAGCCACCCAAATGGTAAAAGATATTTATGAGCAATCTCTAAGGAATCTCTGACCAAGTCTCACTAGAGCAGAAGTAAAAATTGAAATGAAAAACCATGAAGGTAAAATGATGATCAGATTCCACACTTGTTTGATTTTGATCAAAGACATTGAACATTTTGTAAATGATGCTACAAACATGTGGAAAAATATCTATCATCTACATAAGCCCAGTGTAGACCTAGTAGAAATCAAGGATGATGACAGCGATAGTGATGATGAGCTTGATAACACTCCATCTATCACAGTCTCACCAGGAGAGTTGCATCCACTGATGGAAGATAAAGAGGAAGAAGACAAGGAAAAAGAAGCTGAAGAGGCAAATAAGGAGGAAGACAATTCGGTGAAAATTGCAGCAGTAGTTATTGCATCACTTCCTCACTCTCCACCTAAAAATGTAGCATCATCAAGGTTGGAGTCAGCTTCAATAGGTTTGGTCACATCTACATCAGATATATCATCAGCACCTGCCACATCTCAGCTCTAGGTATCATCAATGGAAGTGTCTACCACTTCATCTACCGAGCTGCATTCCTTTTCTTTAGTTACTGAGCAAGCCTTCTTAGCTCCATCATCACCAACCAGAATAACAGTAAGTTTCACAATTTTGTCAATTCCAATTTGTTCTACAATTTTGTTAGCAATATCTGTATCTACTTCAAACCCAGTTAGTTCAGATACTGCATCACTGAGTGTATCACCATTTGTAGAAAGTACTTCAGTTTTTGACCTGGCATATACTCCTATTGGCACTCCACCCTCAAGTATCCTAGTTTTCGCTGCTAGTCCTTCCATCTCTACCATTTTGTTTATTCTCAAGGTCAAACCAATCATCATAGAAGTCAAACAAAAGCAACCATTAAGACTTATGATCACTGGAAAGGAAATTCCTGAAAACATTGACCTAGACACTGAGATAGTAATTCCAAAGATTGACTATGAAAATGCTACCATTGAAGAAATGAGGTATGCTAGTCAACTAATTGAGATGAAGGCTACGCAGAAGCAGCTAAGGTCTGAAAGGGATAAGGAATATTAAATAATTGAGAATGCCCTAAATATAATTATAGAGGCTATAGGTGTTGATGTAGATTCTACTCAACACATTTTGATTCAGTTAGAAGAGGCAGTCAATAAATTCAATGAGGATACCTTCGGTCAAGAAAAAATGATGGAGAAGGCAGAGAAGAAATTTGATAATAAGGTGCTTGAGCACATTGCTCAGCACATAGCAATGAAACAAGTTGAATTAACCTCAATTTTGGCTAATATTGAAAATTCTTTTAATAATGTAACATCTCTTTTTGCTAAGCTTTGTGATGTTACCAAGTATACTACGGAGATAAGAGAGCAATTAAATAAGATAGATGAGGATTTCAAGGAAAGTGCACAAAATCTGAAGCTTGACCCTAGTTCAACCTCATCTCGTCACCTCAGAATCAAATTTTTGTTAGAAAAGTAAGCAAAATTGCTAAGAGAAGAGTCAAGGATCCAATCTACATTGCTAGATATTCAGACTATGATCCTTCCCATCATGGACACAATGCAAAAGCACATTGCCCATTCAAAAACATTGATCCATGACAACAATTTTTTCGTTGCAGATCATGTGATTGAACTTTCTGCAGAAGTTCAGATAGCTTTATCCACATGCAAAATCCTGCAAGAGAATTGGGACAAGACTCTGTAGCTCATTCTTCAGGTACATTTAGAATTTATCTCACATTTTGGTGTTTCCATGTAAATACATTCTTTTTATTCTTTGGCATTATTGTCAAAAAGGGGGAGAAAGAGATACTCAGAAAGAGTTATTGGTGAGATAAATGCACAAAATGGATAAAAGTGAGATACTATTAGTAAAAGTCATATAGCTCATGTAAATACCTTGTGTATATTGTATGGGGGAGTCATATGTAAGGAAACCAAGTGAGATACTATTAATAAAAGTCATATAGCTCATGTAAATACCTTGTGTATATTGTATGGGGGAGTCATATGTAAGGAAACCATGTATATTTAGTAGAATCAGGTGTCAGTATGTCAGATTTTGTATATAAGTTTTGGCTCATAAGTGTTTTTGTCACTAATGCCAAAGGGGGAGATTGTTGGAATTATGATATATTTGTCATTAGTCACAACACTTATTCGATTCTGAATGCTTATCGAGCTCATCACCTAGTCTACAGTTCACACTGAGCATTTAGCGGTTACCTTATAAAATCCATAGATAAACAGTTGATACCGAGTAGATAGTGATTACTGAGCAGAACAATGTTCTCCAAGTAGTTAGTGGTTATCGAGCAAAACAGTTTTCTCCAAGTAGTTAGTGATTACTGAGTAGAACAGTTGATACCGAGCAATCAGTAATTACCAAGCAGAATAGTGTTCTCCAAGCAGTTAGTAATTATCGAGCTTTGTAGTATTTACCAAGCAAACAGTGCTCACTGAGCCATCAAAGATATCAATATTTACCTAGTGAACAAGGTAAATGAAGGAGTCAGTGTTTACCAAGTAAACAAGGTAAATGAAGGAATCATTGTTTACTGAGTAAACAAGGGAATCAGTATTTACCAAGTAAAGAAGGTTATCAATGGATTCAGTTTCTACCGAGTGACACAACATTCATCGAGTCACCAATGGTTACCAAGTTTTGAGCTAATCATAATGATTAGTATGGACCATGCCTCTACTCTTATTGAGTGCATGATGATGCAGAGTACTGAAGTGGATGCCGAGTATCAGAAGGTCACCAAGTCAGTTTGTGGAACCAAAGTTTTCTACCACTTGGCCGACTCAGTAATGTTTGTTCACTTGTGTTTTGGCCGACCTTGCCAGTGTAAATATTGGAATGGTATATATCATTTAAAACAATGAGATGCTAAAAATAAAAATAAAAATTATAGTTGGTTGTGGTGTGTTGCAATATTTTGAGAGGAGGGAAAGCGAATCACCAGCAGAACAGAAGAATACAGCAAGGTCAACATTGATGTAGAAAAGATATATTTGTCACATCAGGTGATCAGAGCACAAGGATCTTATCAGCAATTAGTTGCAATTAGATTCACTGCTTCATCCTAATAGGTGAATTAGTTTTCTAAATCCTTTAACTAAGGAGACTTAACAGTCTTTTGTAAATCTCCTAACAGACTGCATACTTCATTGTATGTTTGCAAATCCTTTAACAAGGTGGATCTAGCAATCCTACTTGCTCCTAATAGGGTAGATCATCAAAAGTGATCATTGTAAGCCTTAACCAGCCAACTTTATACTGTAGTATTGAAGTTTTGTGGGTATCATCCCCACCCCAGTTTTACTTTCTAATTGGAAGGTTTTTGGGTCACCAAAATTTGTGTGTTCATGTGTTATAGATGTTTATCTTTTCATACATACAGTAGATTAGATGGATGAATGATAAAAATATTATTATGCAGAAATTAAATTAAAGTTTTAGAGTTACTGATTCACCCCTCCCCTCTCAGTAACCTTGTTAGTCTTGATTATTTCCAATAGTAACTTATCATAAGAAAAAAATTATTCAGTCCATGTTATATCCCTGTGTTCCAAGGATCTCCGAGTGGGGCATTACACATCTTGTCTTTTTGTGTAGCAATTTTGGGTACATTTTATTCTTTGGATCTTTACATGCCTCATTCCAAATTGATTTTATCAGATTCACCTTTTCCTTGGTTTAATGTTTCACAATAGTAGAGCTTGAATCCATTTTCACTTGGTATTGTTTTGGTAAATGCTTGACTATTCACTTAGTTTGCTTCCAACGCACTTTACACATTAATTCATTGATGAATTCTCACTTCAAAATCTTTAGCAAATGATTCTTTTCTTAAATCACTTGAACTCTCTCTTAACTCTTCAAAATGTAAGGTAAACAATAAAAAATGAAAACTCGATATTTATGCAATAAAATTACCTTTTTTAATCATTAGGGCACATTAAATGCATCATAATCCACATTTTACCATCTTTAATAAACTCAGTTACCATTAGTTTCTCAGTCACTTGACACTTCCATTTTTGCTTAGGCAAAATGGTAAAATCACTAGTACAAAAATAACAATTTATTACTAAATAAACTACTAAAAATTGTAGATATGTGACTAATTCTGATCACATGACCAATGGTAGTTTATTGCCAGACATTTATCTCCCAACCAAATTTATGACCAAACTATTTTAATCATTGATTAGGTCATTGATTTAGTCGTTTATTGTTGTTACTTGGTAGTTTATATGGTAGTTTATTTGGTAATTTTGATAGTTTATTTGGTAGTTTATTTGGTAATATATTTGGAAGTATATTTGGTAGTTTTTTGGGTAGTATATATGGTAGTTGATTTGGTAGTATATTTAGTAATTTTTTGGGTGGTATATATGGTAGTATATTTGGTAGTTGATTTGGTATTTGATTTGGTAGTACATATAGTAGTATATTTGGTAGTATATTTGGTAATATATTTGGTATTTTATTTAATCTAATTTAGTCATATTAGGGTACGATGGAATTGATCCACCATCCTCCTACTTATAAAGTAGGTGCTCTTCCATTGAGCTAGTGCCCTTTAAAGAAGAATGCAAAAAATTGACAAAGCTGTTTTCCCAACATTAGATCTACCATGATCATGGTTACTGTAACATGATATACTCTTCTCAAAGAACACAAATTTTAGTTATTATGAAAAACAACAATCTAAATCTTTATCAATGACAATTCAACAATTTTAAATTCTTCTGTTCAAATATTTTAAAATTATATTTCATGTCAATTACACTTAGATAAAGACACAAATGATTATTCAATTTATGTCAAGCAAATAGACCTTTGAATTAAATGAAAACATCAAACCCCATTAAACAATCACATCTATTCAAAACTACAAAACAAAATCAATTGAAATACTCACTTTTTAACATATGGAGGTGCCAAAGGATCATATATTTCCTATTCCTTATGCTCAGATGGATGCTAAAAGTGTTCATAAACAACATAAAAATAATGGACTAGTAAAGTTTGGTAGACAATGGCTATGTTTCACCTGTTGATAACCCCAATTATAGGATAAGCCCTAGAACCATACATTGATGGATCCTAAGATGGTTGATCATAACCATAAACTTCATATTCTTGACCATAATGTAATGTCCTATTTTTAGAGCTAGATTTGAATGATAATAGAGCCTAAATAAAAAGTTAAAAATAAATAAAAATAAAAATATAATCATAATCATAACAAGGGGCACAAGCACCAAAGTTCCTGCCTCTAGTGTGGTGGGGACTTGTAATGGAATAACAAATGTCCATATTTATATTTAATGCTTCCTAATGATTGCAACTTTTGGAGGGTTGCATGCTCAATCCTGGAAATTACAAAGATTAAAAAATAATGCCTGAAAATGAACCATGGGAGCAATACATGTAAATTCAAATCATATCAACCAAATATATAATAGTTTAAGTGGGTGTGCAGGCCTTGAAAAGTTGACAGTCAACAATTTTTAAAATTTAATATTATGAATGAATTGTTTTTACTATTCAAAATGAATAAAAGATAAAATACTAATTAAAAAATATTTTGGAATAAATTCCAATAAAGAAAACTATACCTTTTTTTATATCTAAAGGAAGTGCATATGAGTATAATCTAGAAGAGCACGAAGCACCAGTCTTTAATATTGAACCTATTTATCCCAAGATATTGAAAATTTATAATCTACCATATGAAATATTTTCTAACACACAAATGAAATCGCAAAGAAAGAAGCAATACAATGAACACAAAACTTGTTAACAAAAATTAAACATCAAATAGAGTCATGTATATACTTGACTTATGAATCATGGACATAATTACATTGTACTCTGAAAAGTTTTAAACTAAAGTGTGTTGTTTTTACTTTTTAAATGAGTCACTTGTAACCCAATATACATCAAGATACATCTGTGTAACATTGAAATATAAGCATTGAAACTCTATTAAATTTTTGACACCTGAATGTGTTGTTGGTGTTGTGAAGGAACTTGGGGATGGCATAGATGAATTTCAAGTTTTTTCCAGTAGATTTTGTTGTGAGAACATGAGCTTTCTTGTAATGTAGATGGTATGTTTGGGAGAAACTAGACATGTAAAAACAACAATTCTTTGGGGATATAATATGCAGATATAACCATTTGCAATACCTAAAGACCAAGCATCATAGTTTCAGGTTAGCTTGTAATTGAAATTTAATGTCTATGAATATGAAGTAAACCTTAATTTTGTCAAAAATTAAAAGGTACAAACAAACCAAAATAGGCATACTTGGTTGATTATAAATTTTTGATGGTGAAGAGTTGAATTTGCTTGAAACATTTAATAGTAGAGTTTTCAAAAATCCTTTGATTTGTTGCAATGAATTGTAATGTGTTTGCTGGAATAGAAAGAGTTTACTAGTTTTCACTCATTTGAATAACACTTTGATAACCAATGAATACAAAATACATCTCCCCAAATTCTGATTTCACTATTGCCTATTGTTGGGCTTGCATATAGTTGTATTATTCATAAGTATGTTTGAACATTTGTAACTCTATGCAACTCATATAATGATTAGGAGTCCAATTCAAGGTTGTTCGAGTCAATAGCTTCAATTTCATGTCTTTCCAAATAGGTCATGAAATGTTCAATAGTAGCTTGGCGTAATTGAGTTGATGTATACTTGTTGTCAAGTAAGTATTGCGTTGATTCAACTAAGCAATCTCCAATGTTGTATCTAAATGTATCTAATCTACATAGCCCTTCTTTCTTGAGCATAGTGCTGATGTCACATTCCTCTAGTTGTATTGGGCTATTGTATTTCTCTATGTCTTTGACATCAAGTTGTTTTAGTTGTATTGGCCTTTTTACAATTTCTTCTTTGTTTTCTATGAGTTCAAC
This sequence comes from Cupressus sempervirens, assembly GCA_028749045.1. Lineage (NCBI taxonomy): Eukaryota > Viridiplantae > Streptophyta > Pinopsida > Cupressales > Cupressaceae > Cupressus > Cupressus sempervirens. The sequence continues at coordinate 324,255,918 of CM053783.1, forward strand.
TATTGGGTCATAACTTTCAAGATATTTGGAATTTTTTACATTTTCCTTATATGTATTAAATGATTGATATTGGAAACCATGCTTCTAAAAGTTTTTGATTAGAGGAGAATTGAAAACTTGTTTTGTTAAATTTAGTACATGAATTTGAGGGAAAGAACAAAGAATTATTTGTACCTATGAGAAAATATTGTTTTGAGGACTCCTTAGCACAATTCTATAAAGTCTTAGAGTGTTGCAAAGTCCACACATCTAAAATTTGGGGCAGCAAATAGATTAGTTTCAGAAAATGTAACACAATAACTTCTTTTTACTTCAAAAAATTGGGAAAAAATATAATGCGATAAAATGTGGTTCATAGGTTGTCATCTATGTTCTATTTAAATGCTTGAGACTATTTTTTTAAAATAGGATATATGCAGAATTATGTAGAACTAGTTGAAGGGAATTTGCAAGTTGCCAAACACGCACCCACTTTTCCAATGATGACACTCTAAATTTTCTATCACCCTCACAAGATTTTGGAATATCTAAACACTGACACAAAAAGAATGCTAGTTTTTAAATATAAAAATGATACAAATTATAATAGAATAGCATATAATAATTAGTACTTGTCAATATTATAGATTAGATTAAATTTATGTATGAAAATAGTAAATGAAATATGGGGAAGAATAAAGAATTCTTTGTACATGTGAGACAATGTTTTTTCGACTACTCATTCACGCAAGTTTGCAAAGTCTTAGAGTGCTACAAAGTCTACCCATTTTTGGGGTATGAATAGGTTATTTTTAGAAATTATTATTAGTTGTAGATATTGAAGATAAGATTAAATTTATGAATGAAAAATAGTAAATAAAATATGAAAATTGAATTTCTATTATAAAGATCCTAAAATATATATAGGGAACCTAAAAATTGAAAGCAAAAAAGCATTCCAAAGTGCACTTGAAAGGTGTGTTTACAATTATTAATAGTTTTAAAATTTTAAGCGACAAAGCATGTAATTAAGAAAGTGATAGCTTACCTCTTGTTTTGGTGTTTTTTGTGGACTCTGTCCGTTACTTGCATAGACTACTGATTTTAGAGTTCACAATTGATGTTTGTGTTTTGCAGAAGCTAGAATTTACAAACTAACTATAGGTTTTGGTAGACCTATACTCAAGATAGCTATAAAAAACCTAGGAAATATTATTGCAACTGTTATGCCTTTTAATTCAAACATATAGCCAATCTCATAGGAAATATAAATATTTTTCTTACAGTTTTAAGTTATTAATGCACTGTCAATTGCTAAATTTAATTACTTCATCTTATCCAGTTAAAGGCTTCTCCAACTCTCTAAACACTAGAAAAGGAAAAAAAAATAGAGAGCACCTCAAAAAAATAATACAATCTTAATTATATTTACTTATACAAAATCACAACATAAACACAATCCATAGTATGTTTGAAACTAGGAGATGCTAAAATCACCTAGCCACACAAAGCCTACATAAGGCTTAAGGAGAAATTAAACCAAGAACAAGAAGTGAATTGTCTTCATTTTTAATAAACATGAAAATAATAGAAAAGAGCAGTGATAAGATGTGTTAAGTTTGATAATTTAAGTTTGATAAAAACATCTTTTTCCTTCACAGTTGACATGGAGTGAATGGCTTCTACTGCCAAAAGAATGCCATCTCATCTCTAGTGCCCTGTCACTTGCCATTTAATAATTCTATCAATTTTGAGGCATGTGCATAGGGGAAAGTTTTTTGCTTGAATATAATGCTTCCAATTGGAGTTATTTATATTGTATGTTTTATGTTGTTTCTCTGTGAAAATCATTAGCTCTTTCATTGTCCTTGGAGGATTCTACTCTTAAACTCTAGAAATTCTGATTACAACAGTCAGAGCATCTCTAAAATGTGATATGAGGTATGATTTTTTGTCTATATATAAGTTTATAACTTTAAAGGACTTGGAAACGTGTTGATTTCTACATTTCAAAATGATTTTTTATGTACTACTCAGTTGAGCAAAAAGCTGTTAATCATAACTTAGATAATATGCACTTATCAGGGACAATAAAGTAATCATAAGCCCAAAAGAACTACAATGTAGTGCTTACTATGAATCTGCATTGGTCTGTAGTTTTTAGTAGTAATCTCTTTAATAAAAATAAATGAATAGAAAACATAATATGACCAGATCAGATGGCTTGTAAATTGTGTATGAATATTCTTAAATTGGTAATCCTTAATTGAAAGTGAACGACTAATCTAGTACTTTTAGTTTTAATTTCCCCAATTAGAAGATGATAGAAAATACAAAGAGAATTTTAGAACACTTATTTATGACAAGAGCACTAAGAAATCCTAATAGGGCGATGAAATACTAATGAAAAATATTGAACATCAAACACAACCTTAATCAATTAATAGTTGCATGGTATTTAGTGAACTCATTTTCTTACTTAGACATGTAGCTATGTATAGAAATTTCATAGCCAAGTAGGTAGTCCCTCAACTTGAAGAAACTAGAATTCTTGTGGACTTTGTTGTCACGAAGATTTATATTTTTTGTTGATCTAGAAAATGCTATACTAAGATGTTGTAGTCATCTCAAATATGGGTGTTGTCTAAATGGTGCTATGTTCTATTCCTTGTTCTAGTAGCTCATCAAAGTGGCATTTCAGTTCTAGCAATAGATGGTTTCCTTTCCTAGGGAACATCTAGAACTCAGGAAATCAATAAAACATTGTTGCTTAGAGAACTTTAGAAGGTTAACAAGTAAAGAAATCCATATAGACATCTTGACCTATGAAATCTTGATGGAAATGGTCTAGAATTACCACATCATTAATGGAATTTATTTTCTTTGTTGCTACTAATTCAATACCTTTGACAAATCGTGCTTGAACATATTCTGGGACATCTTGTATTTGGATTTGGCCTAGTTTACTTTTTGATTTGATAGCCCAGCTAGAAAACATCCATGGCATCGAGAATGCTATACTTTTCTCCAACAATGTACTTCCAAAATAATAAAATAATAAAAAAAAAAATTGTATAGACAAATTGAAACATCTAAAAGACTTGTAAATAAGCATATGCTCTTTTATAGGTAGCTAACAAGTCTACGTATAGAATAATAAAACATTAAAAAACAATCTTGTAGATATATATTGAAACATCTCAAAGACCTTTGAAATAAACATATGATCTATTAGATATGAACAATAATTTTTGCATCAGGCATTTGATGATAAATGATAAATGCCTAATGATTATACTTTTTTCATTTGGTGATTACAGTCTTTACTATTGTGCAGATGTTAGCAATCAAATGCTGGAGCTTTATGAACAAAGTAAAACCATGACAACATCAACTTCAAATGACATCAACCCTTCTCAAGGTATGGAAAACAAATAGAAAGATTTTTTTGTAAGTTTTGAAAGATGCAAATCATTGTAGGAAATATTAGTGGAATGCATTCACAAAATGAGAACCCAAAAATAAAATTCCACACCTTCCAATTCAAAACCCATAATATCAACATTCTCTCAAATCAAGCAATAGAAAAGGATTGAACCAGCATTCACACAACTAAAATAGAAATTTGAGCATGATTGGTTCAATGGTTAATAGCAAAGAGAAATTTCCTTAAAGGAATATCTAGAATTAAGAATGAACTATGTACCAAAATAGGGGATATGAAAGTATTGTTTTGTTTTGCTACATGGTTCTTAACAACATTATTGATTTTTGAAGACAAATGTCTCTAATAGAATTTTTTTAATACAAACTTTCCAATGTCCCCTACAGACTGATGTAGTTGATCCTAAAAGTACACACAAGGGAAAGCCTGATATAGAGAGTTTTTTTTTCCAAAAGAGGCATCAGTTGGATATCAATAGACAAGCTTATATTTATGGACGAAAAATTTAAAGAAATTTAAAAGCTCACCAAATTGAGAATTTTAGTAGGTTATCTATAGAGTTGAAGGCTTCACATGTCAAACCCATATCATTACAAGGTGCAAGAAGGCATTGCAAATAAAATAAGCAATACCCAATGGTTTGTTATGCAATAATGAAATAACATAGGGAGAAATATGAAACAAAAAGGGAAAAATCAATATTCTATAATGTAATTTAGTAGTAGAAAATTTTAGTTTACTTATCAAGAGAAACTGATTCAAACTTTATAGACATTTCCCCCATAGTTGGATATAGTTGGATGTAGTACTCCGTTAAATGCACAAATTTACAAATGAATTAGAAAATAGTCAGTGCAAATATATAACACGTGAGTTCTTGATATTTATCTCACAATAATCATAATACTGTAGATTTTTTATTTTTTAAGTAAATTTGGATAAAATTTATTTTACACATTTTCTAATCATAATACTCATGAAATATGTCCAACTCTTAATAAAAAATGTTTATATAATTTGACTTGTGGAAATTAGACTCCATGTGGAAATAATTAGAATTTCAACCTATATTTGACAATCATTAATTGGATAATGCTCAGTGGAATGGTCATGAGTGCAGTACTATTATTATGGAAATAGTTTTACTGATGATGAAAATTTGATCTTCAAATTATCTAGTTCATTAGACTGGTAAAACATGCTAGTTGATGAGCAAAGACATCATGGGAAAAAAATGTCACCATAAAACATGGATCTGTAATCTCAGTATGTTTTCTTCTACTATGTTCTTAGTTTTAGCAAATATATGTGGCTTCCATATACAATGAAATTGTCTATTACATTATAAAGGGATGCGATTTTAGATCACCTAAATACTGGGCGATCGATCCTAGTTCCAAACTCCAATAAAATGTTTAAATAAGTTTTAAAATGGTGTTGGTTGCCTGATTTAGAAAATTAATTCAAGGGTTTCTCACCATGTCTCTTCCTGTTGATATTGTATTCTTCTGCCCAATGGAAAGTTGGGTTCCTAGTTATATAAAGCCCCAAAATCTATACAAAATTGTTCCTTATCACATGTGTTTGTCCATGCTTTTTTGTGAGTGATATTTATCTTGATTGACTACTCATACTGCACTTGATTGAGGTGAAGATGAGGGAGAATTTTCTCATTCAAGGAGGGCAGTGTGGGAACTAGATTGGTGCCAAATTTTGGGAAGTAATGTGTGCAAAGCATGGAATTGATCAAACTAGGAGATACCTGGAGACAACTGATCTATAGCTCAAGAGACTAAATGTGTACTACAATGAGGTGAGTTATGGGAGATTTGTTTTGAGGGCCATGTTGATGGATGTTCTATAAGATCTAGCAAACAAAACCCAAAAACTGATCCCAAATCTTAGACCCAAATCACTTATTTACATAGAACTCTTCATTCCAATGCTGAAATCAAGATCACATCCCCAAATGTAAACTCCTTATTTTAAGAACACTTCCTTAAATAAACTCTTAATTTTATTGTTCAGACAAGTTAATTTAAATGTGTGTGATGATTTATAAATTTTAGATAGATGTGGGCTACAATAATGACTCTATGATTCTTTCAATCAAACTTGGTTTTTTTTATCCCCCAATGAATTTCCCAATAGAGCACATCTCATTTAATGGGTTCATTCAAATTTGAAAAAATTCCTCACTGATTATGAAATACATATCAACAAATTCAATTGAAAAATGACACAATTGCATCATCCTGATCTAGCAGAATTCAGATGAGAAGGAAAACAACAATTCAAAATTGTATATGTATATAATTAATTCAAGGTATACATTCATTCATTTATTTCATGTATAGAAATCAATGATAGCACAATCAGTCATTCATGCCCAAGGGAATGAACTCAAAGAGGGGAGTAGTAAGAGAAGAAGCCACTCTACAAATAGGATAAATGGGTTGCCTATAGAGCCACTCATTACTGCAAGCAACACACAATAAGTGGGTGCAATTAGGCATAACCCTTATCACATCCTCATCCACATACTCTGCAAGACATGTGGAGAAACAATCCTTCTCACCCATGAAAACCCTCTTTTGGGAATACACCATTTTGGGGTAACTATTGAGGGTCACCTGATCGAGTCCCCATTCAATTCCAATTTCCCCTCTTTCCATATCCACAACTACTTTGCTTAGAATCCCTACCATGAATGTTGCCCCTTCTAAGTATAAGCCTTATGAAAATATAGGAGGCCATCAGATGCATGGCCTCAGTTAGATTCATCCAAGGGCATGGTTTCCTATCCTATTAGGGCCATCTATTCACAAAACAATTTTAGTTAGAGTGTTTTATCGTTGGTTTCCATTATTTGGATCATAGAGGCATTCCTGTAGGATTGTGTAAAATATTCTAATGTAGATGAATGACAAAGAGTCTAGTTTCTAGTTCTACATGTTAATGCATGACCCGTCAGCTGAGCACCAACTAGATAGCTGCCCATAGTAGAGTGGGGAGCATGACCTCAATTAGGTATGGCTCATTACTATACATCAATCTAGTATTGACTAGTATGCCCTATCCACCACTATAATCCCCAACCATAACTAAAATTGGAGGACTAGAGGGGTAAATTTTTGGTGAACATACCATTCTTTGAGCATCCAGTCCCGCTTTTATCCACTTTCCCTTCTTCTCTTCCCTCTATTCCCGCAACAAGATGTTTCATTTTGGTGGATACACACTTATTGCATTCTTACTAATGTCTAATCTACATGTACCCAAAGACAAAATGGAATTCACAAATGCTTGATCTTCTACTCCCTATCCTTGTACTATTGCCTCAACTACTGGTCTTTGAGACAGATGCTCGGGCACACAACCAACCTTGCCTCTTCTTTCACAATGATAGATGATAGATGACTACTTGGATGGTTCTTGCCATGTAGGGAAATCTCTAGGCTGGGTGAATGCAAATTAAGATTGAAATGGGTTTGTTGCTTCTACTTTCTCCTACCAGAGCTATACTCTATTTTTTAGGGCATACTTGCAATTAGACAAGTTTGGGCTATTGAAATTATAACTTATGCTTAAAAAAAATCTATGGATAGAAGAAATGGGGTTATGAAATGCAGTTTTTAAAATTGTCCTAAAATTTCCCCTTGGTTAAAGATTCAAATCCCTTATTCAATGAAGTGTGAAAATAATTTTGATAATAGTTCTTGGTAATTTTTAACATACCTCAATGCTAGTTCAAAGCTTAGAACTCTGTAGACAGATTGCTGCAAAGTGAGAAAAATGGATGGAAGAATAATAGTTTGCAAATTAGAAATAGGAGCGAAAAATTTCTTCCCATTTCAGCCCTTGCCAAAATGCATGTTTTCGTGAAAATGCATGTTTCCTTTCATTTGTCTAAACTTCTAGTTTCAGACAATTAAGAAAGTTCTAATTTTAATTTAAGGTATTTAAAATAAAAAGTTAAATATTTAAGACAATATATTAATGTTGTTTTAAATAAATGTCTAAAAATACCATGTTATCAAATTTTAACTAAGTATTTCAACATTATAATCATTATCCTTTATAATTATTAAAAGCCTTCCACATTTATAAAATTAATCAATGTAAAATTATTGTTATTTTAAATAAATTCTTAGATCTTTTTAAATGAATTCTTATAGGTTGTGCATGTAATACGAATATTGTTTGTATTTAAATTATGTTTATTATTTTTTTCCTTATATTATTAATAGATTTAATTTAAATAATTAATATTTATTATTTTTAATATTAAACTATTTTATTTCAATGTTTAATATTTATTAAATAATGATTCTCACTATTTACCAAATATTAAAATATTTTAATCATAATAATATAATGTTATTTTTATAAAGAGGGTCAATTATTACAAGAGATTAATGTAATTATTTTTGAATTAAAAATCGATTGACCAAAAAGGAAATTTACAAAAACAACAAGAGTGGAGAAGTGAACCTCAATCCACCAAGTTCATATCAAAATTTTAATATAATTATTAACAATTATATGTTAAAATTATAAAATACTTAATTGACAATTTATCTTTTTGATATGCAAAGATAGACTTTGAGTTTTTTTTTGAGTGTGTGGAAGGTTTTTATTACATTTATGAGAACATAGATAGATTTCAAGAAGTTTGAGTGCAGATTGGAGTGATTTTGGGTTCATTTTTCGTTCAGTATCAGTTGAGAGGACATTCAAGGAAGTTAACTAATAATAATGTATTGATAGGATCAAAACTTTATTGGTGAATAATAAAAGTTATAAAAAAGATAAAGAATGTATTAACATGATAAATAATTCATTGATCATTCATTTACTCTTTTGTTTGAGTGATTAATTATTAGTGACCAATTTTTTTAGTCATTTATCTGATCATTTATTTAGTCACTTATCTTTTCCTAGCCTTATAATTTTATTTGATGATCAAGTTAGTCATTTATTTGGTCACTTATACATATAAATTATAAACCATTCCTAGAATTTGATCACTTTAGTCACATGACTAAAATTTTTAGTCTTGTGACTAAATGTTTTAGTCATGTAGTCATTTATTTGCCAAAATTCTACTAGTGAATTGACTCATGATTGTGTAAAGCATCTTCACACCATTGGTATTAGTAACTCTATTGTCACTTCTAGCACTTAGTTACTAACAAACTTGATAAAGCTTGTCAAATTGCAATATTTCTAGACTTTGTGTGTTGTCCTTGTGCATCAAATATTATGTAGTTATAGACTTCCTTCCATTTCACTCTAGGAAATGGTATAGGATAAATCTTTAGTCATGTAGTTCCTTTCCTTCTCTTAAGGCTCAGTTGGAATAAGTGGTTACACCTAATCCATTGGATGAGGTATCACCATCGGTTGCACTTGCTATCTCATTCTCTTTTGACTTCCTTCTCCATTTCTTATTCATCTTCTCACAAATTTCATGCACACTTATCTTTCCTTTAATTTTTATAACTACTTCTTTTGGTGCTAATACTTAGTTTCTATAATTCTTGATTAGATGACTGACCTTGTGACTTTGATAACATGTCATGCTAGAATTTCTTTAATTACTAAATCTTCCTCCAAAGTGTAATCTCATAAAAATTTCAGCAATATGACCATACTTGCCACATGCAATACACGAGTACCATTTGTTATTATCCAAATTGATTGCATTACATTTATTTCTCAATTTTTAGTTGGACTTCATCAATGATCTGCATACTTGTGACTTATGTCCAAACTTATTGCAAGTATAGTAGTAATGATTAAATATGTACTTCTTAGGTGATTGACTAAACTTGGATCTACTCTCAAATTCTTGATGACCATACTTTTTTTAATGATAACAATAACCATAAAATTTGGGAGTAAGATTGCTCTTACCATTTTTGCTCCTGCATACATTTTCCATTCATTCAATATTTCCATAATGATAACATATATGTCTCATTGTCCTTAGATTGGTATACACATTTCTTTTCTTAGCTTTCTTTGACGAATCTCCTTGCTTGGTAGTGGAGTGCTTAGTATAGCCTAAGGAAAAATTTTCTCTTGGTCACCTGTATCCTTTGAGTTGTTCATCAATTAATTTGATGCTTTCTTGTGATTTCTTCATTTTTTCAATAAATTCTTTCTTATTTTTTAGTTCACACTTTATTTTTCCATTTTCAATTCTTAGCTCAACAATTGCTTCCATCTTCCTATTAAATTCATGATTTGCACTAAGTAGTTGGTTTTTCATGTCATAGTGATTCTGTGTCAATCTTGAAATCTCTTCATCTATGACATTCATTCTTGTAGCTATTTTTCTCTTGTCTTCTTCCATCATTTTTTTTCATCCTTAACCTTTCTCTTATGTTCCATTACTTCACACATCCTTGTAGACTACAATTCTTTTTCCCTTTTTAGTGACTTGACCTGCTTGGTAAGATTATGGGTTTTCTCCTATAGATTAGCTCTAGCAACATTAGATTTTTCATACATGTTTCCATCAAACATTTCTTCAATGACTTTATCCTAGTAGGTTGTCTCATTAGTTTTTTGGGCAATATTTTTCTTCTATTCAAGGAATTCTTTAGGTTATTCTCTAATTCATCAATTTGATTCATGGCCATCCGCAATTCCACTATTTGACTCCCAATAGTCTTATCTAGCCTATACTTCTCCATGACTCTAATCCTTTACTCTTAGGTGGAGAAACCTTTAATAAGAGAACTAGGCTCTAATACACATTATTGTAATAGTAGGGATACATAGGATGTTGTGGGGGGTGGGGGGTGCTGAATCAGTATCCTCTAAAACTTTCACCTTTAATCAAATTTATAACATTCCTCTTCACCTTTTATATCTTAGTAATCACTAACCCTTTACCATAATACTTTGTAAATAAAAATAGCACAACTAATTTAACATTCAAAAAATATAACAAATAAGCTCATGAAAAATAACACACAACACAATCATTTTCCATCACAAAACCCTTGATTAGAGGGGAAAATATGATGGGGATGATACCTTTTATAATAATTTTACAACACTCTTCAAGTATGTCTTCGTTTAAGAGATTACATATACGATTGTTAAATCCACCTTTTGCTAGGATTTAGAAAACTACTAGAGTTGTTAAACAATACAACCATTGGTCTTTACATTAGCAACTTACTTTTCTTGATTAGATCCTTCTTCTTCTATATAATTATTACCTTCTATGATATATTTGTAAATCCTCTCTATTCTATCCTCAAACTTGATCTCATACGTCTCTTATGTCTTGCTCACTTCAATCCCTTACTCAATAACAACAAAAACTTCCCTATATTCTTAAAAAAAGTACTGCTCTCAACCTCTTCAACTAATAACAACTTTAAAATTTTTCTATAGTTCTCCTTTTATGGTAATCCAAATGTGAATAATTAATTTTTAGCCCTTTAAAAAATTTGGGAAGACACAAGAAAAATGTTGACAAAAAGAAAGAAATGATTATGCAATTAGAAAAAAGATAATGATCACTTTTCACAATACAAATAAGAAGGTTTGGAATGTGTGCACCTTGATGTCATGCTTTCTGATTTTTTCCAATTTCTTTCTTTTAAACTTCCAATTTTCCTTCACAAACCTCAATCAAGTGCATGAAATCATGAATAAATATGATAATTCAAAGAAAATATATTGGACTAGTTAATTCCATACAAAAATGACAACTAATATTATGCATTAAACCTATTGGAATAGTAAGGATGATAGGATGTTTTCAGGGGGGGGGAGCGTAAATCAATATACTCTAAAAATTTCAATCAATCAAATTTAGAATATTCCTCTTTACCTTTTGTAGCTTGGTAATTACTATCCTTTATCACAATAATTTGTAAATAAAAATAGCACAGCTAATTTAACATTCACAAACTAATAAAATAAGCTCATGAAATATAACACATAACACAATAATTTAGTATTGTAAAACCCTTGGTCAAAGGAAAACCTACAATGGGGATGACACCCACAAATCCACCACTACTATAGTAGGAGGGTTCCTTGTTAGGGCTACAATCTTTGTCAATTTTGATGACTTACTTAGTTAGAAGTATATAATAATTCCAGTAAGGATATACCTTTTACAAGATTTTAGAACACTCTTCAAGTGTGTCCTTGGTTAAGAGATTACTTATAAGACTATTGAGTTGACCTTTTTCAAGGATTTAGAAAACTACTACAATGATTAAACAATATAAGCGATGATTTTTACATTAGCAACTTGCTTTACTTGATTACATCTTTTGATCTCTACATCAAAGTTGTCTATTAGTGTCAAACAATTAGTCATTCATAAGGCATGATTAGTTGGTCATCATTGCAATCAAGCCATCCTATATAGGTTGAGCCATGAATTAAGAATTTATATATTTCAAGTTATGTGCCAAGTAGTATTTACGATCAAGCATGCTAGAGGCCATTGAGTACTAGAGGCTAAGTGTACCACACCACTTGTTGATGCTACATTGTATATGCATCTTATTGAAAGTCTTATATACTTGACACATACACACTCTAACATATCCTTTTTACTTCTCATGGTTTCTCACTTCATAAAAAATACACATGGGCTTCATTGGATGGTTGTCAAATGTAGCTTGCACTACATGAAATGTACACACACATGGAATACAATATACAATAGGTACTAGAATTTAGTTGGTTGGATAAATAGACTTATATTATGTAGGAGATATTGATTATTGCAAGTCTACTTTAGGGTAAATATTTTATCTTGGTTCTAATCCCATTTTTTGGATAAGTAATAAGTTAAACTCTATTTCTCTTTCTTTGTCTACAATTGAGTATTGAAGAGATGATACTACAACTATATAGGCTATATCACTATAACATATCCTAAAGGAGTTTGGTTTCAACATTCCATGACCTACAATCATTCATTGTGATAACAAAAGTGCTATTGAGATATCAAAACATCTAGTTCAACATCAATAGACAAAGAACATTGAGGTTCATATGCACTAAATCAAAGAGCTCATACATGAGTAGGTTATTGAGTTGTGGTAGTATCCTACAATAGAGTAGTTTACATAAATCTTCACCATACCCTTCACTAGGCCAAGTATCTCTATTTTCAAGATCTCTTGGGGGTGCATGATATTTCATTAGGGGGTCACTTGAGTTCTCTATTCTCTCTTTGTTAGAATATTCAAAAAAATTGAGTTGGGGGGGTGGGGGGGGGAGGTGGTAAATAAGTTATCCTTAGGTCTAGATCTACTAATTCAACTTTTAACAACTTAACTTATTCATTCATCACTAACTCTATTTTTAGTATATGCTGACTAATAGAAATAAAAAGTAATAAAAAAACAACATTCACACACATATATGACACCAAGATTTAATGTGGAAACCCAATTTAGCAAAAAAACAAGTAACATGCTACCATTTTTCACTCTTCTGAAGTGAGCTTGATCAAGAGACAACCCTATTAGAGGTTACAAAATAGAATATTAATTGTGAACCTATTAAATAATTTAATCAACCTATTAGAAGTGAATTGGTTAGAGGACTTTGGGTCATTCCATTAGAATTCCACTTTGATTAAGGGATTTTATTGCCACAATGGATAGAAAGTAACAACTAGGTTTTATATGTCAAGATACAACTAAATTTGAAAATTCATATCTCTATTTGGCTCAATTATAGGTTCATTGGCTAGACTTCATTGTACTCTCCATTTCTAATCCTCTTGCCAACCCTTCAATAAATCACACTTCACCAATCTTCTCACTTTTCCTCTGCTACTATATTCTTCACATGTTATTCACAAATTTTCCAATCAATAATGAACCAACCAACAAAACATATCTTGTTCCTCCTTAAATAGGTATCTTTAGTATTTTTCCACTTAAACATCACCATAGATCTTAGGTTTTATCATATTCATTTAATTTTTCCATCATTTTGTCATCCTTCCCATTTTTCTCTAACTATTAGAAACTTCTCCTTGAATCCTTATCTTAGGTCACTTTAAAAAACTCAATTCATGCGTTAAATATGTCAGCTCATCAATTGTTATTACTTACACATTTTGACCAATCCAAAAATTCAACCATGTCAACCTCAAATCTTGATTCTTTCACAAAATTTTAAAATTCTAATACTCGCTCATTACTATGTTCTTTTGCTCAGTCATCACTCTGGCCTTTTACTTAGTATCACTAGGTAGCATGACCTTTAATATTTTGTCTTTCTCAACTTACAATCATTTTATTGGTCTTCACTTAGCTCAACCACTTCTTCAATTTATCCTTCATCTTGTTTAGCTATAACTATCACTCACCTAGTACTACTTGCTTGGCTATCTCTTAACGTCCTTAATCTTCTACTTCATTAAACTTGTAAAAATGTCACTAAACAAGTTTAGTGTGCTACTCAACTTCTTGTCTTCTCTTCTATATATTAACTCACTTGTGTGATTCACTTCATGCAATGATTAAAGAACACTTTATCTTGTCAAAGACTAACTAATCAAGTTCCCATTGCAATTCCATCATACTTGCTTTTCTTTTCAAATCCTCTTCATCAATCAACTAATATGACACTTTACACTATAAGAAAATGTATCACCAGTAAGGTTTGACATCAATGACACCATAAAAATTATTCTAATTGTAGTTTCCAATAATCTCCCACTTTGGAATTGATGGAAACACTTCTAGTTACCATAAAAATGCAAAAGACTCTCGCATGATTTTTCATTAACAACTCCCTTTGTACTCTATATCACTTCTTCATTAATATCCTTAGTTTCATTTTGATTCTCATCAATGCAACATCAATATGCTTCCTTTTTTCTTCTATTATACTTCTTCCTCTATGATACCAATTGTAGATTCATTAATATAACATCAATTTTGTTATTATTTATAATACAACATCTCCCTCTTTGGATATAAGATGGTAACTTGATAACCCATTCTCCTTCTTTGACAACAAAGCCAAAGACATCATCCACTCTATACACATCATCCTCTTTGTCACTATCTTGAATAACCTACTAATATCTCTCCCTATTTAATCTTTAACTTTTAACTTCATCTCTTCATAACTTTGTCCATCTTTTCATAACTTTATGTAGTTCCTAAAGTATGAACTTTGGCATCAATCTTTAAGATATTCTAATGATAAAAATAAATTTAATGATGCATCCCTTCTCAACTTTCTTTAGATAGGGGAATGATCCCTAACATGCCTCTTAGATAATCAAATGCATCCTTAGGTAATACCTTAGTGAATATATTAGTTGTCTTCTCCTTTATGTTCATATATTCTAGTTTGATATCTTTGTCTTGCACTAACCCCCTCAAGTAATGATACTTGATTTCAATGTGCTTGATCTTATTGTGCATCACAAGATTCTTAGATATGTTTATAGAGCAAGGTTTAGTAACATCCTCCTTCATACCTTTCATCAATTTCTTGATCCACACATAGTCAACTCCTTCCTCTCGTGCATATCTCTTACAGACTAGTCTTGCTTTGTTCCTTGTGACTTCTCATTTCTCATTTAGCCTGTTTCTAAATACCCACTTTTTTCCAATAACATTCTTGTCCTTTGGTCTTGGCACTGATGTCCATGTATTATTCTTCTCTATTTGATCAATCTCCTCATTCATTTCTTTAATCTAATCTTCATTCTCTAAATCACCTTTAATTAATCTAGGATTAATCACATGTAGCAAACATGTATCATTATTCAACATATTTCTTGTCACAAATCTTGAATATTTTTCTCTAATGATTTGATCTAGTGTATGGTGTCTTCTCACATATTTTATTAAGACATGTTTAGGTCTTCTTTATTTTCCTTTTAATTCACTTGGTCCAACTTGCTCTTCTTCTACATGTATCTCTGACTATAACTCATCATTGCTTATTTGGTGTTCAGTTTCTTCTCTCTGATGTTTGACTTCTTCTCTATGTAACTCAACTCCTACAACCTAATGCTCAACATCATGTTGATGCTCAATAAAGATTTTTTGTTGAACCTTAGTAGTGCCAGAATCCTAATGTTTGGTAGTCACTATCTTTGGTTTAGGTAATGTACTAGGTTCTTCTTCATACCTATTAAAAAAGTTTCTATAATCTTTAGGTTCTTTCTTGCATTCCTCTTATCATCTTCTACAAATTTATCAACTCTAACATTTTCACTTTCCACAATTTTGCTAGTGTTAGTATTCAAACACTTGTATGCCTCACTTTTAGTGGAATGTCCTAAGAATACACCTTTATCACACTTTCTATCAAGTTTTAATTTCCTTGTGTAGACACCTAAATTTGATTACACTGCTTTAGTAATCTAATTTAGCCATCTCTAAAGGCATCATTAATTAAATTCTTATTTTTTTTGCCATCCCTAGTTGATTAATTTAATTAATCATCTATAGTCCTAATTGATAAATCAAATAATCTATTATTTATCAATTAAATCCTTTTCTCCTATCTAATTCCAAAAATCCCCATTTATTAAATAAATCTATTTGATAAATGAAATCCTCAAATTCAAAAACTCCTAACCTATCTCTAATCCTCCATTTAGCCTAATCCACCGCATCCACCCATACTAACCAAGCTTAGCCACTAACTCACCCACCCTCATTAATGCCATCGACTTGCACATCTCTAACATCTCTAATCTAATCCTAAACCCAAGCCTAATCCACCCCCTAATGTTGTCACATTCCTTAAACAAGTTTAAGACTTTCCTAATCCAAACCAAAGTCTCCCCTCAAAAAACCCAACCACTAAGTCATGAGTGCTCTTACAAAACATAAAAGACTCTTACAAACCCACTCATTACTCTTACATCCATCTTCCACACTCTTCCCTCTTCCACACTCATTCCTCTTACATCCCTCTTACATACTCAACCCCACTCATCATGCCTTTAACCAACCCTTTACCCTACCCTCTCACACTCATCCTCCTTGTGACAAGTGTCACCTTTCCATTGGTGCTAAACAAGCACAATCCATGTGCTCTCCTTTGAGTGCATCCTAGCCCTCCTTAAGCCTTCATCCATCCTTGCATCTAAGCCCTCCATCCCTCTACCCCTTAGCCTATAAATTGAATCCCATCCCAAGCCATTTCATCAACAATCTTTGAGCTAAAGTTACCATGCTATTTTGAGAACCAAAGCCATCAACCATACCCTTATAATGCCAAATTGAGAGCTCACAAAGCTACCAATTTGCCATTACCCATCTCCATTGAAGCAGCTTTTGAGCATCTTGATTATACATCCACAACAAAAGGACACATCTACAGAATCAAGAAAGCATGGAGTGCTTTTTCTTGTGAGGTTTGCACTTCTTGTTTTTTTTCTTTGTCTAAGCATATATGTGAATTTAGTTTTTGGTTTGTGAATGTTTACTTTATTTGTTAATGTTCTTTGCATACTAATTCTTGTTCTACATTTTGGCACGCTCGGTGGGACCCCACTATGGGTCATTTAATCATCTATTTTCATCTATATGTCATTTTTCTAACCATCTAATGTTTGTTATTGTTTGAGTGTGTTGTGAGGGTGTTTTTCTTGTTTTTGTAGGTTAAAGAACACACTTAGGAAGAAGAAATACCATCTAATTTTTTTTTTTTGCATTTTTCAACTTTTTTGGTGCAGTTTTGGTCTGCAACCTGTTCTGTCTGCGAAAATCCGCATCTGCGCAAATCGACGTCTGCGAAAATCCGCGTCTGCGCAAATCAACGTCTACGAAAATCTACGTCTGTGCAAATAGACGTCTGCGAAAATCTGCGTCTGCGCAAATCGACGTCTCCACCACCGCCAATCCAAATTGACGTCTGCAAAAATCTGCATCTGCGCAAATCGACGTCTCTGCTTGTCACCTATTTTTTGTGCCGCAAAAATTTGTTCTGTCATCTTCAAATACTAGCGTATCTTTATTTCTACACTTTGTAGCTTTAAAAAAAAAAAAAAAAGAGTATAAATCAAAATTTGACTTTTAGTGGTTCCGTAGGATTTAGACCATTTTAAGCATTTTTATGCGTAGAAAAAATAGCAAAAAAAGTTAAATTTTTTTTTTTCCATAGTTAAGCTCTCATTTTTGAAGATTTTGGCTAACTAACTAAATTGCTTTTTTTTGTCTCATTGCAAGTTGGAGCACATATGGAGCCACTAACCATGTTTCTTGCAGGTTTTCATGTTGCTAAAAAATGAACTTGAATGTTTAACCATTTGTCTTTGAATGCATGTTGCTAAAAAAATGAACTTGAATGGTTAAACATATTTTCCATTGAATGAATGTTGCTCAAAACACACTCTTGAATGTCATGGATTAAAATCAACTTTCCTTGGAATGCATGCTTAAAACAAAAAATCCAATCTTGAATGCCAAGGATCAATTAACCATTACAATATCAAACACTTCATTTGGAGCTTCTAAAATTGAACAAAACAAATCTCTTTTTCACATGCAATCTAGGTAAAGTTTTATTTTTGGACATTTAAGAAACTTTGTTAAGTTAAAATACAAATTTACAAAAATCAATTTGAGTAGTTCCTTGGACTCACCTCTTTTCTAATCACCCATCAAATATTAACCATTGGTTGCAATCTCAGTGCCATTTATGGGGATGAGTCTACTTGAAAAAGGTGTTAAATGTTCCACAATCTAACTCACTCACTTGGTCTTTGAACGTTTGCTTTAACTTTATCAAAATTCTTAAATGGCCAAAACTCTAGATTAAATCGATCACACTTCAAGTTTGGGCACTAAAATTGAACAACAACTGACATGGAGAGCCTCCAGGTGCGCGCTTGAAATCGAATCTCACACACTTTTGTTTTGGGCTTAAAACAAACTCACACTCAATCTTGAATGCCTTAAAGAAAATTAATCAATACTTGACGTGGAGGGCCTCCAGGCGCGCGAGTTTGATTTTGTTGACCCTAACTCTTCTTATTGTTTGCATTCTTCGATCGATTTACTTTTGTTGGCGCTTCAAGTTGGAATTGAACATTGTCTCTTAAACATGAGTGCTTGCAAAGTCTAGATTAGCACACATAAGAGTCAGTTGGTAAAAGAACAAGCGTCTTTTTTAGCCCAAGGTCATCCGAGTCTTCTCTCCCCTTGTCATATTTCGAGGCCATCTTGGGTGCATAAGATTAGGATCCAAAACCTTGTTTCTTTTTAGGAGGCCTGCTTGGGGATTTCATCACCCCTTGGACAACCTCAACTCCAGCGCTCCGGCGAAGTATAAGAATCGGGAGGTGAATTGAAAGACACCTCTCTTGGGATCAAGATTTTGTCATTCAGGCTAAGCCTCAAGGAACTTTATACCCTTGAGAAGTGAAAGATGAGAAGTGGGTTACCGCTCCTCTCGACTGTGCGACATCCTTTTGGTCTCATCTACGGATTTGGGCCTCACATACTTTGCGTATATCAAGGACTCCCTTGCTAAACCAATTGTCAGCCTTGCAGAAAACCATCTAGGATGTTAATGTGTTTGGAGTGACTAATCGAAACATTTATAGAACATACACACTCCTTGGTGCAAGTATCACATTCTGAGAACCACAAACTTCTATTTGGGTGTTCCTATCTATTGCTTGTTTTTATTTTACTTGTTGAATGAATGTTTGCTAAACTTGGTCAATCCTAGATTAGGGAACACTTAGCATAGTCACTGCCTATTTTGGAAGTTGAACAAGTTGAAGCAAAACAACTGAGATTTTTCCCAAAGCCAAGAAAATTCAAGAATTTATGTCGGAACAACCCAAACCCAAACAAAAGTTTCACAAGGTCAAACTCAAGCCATCTCTAGCATACCAAGAACTTTCAGCCAAGAGAAAAGAAATAACACCAAGCCCACGAATTTCCAAACTCCACAAAGCAGAGGACAAAGCTACTGACAAAGCACTTCAAGAGGCTTGGTTAGAGCGTACCATCAAATTTAGCCAACATCCAGGAGTTAATCCTGCTTATGCCTTACCAACTAGGCATGATTTCTATGATTAGACACCCTTGTTTCTCCACATCTTCTTGGATAAGCTTCACTCTAGAGTCATCTTTGTAGAAAAGTCAGCCATCTTAGGTTATCGCCTTAAGCATTATTAGCTCATCCATCTCATTTAGAATCATACCATCTAGCCAGTAATTGAAAATTTGCACATCTAATCTTTCAAAATTGTTGTCACCTTGCTAAAAGTTTGTCATTCCTAAAATCTTTCAAATCCACCAATCTCACCAAGGTTATCCCTTTGACAGAGCTTTGTCTAGGGTAATCTAGCTTTGTCACTTGTTATCCCTCATCACCTTGAGCTAAAGGTTGGGATTCACAAGTGGTCAATCTCGTGTTCTTCCTAAAGGATCTTCAGTCTATCCTTAAGTTGACACAATCACCACCAAGCTTGCACATAGGAAAGCAGACCTTTTGTGCTTTGACAACATATCTTTGAAGTTAGAATCCCCAACCCAATCCTCCTTAGGTTTTGTCATATAGCTTTGCCTCAACCTAGGAAATCATTTGCATAGAAAAGCCTTCCCCCTTTTGCATCCATCAGCATTATTGCATCTCATCCCTAGGAGCATTTTTCATGCCACCTGTCACTCGCTTAGCCAAGAAGAAAGAAACAATGGAGCCCTATCATTTGGATCGAACAGCCTCACCCCCCTTGAGCACTCAGCCATCCTTCAGCCCAGAGCAAGCTATGCCATCACCTATGACATTGAAGCTTTCATGAACCAACCAGGAAATGCAGTATTGGTAAACACCATCATAGACAAAAACAAAGAGACAATCATGGCTAATTTTCGAAGGGACAATGTAGGAACCTTTGACTTTGGAAGACCCCCTCCATTATCAGATCCATCTCACCCATTGTTTGGGCAGCTGCCACCACCCATAGGCTCTTATGATCCAAATTATCCTCAATATATTCCAAAAGAAGAGCCTCCAGCCAATCCATATGACCCAACAGACACAAACATACCATCATCCACCCAAGTTGAAATCTCCATGCCGCAAGCCAACCCAGCCACCAACACTCCATCCTTGGTTCATACCTCTCCGCTCCAAACCCCCTTTACTCAAAACACCTCACCGTTCACCCCCTTCACTATTGCTGCTGCTCCCACACCTAGCCTTCCAAATCCACCCATCTCCCAAATTAGTGCTAGCATCTTTGGCCAACCTCAGCAATATACAACAGGGATGCCACCCATGGGGCCAAGTAATCAACCTTTCATCGCCCCCAGCTTGTTCACCACAGCCCAAAGTACAATCCCATCATTTCCATTAAGTCTTGGGAGTTCAATACCACCAGCCACAAATCCACAAGCTACTACCTTCACTCCACAAAGCTGTCAAAACCCACAAGCTACTGCCAATCTTCTACCAAGCTCCCAAGTGACCCCAGCTCCCACCACCACTCTACCAAGCTTCCAAATCTAGCCACAAAGCTATCAAACCCCATTAGTTCCATTCCCAAGCTTTCAATTCCCACCACCTCCACCAACAACTAATCCATTACCTCCAATTACCAACTACTTTTCAATGCCACTTCTAGGAGGTAATCCACCACCCCAGCCAACCACCAATTATTTGCAGATACCATCCCAAATGGGGGCACAACCCACATATATTGGTCAAACCCCACAAGCCCACTGATCCTTTCCCCAAGCCTCACAACCATCTTATACCTTACCTCCACAAAGCAATCCATTTATCCCATAGCCAGCTTATGTCCCTCAATCCCAACCTCAAATCCCATATCAACAACAAGCCTCGCAGCACATGTAGCAATATGTGCCACCTCCCCCTCAACAACCCGTCATCCACCATGCAGCTGCCCAAACAATGTACAATCCCTATCAACAAATCCTCACAAACATCCATATTCAGTGGCCCCATCCAGCACATACCTACCTCAAGGCATTCCTACATTGGGGGCACCCCAACCATCACCTATCAATTCAGAGTGGGAGCAAATGAAGACAGCTCTGAAAGCCATCCAAGAAGGGAATGATCCAAAGACATTCAAGTTTGAGAATGTGTGTCCTTACCCATTTGACAGAGCCATTACCACGAAACCATTTCCCAAACACTTTGAGGTACCTAAATTTGACAAATTCAGAGGAAAAGGAGACCCTGTCACACATATCAAAGAATTTTACACGCATTGCCAGGACGTGGCATACAATGATGTCTTCCTCTTGCGCCTTTTTCCCAAAAGCTTGGCTGGACCAGATCTTGAATGGTTTTATAGAATCCCCTATGGCACAATTAAAAACTTTGCTAAATTATCTGAGGCATTTATAGCCCAATATGCCCATCTTGTTGAAACAGAGCTATCAATAGTTGATCTTGTCCACACCAAGAAAAAAGGTGGAGAAAGCCTTGCCGAATACCTACAAAGATGGCAAACCCTTACCACCCGCATATCCTGCACCTTGCCAGAACACCATGTGGTGAAAATGTTTATTGATAATGCACATCCCAGCTTGGCTCACCACATGACCATGAACTGTTTGCAGACCTATAAGGATATCAAAGAGAAAGGAATGATCCTTGAGCAAGGATTCATCAAAGGTGGTGTGGTAAAGATTTACAAAGAGGCCAACCAAAATCAATCACATTCCAATGACAAGTCTAGGTATTGGAACAAAAACAAGCATGTTGCAACAGATGGGGTTACTGACACCAGACATGTGAATATTGTTGGTCCTTCTCAAAACCAGTCTAACCCACCATATCAAACAAACAACCAACAAGCTACCAATTACCAACAACGAAATAACCAAATCTATCAAAACCACAATACAAGACCCAAATTTCAAGGGTCTAACAATCAAGCTAATGCCATCAATGTAGCTGCAGGGCAAAAGCCCAGATTCCAAACTACACCTAGAAACTATACACCCCTTGGTGAGCCATTGGATGTTATTTTTGAGAAATTGGCTAAGGAAAACCTCATCAAATTTCCTCCTACCCAGCAAATTGATCCAAGCCAATCCAAAGCTGCATGGTACAAGGACAATGAGTATTGCAAGTTCCATAGGGTAAGCGGTCACACCACCCTCAGATGCATGAAACTGAAAGACTATGTGCAAGACCTCATTGATCGGAAGGAAATCACTATTGGTGCCCAAACCTCTCCCAATGTAGGCTTACAGATTTATCAAAATACTTTTCCTCCACACAACAACCAAAATCCTGGAAAAGCACCTATCCAAAACAACACCAACAATCGCCAACCAAACCAACAGCATCGGAAGAACAATGACCACACTTCATCCTATATAGACTATGGTAGCCTTATAGGTTGTATATCTGAGAAAGAGCCTTCTGTCAATGTTATCAATATCCGAGGACCAGACAATGAGTGTGCGGTCACCACTTGAAGAGCACAATTTAACATCACAGGCCCACCAATTTCATCAACACCATCAGCTCCATCAAAAACCCAGTACAATATCTTGGAACACCTTGGGAACATGCCAGCCCAAATATCCATTTTAGACCTTCTCCGCACTAGTCCTATGTACAAAGACATCCTTGACAGTGCTCTCATAGAATCTCGTGTCCCTTCTGATATCAATGCTACTGATTTTCGTAATCTTGTTGGACACCTTTCATCCTCATGTTCCCTATCTTTCAAACCCACCGACATACCCGCGGTTGAGCCAGATCACACCCTTCCGCTTCGCATAGCCATCATGGTATCCAATTTTTCCGTGAAAAGAGTAATGATAGATAATGGATCAGCCTTGAACATTTGCACCCTAAAATTTATAAAACAAGCTGGGTATACTGAGGCATATATGATCAGTGAGGTTATCACCATCAAAGCTTATGACAACTGGGAAAGGACCACAAAAGGGACTATTTTGCTACCAATCAAGGTTGGGCATCCAAGAGATAGTTTGCCATGTTGTTGATCTAAACCTACCATTTAACATCCTCCTCGGTCACCCATGGATTCATGCTATGAAGGCTGTTCCATCCACCTACCATCAGTGCATCAAATTTTCGCATCAGGGCACTAAGGTAACCATCCATGCCGATCCAGAACCCTTTTCTTACTGCAATGCGGTTGAAGCTTCATATATAAACCATTGCCCTGGAATAGACATTGGCACAGCCATCGCCAGCTCATCCCACACTTGTAATGATGCAGAAACCATCCTCGCCTCCACCCTATCTACTGTAAAGATCAACAACAAAGGCTGTGGAGAATATAGTCTATCAGATGCATTTGTTGTCGGAGCAATCCCACTTGATCCACATACCCATGGACAGCCAACATATCACAAAGCTAAGGAGATTCCACCTCCTCGATACAAATGGTTTGGCCCAACCACATTTGTATCCTCAAAAATGCCTCTTCATGAGGAGCTCACTCCAGATATCAACAATTGGTTACATAAGGATGCCCCTCCAAGAAATCAAGCACGCCTTGATCACTTCAGCCAGAAGTATCCCCAACAACATAAGCTCATCACTGAAAAATGGAACTATCAAGGAGGTGGACTAGGACCAGAAGAAAGGGGCATTCAATGTCCCATCGAAGCACATAATTGGGAAATAAAGTCAGGTCTTGGCTTTGGCATACCCACAACTGGGGGCACCAACGAGAACAGTCACGCTTTTTCGAACATCCACCGCGACCTTGTCGAAATCGAAGACATTCTTGAGGAAGTTGAAAAGAGAGCCTACGACGATATCCCAAACCAAATCTTCCTAGGGGACTCTATTCTCCGAGAACTATCCATCCATCTCATTGACCTACCACTTGCTCATCCACAACTCATAGATTGGGACCAACCAAGTGTCATACATATTGATGAGTTCGCATTAGAGGAAGCACTTCTAAGATTCATGGGAGCCGAAACTCCCCATAAGAAGAAAAAGCCAGATTCTGCCTACATCTACAAGCTAGATCCCAAGGGGTATTTTGGAGAAAATCCCCAACCTAGTTTCGATACACCCAAAACTGGAACTAAGGTAAATCTGGGACTAGCTAAGGCAGCGAAGAGAACCCCTCAGCAAGAAAATCCAGAGCCACAAGCAGAACATGAGGATTTAGTATTGCCTCCTCAAGATAATCGACCAGAGGTGTCTTCTATTCTAATAGAGGATACTAGAGAAGTCAACATTGGTTCTTCAGAGATCCCTAGAATTGTTCACATTGCTGCATCCCTATCACAAGACCAAGCTGACCTCCTCTTTGAGGTTTTATGAGAGAACATTGGCCGATTTGCATGGTCATATCAGGACATGCCAGGACTTGATCTAAAGCTACAGTTCATCATCTTGCAGTCGATCCAAAGATCAAGCCCGTCAGACAAAAGCTTAGAAAAATGCACCCCAAGGTGGCATTACTAGTCAAAGCTGAACTAGAAAGAATGTTAGCTGCTAAGGTTATCTGACCTATCGACTACTCAGAATGGATCTCCAACATGGTCCCTATCACTAAGCTTCCGGTGACATCAAAATCTGCACTGATTTTACAGATCTTAACAAAGCTTGTCCAAAGGATGATTTTCCCTTGCCCAACATAGATATGATTGTAGATCTTATAGCTGGACATGAAATTCTGTCCCTTATGGATGGATATTTTGGGTATAATCAGATCAAGATTGCAGAAGAGGACCAGCATAAGATAGCATTCACTACCCCTTGGGGAACCTTTTGCTACACCATGATGCCTTTTGGCCTAAAGAATGCTGGGGCTACCTATCAAAGAGCTATGACAACCATTTTCCATGATCTTATCCATAGCATTTTGGAGGATTATGTGGATGATATCCTAGTCAAATCTCACACCTTCATGGATCATCTTGCTGACCTAGAGAAAGTCTTTGATAGGTTGGCCCAATATCATCTCATGCTAAATCCCAAGAAGTGTGTCTTTGGGGTCACATCTGGCAAGCTTCTAGGCTTCATAGTTTCTAAACCGGGTATAGAGATCGACCCCAAAAAGGTCAAGGCTATCTTAGACATGCCTCCTCCCCAGACACTACGACAGCTTCGCTCTCTTCAAGGAAAACTTCAATCTGTCCGGCACTTCATCTCCCAACTTGCAGATAAGTGTACACCATTTTCACACTTGCTAAAGAAGAATGAGAACTTCAAGTGGGATCTTTTATGTCAGCGTAGCTTTGATCAGCTCAAGCAGTATCTCACCAATCCCCCTATCTTGGTTCCACCAGTTCCTGGTCTTCCCTTGATCTTGTATATATCAGAAACACCTACTGCCCTAGGGGCAATTCTAGCACAACATGATGATTATAGTAGAGAGAGAGCCATCTACTATATCAGTAGAACCCTAGTTGGTTATGAACTCAATTACACTCCTATGGAAAAAGCTTGTTTGGCAGTTGTTTTCTCAACTCAAAAGCTTCACCACTACATGCTAAGTCATACCATCCAACTAGTCTCCAATATTGACCCTCTCAAGTATATGCTCTCCAGAATAGCACTTACAGGCCATTTGGCCAAATGGGTTATGCTACTAAGTGAGTTTGACATCCAGTATGTGGACAGAAAGGCAATCAAAGGGCAAGCTATAGCAAAT
Source organism: Cupressus sempervirens (assembly GCA_028749045.1). NCBI lineage: Eukaryota > Viridiplantae > Streptophyta > Pinopsida > Cupressales > Cupressaceae > Cupressus > Cupressus sempervirens. The sequence continues at coordinate 324,281,972 of CM053783.1, forward strand.
CACCTAGCTGATGCACCTCTACTAGATGCATATCCTTTGCTCACAGAATTTCCAGATGAGCATATCTGCCTAATTGAAGAACAACCCCCATGGAAGCTTTATTTTGATGGCTCATACACCTCTCATGGATCAGGGGTAGGAATATTATTAGTTACACCTCAAGGAGATTACATTCCAAAAGCCTTCAAGCTACAATTCCCTAGCACCAACAATATAGCAGAATATGAAGCTCTTGTAGCAGGATTAAAGATAGCTCCAGAATGGAATATCACTGAGTTACAAGTCTTTGGTGATTCCCAACTCATCATCAAACAAGTCTTAAATGAATATCAAACCAAAGATGAAAAGCTATTACCCTACAAAGAGCTAGTTGATCAGCTGACCCAACATTTTACAAAGCTTCAATTTACACAAGTGCCTCGAATGCAGAACAAGGCAGCAGATGCCATGGCCACTATCGGCTCACTCTTGGAAATTCCCCAAGAAGCTACGCAGTATGAATTTTTAGTTGAGCAGCTCCTCACACCCGCTTATGCGAATGAGGATTCAAACCATGTTTGTATCTTGTTTGGTCCCCAATCCCCTTGGTACCATGAAATTCACGCTTACCTTAACGATGGTATCATATCCCCTCACCTCACACGCACCCAACGCCAGAACCTTATTCGAAAATCATCCCGCTATGTTATCATAGCCAATACCCTATATCGTCGGGGTTATCATGATACCCTCTCTCGATGTTTAGATGAAAATGAGGCCGCGATGGCATTAAAAGAAGTACATTTCGGACTTTGCGGTGCCCACACGAGTGGTATTGTCCTAGCACAAAAAATCCTTAGAGCAGGCTACTATTGGCCTACCATTGAAGAAGACTCTTGTGACTTTGTCAGAAAGTGTCTCCCATGTCAACAACATGCAAATCTTGTGCACGCTCCAGCACAGGATCTACATCCTATTGCACCACCTTGGCCTTTTGCTTGTTGGGGCCTTGATCTAGTTGGAACTATCACACCTCTCTCATTTGATGGACATAAATGGATAATAACAGCTACAGACTATTTCACTAAGTGGGTAGAAGCAGTCCCCCTAGTCTCAGCTACAGGAGTTCAAGTCTCCAAGTTCATCTTGTACCACATTGTTTGCCGCTTCGACATCCCATCCACCATCTTCACTGACCACGGAGGTAACTTTGAAAATCTCAAAATGGAAGAATTATGCACTTCCCTCCGCATCCATCACCGCTTTTCTAGCCCATATTTCCCACAAGGTAACGGCCAGGTAGAGGCGACTAATAAAACCCTCCTCAAAATCCTAAAGAAAGTTGTCAATGATTCCAGCCGTGATTGGCACCTTCAAATAAATCTGGCTCTACGGGCCTATCAAACTTCCTTCCATACATCCATAGGCACAACTCCATACTCCCTAGTCTATGGTGCCGAAGCGGTATTACCTATAGAAGTTGAACTTCCGTCACTACACATACCTTTGTGAGGGCAAATCTCAGATGAAGAATACAGAGTAGCTTGAATCACCCAGCTAGATCTCTTAGATGAGAAGAGACAACAAGCCTATGACCATCTCACAGTCTATCAAACTCGTCTCAAAAGGAATTTCAACAAGAAGGTGCTCCCATGACACTTTCAGCCAGGTGATATGGTCCTCAAAGAAAATATGAAAGTCCAAGCAGATCGAGAAAAGAAAGGCAAGTTTGAACCTACATGGCTTGGTCCCTATGTGGTTACTGCCTCCTTTGGCTCCAGAGCCTATCAATTATCTACACCAAAAGGAGAACTCTTGAATGATCCCACTAACATCATTCATCTCAAGAAGTTCTATGCTTGAAAATCCTTGGTATACCCAGCTTTTGAAAAATACAAAAAAATAATAGTAAAGAGAAATAAGCGTCCAATGGTGAAAACTTGGCAATTCAAGCGCCTTGGATAGGTACCTTGGTGAAAACCTGGTAATTCAGGTGCCTTGTGTGCTAAAGACTAATCCATTATCTATCACTATCCTATCCCTCATCCATCCACCCACCATCCCATAAAACACCTGCTTGTTCCCTTGGTGTTCCAATCAAATATCCAAAATCTGATGGAGCTTGTCAATACCTCCTGTACAGCTTGTAAATCTTATACCAAAGCTTGTATTATACCTTGTAAATCTTGTACCATACCTTGTATATATTCAAATCTTGTCCAAAGCTTGTACCATATTCCAGCTTGTAAATAATCTTGTATCCTAGCCTGTATCCTATCACATGCACACACAGAATCCCATTTTCCTTAAAGCTTTTCACAAACCATCTACCTATCCACCTATCAACTATTATAGACATCCCATCCTTCAAAAACATTTCCATCTCACAAAAAACCAAAACATGAACAAACTTTTACATTTGTAACATATCTTGGTCTGTCAGCTTGTACATCCTCTTTAGCTTAGTATCATTGTATCTATCCGGCTTTCATGTTAGTTCATCCTTGGTCAACATCTTGTACACATCGCACACCTTGGTTAGATATTCCAATGCATCCTTTAGCTAGATCTCCTGTCACCAAAGTGTTATCCTTCTTAGTTCAGCTTGCCATACGCATCACTCATCCAGATCCATCAGCTTAGGTGCTCTCTGATAGATTCTTGCAGGATATAGCTTTCCTCATGTCTGATCTTGGTCCATTAGTACCTCATCCTACCCATCTCGTTGGCAAACAGTTCTCTTTTGGATTTTCACTTTCTTTTGATTTGGGATCTTCCCTTTTGGGTCTTGAAATATCTTTTCCAAGCAATCTCCTTGTTCCCTCTTCAAGGTTGCCACGATCTTCCATATCATAGTATGCTACGAATGGGGCAATTAGAGCGTAAGGTCTTGATTAGGTCTTTTGCTTGTTTTCTTTTTCTGCTTGTGGGTTACCTAGTGTCATTTCCATGCTGCTTCCTCTAGGATTCATGTGTGATACTGGGGCAATCCTTGTGTGTTTGTTTTGAGTCAGTTCGTCAGTCCTTTGGATGGTTGGTAAAAAGGCCTTGATGTTCTTGGTAACCCTGGCAATTAACCAACAGTCCTATAGCAAATCTAGTGCTCAACTACATGGTGGTACTTCTCTTTGAAGTCTCCCCCCCACTCAAAAAGCTTCAATGGATTCCCTTCATCTCCATTATCCCCCATCCATATCTTACATCTATCGCTCCTACCCCAGCTTATGCATCAGTATCTCTTTGAATCACTCCTCACGCTTAGCTTTAGGGATCCACAATCCTAGTCTTAGGGATTCACCAATCAAATCAATACACCAAGCCTCATCCTTCGAGATCCACAATCCTAGTCCTAGGGATCTCCGAAACCCATCTTCCACCAGTCTGACTCTTTGACATCCTGTTGCATCAGTTTTATCATTCTATCATCCATCTCCCTACCATGGATTCCTTTTATAGCTCTCCGCTCCTCCTCGCCCCCCCCGAATCCTGCAAAGTCTTAAGCTTGCTTTACTATTGTGCCTCTGATTTCCCTTTATCATTCTCCCGTAGTGAGAGTTTGAGCTAATTCAGCCCCTTCTCTTCGCCAACCTGCATCTCAGCTCATCTCAATTTCTTGTACTTCTCAAGAAGTCATCGAGCCTCATTTCTCTCCCCGTCGCCTTCTTGAGGGGGCATCATCTAAGTCTAGTCTCTCCTCTTCTTATCCGAGACTGGGGCAACCTTGTTGCTAAAACATCTTCCTCGTGTCGTCTTCATTCAAACTTCTTTGAAATAGTGTTGTTTCAACACTATGTCAAAGAGGAGCAAAATGTAGACACCTAAATTTGATTACACTGCTTTGGTAATCTAATTTAGCCATCTCTGAAGGAATCATTAATTAAATTCTTATTTTTTTTGCCATCCCTAGTTGATTAGTTTAATTAATCATCTATAGTCCTAATTGATAAATCAAATAATCTATTATTTATCAATTAAATCCTTTTCTCCTATCTAATTCCAAAAATCCCCATTTATTAAATAAATCTATTTGATAAATGAAATCCTCAAATTCAAAAACCCCTAACCTATCTCTAATCCTCCATTTAGCCTAATCTACCCCATCCACCCATACTAACCAAGCTTAGCCACTAACTCACTCACCCTCATTAATGCCATCCACTTGCACATCTCTAACATCTCTAATCTAATCCTAAACCCAAGCCTAATCCACCCCCTAATGTTGTCACATTCCTTAAACAAGTTTAAGACTTTCCTAATCCAAACCAAAGTCTCCCCTCAAAAAACCCAACCACTAAGTCATGAGTGCTCTTACAAAACATAAAAGACTCTTACAAACCCACTCATTACTCTTACATCCATCTTCCACACTCTTCCCTCTTCCACACTCATTCCTCTTACATCCCTCTTACATACTCAACCCCACTCATCATGCCTTTAACCAACCCTTTACCCTACCCTCTCACACTCATCCTCCTTGTGACAAGTGTCACCTTTCAATTGGTGCTAAACAAGCACAATCCATGTGCTCTCCTTTGAGTGCATCCTAGCCCTCCTTAAGCCTTCATCCATCCTTGCATCTAAGCCCTCCATCCCTCTACCCCTTAGCCTATAAATTGAATCCCATCCCAAGCCATTTCATCAACAATCTTTGAGCTAAAATTACCATGCTATTTTGAGAACCAAAGCCATCAACCATACCCTTATAATGCCAAATTGAGAGCTCACAAAGCTACCAATTTGCCATTACCCATCTCTATTGAAGTAGCTTTTGAGCATCTTGAGCATACATCCACAGAAAAAGGACACATCTACAGAATCAAGAAAGCATGGAGTGCTTTTTCTTGTGAGGTTTGCACTTCTTATTTTCTTTCTTTGTCTAAGCATATATGTGAATTTAGTTTTTGGTTTGTGAATGTTTACTTTATTTGTTAATGTTCTTTGCATACTAATTCTTGTTCTACACCTTGCATCTTTCAATATGTAACACTTTCTTCTAAAGAATTTGAAATAAATGACATTAGATGCATAGCCTTACCAAAGTTCAAAAGGGGTTTTATTTCTACCTTGCTTAACTTGAACTCAGTTCGATGTATAAACGACAGTACTTACAACTTCTCTCTAATACTTTTGTGAAACATTCTTTTCCATCAACATTTTTCTTACACTATCCATGATTGATATATTCCTTCTTTCAATGAAATTTAGAATCTTACCTATTTCATTTTCAACTCTAGCTAGATACCACTTAAATATTTGAAAAGCATCAAATTTTTCTTTATGAAACATCACAACCATCATTCTGTCATAAAAAAAGAAGATAAAATACTTGTCACCATAATAGCTTTGCACTCCAATAGGACCACATAAATTAGTATGAACCAACTCCAAAATATCATTAGTTTAATAGTTCTTTCTCTTGAAACTAGACTTTGTCAATTTTCCCATTCAACATTGTTTATACATCAATTTATCGTGTTTTCTCAATCTTGGTAATTTCATGCTACTAATGCTTACCAAAATATCAAAGTTCACATGACATAACCTCTTCTGCCATAACCAAACATCCTCAAATTGTGCAAATATATATGTATCTTCATATAGGTCTAGATAGAACAAGCTACCTCTTATTTGATCTCCACTTCCAATTAGTTCACTAGTATCATCATATATCTTTGCCTTCCCATTTTGGAATTCAACTCAGTAACCTAAATTTTTCAACTATGCCACACTCAACAAGTTATATTTCAAGCCATCAACCTTATATGCATTATCACATATGATCTTATCATTCAATAGTAATGATTATTTACCTTTTGAATAGTATGGTGCATCATTTCCAAACTTAAATCTACTTCCATTATACTATTATATCTGTTCAAACTTACTTGTATCACTACTCATATGATGTGAGAAACCACTATCAATTATCCATCTATCATTCTTATTCACATGTGAGATTAGAGAAGCTTTCTAATCCTCATCAGATTCATCTTTCATTGTAACATAAATAACTTCTTCTTCATTTTTATCAGTATCAGTATCAAAACCATCTTCTTCAACAATGTAACATAATTGCCTCCCTTTTCCTTTGTATTTTTTGTTAACTTAGTTGTCTCTATTGTTTGTCCTTCCTTCATATTTGTTGTGTTTCCTTTCTTCCTTCTCATCTCTATCAAGACATCTTGTAACAATGCGATCAACTTTATTGCATGTAAACAACTAATTGGAAGTTCACCTTTGTAGTTTCCTTTCCCTCTTGGTAGCCTTCTTCCCAATAATGCTTCTAACTTATTAAGGTCATTATCTGATTCACTATCACCATCCACAAACTTATTATTTTTAACTCTTGTAAATCCATCAAGGGTTAGTTGAGACTTGAAATAAAATTCAATGGTAGAAGGTCTATAGCTATCAAAATTTGACAATTCAAGTATAGCGAGTCTACCAAATAGACTACCCAAGATTAGATTATTACTAGTTGTACATCTTGGTTTTGAATTGTAGATACTCTAATTACATAGATAGGAACTAAAGTCCTCAAGACCTTTCTTATCATAGTCTCTCTGACTCTCATAAGATATGTCTACTCTAACTCCTCTAATAACATTCACAAGCTCCTTGATTCAACCAAAATACTACACAAAAGTCTCTCCTTTCATTCTCATGTCATGAAACTTGCCTCTCAAACTTTTTTCTTTAGCCCTCAACAATTTTTTTTCTCCTCCATAATTTTCTTCCACCATATCTCACATTTTCTTTATAGTAGTACAATCCTTTAAATCATCAAATTTACCATAAATTAGGAAAGATTCCAAATCTATCATCATTTGATTGTGCTTCTGCTTCTCCCTAATTTTATTAATAGTCATGGGTTAGGTACTTCAATATATTCATTTTATTAGTAGTCTAATGTAGAATCTCCAACTCTAAATAGATACAATCTCATAAGGGGTTTCCATGCTAAGAAATTCTCTTTGTTAAGTTTATACCTCATCTTCAACATAAGTCCCTTCAAAATTTTATTACAAGCACCAAAGATATGATACCAATTGCTAGAATATTCAAAATAACTGAGAGAGGGGTGAGGGTGGTGAATTAGTTATCTTCAGTTCTAGATGTACCAATTCAAATTTAAACAACTTCAAACAACTTAATCAATCTCAAAAAAATCACTTAGCCAATATAGCAACTAATTAACAACTTCACTTATTCATTCATTACTAGCTTTTTTTTTATTATATGTCGACTAATAGAAATAAAAAAGATTATATATCATGCATCAAAAAATAAAATTCACACATATATGACACAAAGATTTAATGTGGAAACCTAATTTGGGAAAAACCACTAAGTAACATTCTACCACTTTTCACTTTTCTAAAGTCATCTTGGTTTAGAGAAAACCCTATTAATGGTTACAAAACACACTATTAGGTGTGACCTTGTTAAAATATTTAATCACTTTGTTAGGAGTGGCTAGGTTAGAGGACTTTGGGTAATTCCATTAGAATTTCACTTTGATTAAAGGATTTTAAAATGGCTGTTAGGTCAACCTTGATTAGAGGATTTTACTTCCACAATGGTTAGAAAGTAACAACTAGGTTTGGTCTATCAAGATACAACTCACTTTGTAAATTCAGATCTCCATTTTTCTCAATTTTGGTTTCATTGACTAGACTTCATTATACTCTCCATCTTTGATCTTCTTATAAACCCTTCAAGTAATCACACTTCACCAATCTTCTCACTTTTCCTCTACTACTATGCTCTTCACAAGTTTTTCATAAATTTTCCAGTCAACAACTAACCAACCAACATAAATATCTCTTGTCCCTCCTTAAATAGGTAGCTTTGATATTTTTCCACTTAAACATCATTGTAGATCTTAGGGTTTGATCAGATTCATTGAATCTATCCATCATTTTGTCCTCCTTATCCTTTCTTGAAACAACTATAAACTTCTCCTTAAATCCTCTCCTTAGGTTGCTTTAAAAAACTCAATTCATGCATTAAATATACCAATTCATCAATCCTTATCATTTACACAGTTTGACCAATCTAAAAAATTGACCATGTTAGCATCAAATCTTGATTTTTTTCAAAAAAAAAAAAAAAACTAAAATGATCACACTCAGTCATCACTTTTTTCTTCTACTCGGTCATAACAAGGTAGCTCAATCTTTACTATTTTTTTCACTCATCTTACACTAGCTCACTCAATCTTTACTACACTTAGTCACTTTTCAATTTTATTCTTGATCTTTATCAGCCATACCTATCACTCAACTAATATTGCTTGCTTGGATATCTTTTAAGTTCCTTAATCTTCTATTTCATTGACCTTGTAAAACTATCACTTCATCAAGTTTAGTGTTCTACTCTGCTTCTTGTCTTCTCTTCTATACATTAACTCAATTGTCCCTATCACTTCATGTAATGATTAAACAACACATTATCTTGTCAAATACTAACTGATCAAGTGCCTATTGTAATTCCATCATACTTTCTCCTCTTTACTCAAAAACTTCACTAGTTTATCTAGTTATCTCTTATTTTCAAATTCTCTTCATCAATCAACTGATATGGCACTCTATATTGTTAAAAAATGTCTCACCAATAAGGTTTAACACCAATGATAACATACAAATGATTCCAATTGTAGTTTCCAACACTCATATGGGGAGATCTTTCTTGCACATTAGGTCTTCTTCTCTCTCATCTTCTTTTATTATACTTATCTCTCTTTTGGAGGGAGTTTTTCCCATGTGATTTTCCCTCTTTCTCTAATTTATGAGAGATTACCTTACATATATTTTATAATTTTTATTTTTTACATGGGTACCTAACATGGCCTAGTAGCCGAGACCCATCTTATATGATCTTGATTTTGTCAGCTTAAGTGTGTTCTCCTATATTTCACTTAAGGAGGTGGGGGGTGGGGGGTTAAATAAGTATCTACTATTTATACTTTACTTAAGTTTACTTAGGCTAATACATTTTCATATTATTTTTCATGTAGACACCTAGGAGTTTGCATATTCATACGAGTTGTCATGTAGACAAGATAATGGTTTACATTTTATTTGAGCACATGTTGTGTACTACATTTGTTTATGATATATACCTTTGTATTATTATTCTCTCATTGTTGCACATGATTTCATGCACAATAGAGGATAATCCACTCTTGGTGGACATGTTCCTAGTTGTTATGTTTATCTCTTTGAATTACTCCTAGTCATCTTGATTTCCTTTATATACAAACACATCTAGATTGTATTAATCCATTATCATTTGATCATTATTGAGATTTTCATTTGATCATCCCTTGTCTCTCTTGTGTTATCTCTTGTGATTCTAGATCTTCACATTAGAATGTTTGGAAGATTCTAAAGAAAGGGGAAATCATAGATTTCATAGAATGGCTTCATGGTTGGAAGCCATCCATTACCAAGACTATGGTAAAAAGTTTGAATGGGGGACTTGTTAAAATCAATGGGGTGGATTTTATGGTGATGAAGGATGTTATTTCCATTATTATCAGCATTACCATTATGGGAAATAAATTCTATAGAGATAGGAAAATTTTGAGACAATTGTGGCAGAATTCAAAAAGGATCAAGAGGAAAAAAAGTATTGGTGAAGAAAGGCACCCATTATCTTGCAATCTCCATTAAGCCATTATGGAATTTGTGTTGCATATTATCATCAAATATATCTCCCTCGACACCAAATTTGATTTCCTATGCACTCACCATTTCGTGTTACTCAACCACTTTAGGTATGGGGCAAAAATTTCTATCTCCTTCTACCTATACTCTTCTATGAATGAGAATATTAATGATTATCAAGAGAAGCATACTAGAAATCTGATGCCTCATGAGGTGCTTTTATTGTTACTCTATGAATTCTTCAAAGCTAGGGAAATGGGAAAATTAATTAAGTATAGGAAGGAGGGAACAAAGGGCAGAGGGGATTCTGAAGAATCAAAATAGGACTATTTACCTTCTAATATAGAGGAAAGCCTTGAAATACATATAGACTTTGAGGGGGATGACTCCCCATAGTATGGCTCAGGAAAAATAATTGTCAAAATGAAAGGAAGAAGAAAAAGGTTTTTCCCGACCCCAAGAAGGGCCCTGACACCTCCTTAGATAGGGACTATAATGAAAGAGCTAAGGCATGGATATAGGGAAATAAAGTGAAGAAGGAGAGGAGGATCTTAGAGAAGGGGAAGGTTTGGATAAAAAGAAGGGCAAGAGAAACATCACCATAAAATTGCTAACTAACAAAGAGGATGAGGTCACAACTTCCTAGAGTAGGAAAAGGAAACTTGTTGAGGTCAAGGAGGATATATAAGAGGAGGAGCAAGAGGGGGTGGAAGGGGACATCAATTAGAGAGAAAGGGAGGAGCATGAGTAGGGCTTCAAGGCTTTCAGCTCTACTAAATATAGATGCTCAATCTTAGGGAAGGATAGGAATGTGGTGTGGTGGAACTTTGACACCAATTCTACTAAAATGGGGATCAATCAAGAGTTGATAAAAACTCTTATCAAAGAAAATGAAGAGGATAAAATCCAAATGGAAGAGCTGATCAACCCTACCTTGATGATTTTTAGTGACTCTGTTAAGGAGTATTTGGATATGGACATCCTCAATAATGCCAAAAATGGTGTGGTGGAAAACTTTTGCACCACCAAGTGCATTTTCCATAAAATCCAAGAGCTTAAATACCAGGTGAGTAGCTTAGAAAAGGAGAACTATAACTTGAAGAACCAAATTATAGAGGAGGAAACAAGCATGGACAATAGAGTGGAGGAGGTCAAGAATAGGGTCCAAATGATGGAGAGCTCAATGTAAATTTAGTGGAACAAAGCTATAATGTTCTCAAAGAGGCCAATGAGAATATTAAGATGTTCATTAATAATACACAGGAGCAAAGAATCAGTAAGGAGGAGGACCCTGCCATCCATAGCGCAAAAGATAGGACCCCTGATGATAGCTTAGGGAAGCATACCAAATCTAGCATGAGGAAGAAGGATATCGTGGCCCTTGACCAAAAACTCTCAGACATGAAGGAGGCAATTGTTAGACTATTGAAGATGGAGATAAGTGCAACAAATATGCTAAGAGACATTGCCTAAGCACCTTGGCTTTTTGTGGCTAGTCTTGGTTTTTTGTCTAACTTCCCTAGCTTTTTCCTAATTGTATCTTTTGTTTGGGAAGTTGTTTCAGCTGGTTGCTTAAGGTGTCTTTTGTTACTTTAAATGTTCTATTTTAGTCCAAACTTTGTAATGTTTGGGTTTTAGGGCCTTTTAAGTCCCATTTTTCGTAATAAAAAACATTACATTCATTTCCTTAGGAAAATTTGAACACTTTGTATTATTAAGCTTTATCTCACACTTATTGTACAAGGAATAATCCTCAACCTACTACTTCTCTCCTATTTTATCAATCCATTTTTCCTCTTCCACCTCATATTTCTCAAAATCTAAGTTTGAATTATGATTTAATATCACAATTATGCTATAACCTACCAAGATTTCTCTTTGATAACTTCTTAAAACATATCCTACATATCATGAAGCCTTTAAAAATGCTTTATCCAATCAGTCAATTCCACCTCCTAATCATTAGAATATCAATGCCTTTTTAGAATGAATGCATACTACACTTCACTCATCTCTGATTGTGTTTACTCACTAGGATTTTCCCTCTAAAGAGATTCAAGATTGTTATTACCCTCTTATAGTAGCCATGTCTATTAATAAAACTACCATATGACATACTTTAATTGATAATGGATTTGGTTTGAATATTTGTAGTATGGGTATGTTAAAGGATATGGATGCTAATCTTTTTACCATTCAACTAGATAACATTCCTATCAAGGATTTGATAACATTGCTCAGAATACTTTGGGTATTATAATGCCACCTATCAAAGTTTCAAGTCTGGTGATATTGGATTTTCTTATACATGTTATGCCTGGACCTCTCACTTATAATGCTCTTCTAGGAATACCTTGGCTACATTTTCTGTATGTTGTTCCTTCTACTCTTCATCACAAAGTTATTTTTTTATAACAATGCTATATATACCATTCATATTGATGATTTTCCTAATCCTAATTTAAACACATAATATGATTAGATTTCACCTCTTAAAGAAGAAGTGAAGAAAAATGAAACTAAATATGACCCTTCTTCTACTTTATCAGAAGATGATTGGGCTACATTATATTTTAATCCAACTTGTATTGGATAGTATAGAGTCAATGAGCTTTCATTTATGAGAAATCAAGAAAGTTCTCTTTTTATTAATGTAGTGCCTAGTTCCATTCATGAGGACTATCAAATCTAATGATGAAATCATATTCCTTTAGGTGATGTCTACATTATCATTCTTTGTATACCATTCATGATCATACATTAGGATGTGTGACATGAAGTGATTGTTTTTTTACATCCTCTTATTTATCATCTTCTACTAATATTGACCTTGGTTTGCCCATACTTCCTTGGTTATGATAAGAATATCTTATGTCTTGCTCTCTACTTTACCAAGAGTTTGGATTGAGTCCACGCTCTCACTAAAGTAGGGGCTAAATGTATCATATTAAATTTGAAGAAATTTAATTTAATGATTTTTTAGCACCAATTTAATCTGAGATCATCCTCTCCTTACATATCTCTTCTTTTCTTCCCCTTTCTTCTTCTTTTTTCTAGGTGGAATTAGGATAAGACCCAATTGATCCTCTTTAAAGCTCCTATTTTTATGTTGTAAAGCTTGAGGTAGGATCTAATCGCCTAGATCCTCCCTTTCCTTCATCCATTCACTCATAATATCTTATCCACATAAAAATAGCTATATCTTGAGTTATGCACCTAATTTGTACAATCTAAGACCTATTTGGAGACCTTAAGGGAATCTTGTGGGTTTCTGCCCATGGTTGGAAAGGATTTAGTGCACCCCTTCCAAATTGGGGACATAGTGCACCTTTCTAGGCCAATGAAGTATGAAGTGTGCCTTGGATTGGGCCTTATTTTGTGTCCTCTTTCTGTCTCCTATGTTTGGATTGTTCTGTGGTGTCAAATTTTAAGTGGGTCATCCTATGAGAGAAAATCATGAGCCCTTTATAAACCTATCCATTTTCTCCATTTTGCATCTATCCATTCACATGTGTACTAGCACTCAAGAAATTAATTTTTCAAGAATTCAAGTCTTCAAGCATCCTTTAATCAACTATTCCATTGAAGATCAAGGATTAAAGAATTCAAGTAATTGAATTTTTTTATCTTCAATATCTCCTTCAATCCATTCAAGGTCCTTTGTTGCATCTTCTACATCCCTTCATTTTCATTCTTCATCAAAGCCAATTGGTAAAGAAAGCTTTGCATTTAATTCGAGAGATCCAACTATTGTAAGGTGAATTTGTACATTTAATTTATATTTTTTCAATTTAATTATTTCAATTAAAGGATAACTCATAAATTGGGGTTTGGCCAAGGAAAACCACCATCAACAAAAAAAAAACCTTTTTCAATGTCGGTTTTGGATTTTAGATAGACAAATAGGATACATATTCAGAAACCCTTTTCAACTTTCTTCATAACACTAAAATTGGAATCAAGGTTGAATACAATTTAACAAGGCTATAGAGGCCACCCTTGTTGAGTGAGTTTGTGGAGGTCACCATCATGAGAAGAAGTCACCCTTTCTAGATAGTTGAATGATTTCTGGGTTTTGCATATTTTAGCATTTTAGGCCCATATATGATGTTGTTCAAAGTTTTGTGTCTTCTACCCTTTTTGTCACTTCATCATATCCTCTCTTCTTTTGAAAACATATCTTTTTTTCTCATATTATGTATTTTCTCATGGGTTTATTTTCATTGGTATCTTTATTTTTTTCTAGCTTGGGGAAAATACATTAATGTGTGTTAGGATTAAATCATGGACAAAAATAACAATTACATGCAAATATAACCAATATCAGAAAATAATAGATCACACAAAAAAGAACACAAAACACCAAGATTTAAAGTGGTTCACCAAATCTTTGGGCTACATCCACCAAATAAAAAATTTGATATTATTACAATCCAATGATTACAAGCTAATTACAATATGTAATCCTTTACAGCTCAATACCACTGCAAGAACCAATTTTCACATCACCACTATGAAACAGTCCCTAAGCCTAAGCCCTTTTATACAAGTATTTTTAGCACTTTAGGGTTATAATTAATAATTACATGTTGGCCCAAATTATTATTTTTAGAGCCCCAAAGAATTTATGAAGTATGTACAATACTTTCTTGATCAGTCACCACAATCTAAAAATCTCCCACTTGGAGATTGATCAAGCTCCACACCAAAAAAAATCTCCCACTTGGAGATTGATCCTGTACCTATGTCGCTATGCCATGAGGCTCCCACTGGATCAAACCACCCTAGACCCTGTTGTTCTTGTATTCATGTTCAATTTAGAAGACCAACCAAACCTGAAGAGGAGTTCAACTTCTCCCTTGTTACTACCTTTGTAAACATATCTACTATATTGTCATCTATATGTATCTTATCTAACTTTAATTGTCCATCCTCCAAAACTAACTAAATAAAATGGTAGTGCAACTATATGTGTTTGGTCTTTGAATGCAGAGCTAAATTCTTTGCAAGATGAATGGCACTCTGACTATCTATAAACAAATAATTATCCTTCTAAGGGTGTCCCAATTCTTCCAAGAAGAACTGAAGCCATATCATCTCCTTAGCTACCTCTGTAGCAGTAACATACTTTGCCTCTATAGTGGATAAAGAGTTAACTTTCTATAACCTAGAAACCTAGCTCATGGCTACCCCACCAATAGTAACGACATAACTTGTAGTACTTCACCTAATATCAATATCCCCTACCAAATCTAAGCATAGCCTTGTAAATCAGTAATAGAAGCCCCAACGTGTAAACACTTATTGGATGTTCCTCTCAAATATCTAAGAATACATTTGATCGCATTCCAATGCTCAATTCTTGGATGACTCATATACCTACTAACGATGCCCACTACATGTGCAATATCTAGCCTTGTACATACCATAGCATACATCAAGCTTCATATAATTAAAGCATCAGGTATCTTGGACATCTTATCATCCTCTACTTGTGTCTTGCGACACATCTCCTTAGTCAACTTCAAATGACTAGGTAAAGGTGTGCTGATAGCTTTAGCATTTTCCATAGAGAAATGTTGAAACACCTTCTCAACAGAATTAGCCTGAGATAGCATTAATTTTCTATTTGTCCTATCTTTTCAAATCTTCATACCAAGGATTTTTTTTGCTGCCCCCAGCAAATGCATGTGCTAACTAGCATTTTAGCCCCTTAATATGATCCATGTTAAACCCAGCTACAAGCATATCATCAACATATAAACATAAAATAATGTATTTGTCATCACCCAACCTATTAAAACAAACGCAATGATCTAAATGACACCTATGGTATCCATGCTCATGCATAAAACTATCAAATTTCAGATACCATTGACGAGGTGCTTGCTTTAAGCTATATAAACTTTTCTTCAATGTGCACACTAAGTTCTCCTTACCTTTGACCTCAAAACCCTATGGCTGAGCCATATATATCTCCTCATCCAAATAACCATGAAGGAAGGCTTTTTTAACATCAAGCTGCTCTAAATGCAAATCTTTAGTAGCCATAATACTTAAAATAGTATGGATAGAAGTCATCTTAAGAAAACAATATGGATAGAAGTCATCTTAACAATAGGAGAAAATATCTTATCAAAATCAATGCCCTTTTTCTATGCAAATCCTTTTACAACTAACCTAGCTTTAAATCATTTCTTACCTCCATCCTCTTCTTTTAACTTGTAAACCCACTTATTCTGTAAATGCAGGTAATTTGCATAAATTCCAAGTGTTATTTTTCAGTAAAGAATACATTTTATCTTTCAATGTAGACTCCCACTTAATCTTAGTATCCACATTCACAACTTCATCGTAACATTCAGGTTCACTAGCATGAGTAAGTAAAATAAAATATAAAGAGGAGAAAATCTTTGTGGAGGTCTAATTTTCCTTGTTGACTATCTAACATTCACTAGTGTGTGTGGTATTTATTGTTGCACTTGTTGCACATCATGAGGAATCGCTAGAACATCAGCTTTTGGAGTATCATCCAACACTACATAATCATCTTATTTCTTCTCATGTTGTTGCAACAGATCTTTGTACAACACTTTCTCATTGAATATGGCATCCTTGCTTCTTACAATTTTATGTTTTCAAAATCCCAAAGCCTATAAAAAATACCCAAAAAATACACTTTTCTTTGACTTAGCTTCCAACTTGGTTCTATATTCAGAATCTAAACGAGCAAATGTTTCACAACTAAAGGTTTTGAGAAAAGAATAACTCACCTTCTTGCCAATCCAATATTCCTCTAGAATACCACAACCAAATGAGTAGAGGGGCCTCTATTAATCAAATATACAATAGTATTGATAGCCTCCACCCACATGTATAAGGGCAACCCAACATGCAACCTCATGCTTCTTGCACACCCCATTATAGTCACGTTCATGTGTTTAGCCACTCCATTTTCTTATGGAGTCCTTGGAACAATTTTCTATTTACAAATACCATTAGTGGAGTAATAATCTTCAAATTCATGACTGCAATACTCACCACCATTATCAAATCTGAGACATTTTAATTTCTTACTAGTCTCATTTTTAGCCAAGCATTTCGAATTCTTAAAAGTTTGAAATACATCAAAGTTTGGTCTAAGGAAATAAACCCATACTTTTCTAGTTGCATCATCAATAAATGTAAGATAATAATGAGAGTCACCAAGGGAAGATACCTGAGTTGGTCCCCATATGTCTGTATGCACAATCTCTAATTTCTCACTTTTATTTTCCTTCCTGGTCTTCACAAACTAACTCTCTTTTGTTTTCCGTACACACAAATTTCATAGAAATACATATTAACACATTTTAGACCTAGTAAAACATTCTTTGAATGAAGTAATTTCATACCTTTCTCACTCATATGCCTAAGTCTGTTCTACCATAGTGCTATATCAGAATTTATAGCAGCTATTTGTTCTCCTTGATCAAATGCAACAACTATTCCTGAACATTCATTTTTCTCTGAAACAATTAAAGTAGAAGGAAAAATATGACCTGTACTTTAATCCCCCAAATAAACAAGTCCAAAATCCCTTTGGACATAATCAATGAAATAACCTCTATGAGGTGTAGCATGAAATGAAGCACCAAAATCTAAAACCCATGAATCATCAATATTTTCTAAAGATAGAAGGAAAGCATCCTCTTCAGATTTGTTACTTACCACATTTTCCTCCTTGTCTCCATCTAGTTTATCTCCTTCATTTTTATTTTGATTCCAATAATCTTTCTTTTTATGCTTTGGTTTCCCACAGTACTAGTAGTTTTTCAATCCTCTTGATTGAGACCTCCTCCCCTTTGACTTTCCTCTTGATTTCACATGATTTCCAAAATTACTTCCTCTCTCAATCATTCTACCTCAAATTTGTGCATTCAAAGCACTTCCTAATGTAGATCCACTTGAGGTTTTCTTACAAGTTTCCTCACTCAAAACAACATTGATCACATCATCATATTTGAGGTACTAGATCCAGAAATAGAATTACTCATAGCCATTACCAAGCCATTCTAGCTTTTAGACAAAGAACACAAAATCAAGAGAGCCCTAATTTCTTCATTAAAATTGATACCCACAAAAGATAACTGACTAGCAATAGTATTAAAATTATTTAAATGATCTATAATAGATCCACCTTCTACCATTTTCATATTAAATAAATGCTTCATGAGAAATACCTTGTTTGAAGTAGAGGGCTTTTCATATAGTTTCACTAGGGTTTGCATCAACTCTTTTGTTGTTTCAACTTTTGTAATATTAAATGCCACGGATGGTGCCAAGCATAATCAAATGCTTCCAAATGCCTTTTTGTCCAAAAGATCTCAATTGTCATTTGACATAGATCCCTGATTCTTGGTTTTGCCTTCCAACGGCTTCCATAAATCCTTCTAATAAAGATAGCCTTCCATTTGCATCTTTCATAACTAAAAGTTCTACCCGTTAAACCTATCAACCCCCAGCTTACCCTTGTCTACCATCACTCCCACTTAACTGTGAGACTCCCACTCAACCTTGAGACTTTCCTGCAAAGGATAACTAAAAAACAACCTCGCTCTAATACCACTTGTTAGGATTAAACCATGGATAGAAATAACAATTGCATGCAAATATAACAAATAAAAATAAAAATACATCACACAGAAAAGAACACAAGACACCAAGATTTAATGTGTTTCACCCAATCTCTAGGCTACATTTACCAAACATCAAGTCTAATATTATTATGATCTAGTGATTACAACCTGATTACAATCTATAATCCTTTACAACTAAATACCACCACAAGAACCAATTTTCACGTCACCACTATGAAACAATCCCTAACTCTAAGCCCTTTTATACAAGTATTTTGACCGCTTTAGGGTTAGAATTAATAATTACATGTCAACCCAAAATTTTGATAAAATAGGGCCCAAATTTTTTTTTGGGGCGATGTCCTGAGCCTCAAAGAATTAATGAAGTATGTACAGTACTTTCTAGATCAGTCACCATAATCTAACAATGTGTGTTTCCATATTTTGTAAGTAAAGTAAATTGTGTTTAGTTAAAAGTATACATTTGAGTATTGAATCTTTTGCAAGAACTCATAGGAAAATGACACAACTAGATTTAAATTTCTTAAGAAATTCTATGATGCTATTAATGTGAATCCTCATTACTTTTATCATTGGAATTCAAGACTTCAAGTGATAATTTATGGAATATTAATCTTTGCTAACTATGCTTTCTTAATGCATTTAAAGATAGGAATTGAATTGAAATCAAAGAAATATTGTCACATAGTATACATCTTTATTCTAATACTAGTTCATTTCCAATATCAAATAAAGAGATTTACATCATATGATCTATTTTATATATCTTCATCAAACTACAATTCCATCTTCAACATAAATGCAAAATATAATAGAGGAAATTACAATGGAGAAGTCTCCAACATAATGATATCAAGAGCACCTTCAATACTCCAATCCCCAAAATGGTTCTGTCATAAGGCCAATCCAAAATCTATAAAATAATATAGGAATAACCATGGAGTGTTCACCTCCCATCCCAGGTCTCAAAAAAGACCACCCACCAAGCTAGAAGAACTAGTAACCAACAGGTGACAAACAATTCTAATCTCACAACATGCAACAAAACACAAAAAATCCCATCCAAGGTTTGTACAATTGGGTTCACATCAAACCCATAACATATGGGTGAAGGTGGACTACCAAGTAGGAGATTGCTCAATGTAAAACATACAATATTATGTATGCTTTTTCAAGGCTAGAAATTCACATGAACTTTCATTCTTTCTCCTCCTTATCTCCCCCAAAGAAAGATCAATGTTATTGGCATGCAAGGGTCCATAAACCTTTCATTTCTTCCCTTTTCTCACCACAAGAAGATACTCTACACTATCTTGGTGTCCAACTAACCCCTTCCCCCATATTGGCCACTTCTTCCCTTATCCAAATGGGTGAGTAATGTCATACACCCTTTACAAAAACCCCTCATTCAGTCAAGAAGAACACAATAACATGAAATCAAATCAAACCCCATCCCCTTACATGAAACAACACAAATTTCAATTATAAAAAATGCAAGAGAATGAAAATACATAATTATCTATTACAATAAGAAACAAGAACTTCCATGGAAATGGTGGAGACAAACTTTCACAAGTGTTATGGTCCAGTGGTGATTGAGAAGAGCCCAATCCTTCCTTTTCTTCCTTTAATCCAAAACCCTAATGTCTCTAAAAGTAGAGAGTGGGTGAAGACCCTCCAACTCCTCAAAGGGCCTCTAAATAAATTCTAAAACTCAACTGCCTAAAATAGAAATAAATTCATGATAATCATCTAAGTCCATAACTTTATATCACCTATTTATGCAGATGTATTCTTAGAAAACATACACAATGTTTATGATTGAAACCATAATTTTGAGTAACCAAACAACTCATCCCAATTAAAGGGTATAACCTCTTGTACATGATAACCTATCAACCTTAACACACCAAAATGTACTTTTAATATTTAAAATTAAGCTACTTAAGGGCACTTCTAGTGAGTTGATAAACTTTGTATTCAGATTTCCAATGATTCATAAGAGGATTAGGTTTAGTAAGTAGGAATTGGTTAGAGTTATGTTAATAAGGTTTGATGGTTAGGTTTAGTAAGTATAGATTAGGATTTGTATTTAAGAAGATTTTGGTTGGTGTTTTATAATAGGATTAGTGTTTAGCTTTTCATATAGTAATAGAACTTTTTGATAGTTATAAGGTAAGCACAATGACATGTAATGGAAAATTAATAAAGTATTAAAGGGTTGTATTTCATACGTGATAGTGGTATATGATTTTATGGTAAAGTAAGATGTATGTATAAATTGATTTAATAATGAATATTTTAATGTTTTAATTAGTTTCAAATAGGTTATGATTATAATTGAGATCAAGTATTAGGTGATAGGTCAACTTCTTGAGGATGCAAAACTAGTTCACCTAACATATTGCACTAGTATTTTGAAATGAATATAAGGTATCATATCAACCTATTGGAACTACATTATTGATCATATGCAATGTTTTGAAATGAAATTTAATTAAGTAGCATTGGTTTACCCATAATTGTGATTAAAAATTAAATGCACCAATTTTTAGGTGTTCTCCCATCTTCATATTAAAAAAGAAAAATTGTGAAACAAACCTTACCTATACTAAACCTATCTAACTCAAATTTAAATTAGAAACTTAAAAAATTCTTAATCCTTCTCGAACATGATGTCATACTTTAATTATTATTTGATTGATTGATCTTAATCAACCCAAATTGAGAGTTCCTATAGTACTTAATTCATAGGTTTCGAACCAATGTAGTTTGTTGGATATCGACTTTGCATCCCTTTGTAATGTAATCAAAACTCAATTATTTCCTAGACCTTGTGACCTAAAGCTAACCTTATATTGTTATCATCCTCATGCAACATATTCAATGTTAATATGTGTGTAATATAATTGTTACTACCTTTAAAAAAAATTGTTGGAGTGGTTTTGCCCCAATTTTTAGTCATGACAATGTCTTCTATCCTTTTTGTCACTTCATCATATCTATTTATTAAATTTACATATCCTATCCTATCTCTCATTATGACTAGAATTTTCAAGATATTTTTCATATTTTCCCTTATTCTATTCACTAATATATAGCTTCCATTAGTGCTCATTTTCCACTTGGCTAGCACTAATCTTTCTAGATCTAGTCTTTTAGAATTAGAATTAAAAGGATCAATTTCCTTGACTCCCTCTTTGATTTGTGCAAGTGTGGTTATTTGATGAACTTAAGTTTGATTTCCTTGATTTATATTTTCCCCTTTATAGTAACCCCACATAAATTTTGTAAACTGTTCTCCAAATTTCTCAATATAGTCATTGATTTGGTAAATTATAGGTCTATCAATATTTCATTCCACATTTTCAAATTAAGGAAAAATTTTCTTAACATAAAAGTATATGCAAACAAAAAATGAACCATAGTTAATATCCTAATGACAATCCTTTTTTAAAAATTCCCTATTTATAGACAAATGAGTAAAACTATACCTGATAATTCATAAACTTTGTTCAACTTATCTATTTCACAAGTTGTCCATATGAAAGTGCCAACAACACACTAAGGTCAACTAGACTGGTACACATTGTATCTAATAATAATTTTAGATAAATAAGTACCAAAAACCTTGACCTCATCAAATTGCATATCTCTTTTTTTTTATGTGATCTCAGTAATTTACTTTAGCTCCTCCATGTTTCTCACATATAGGGAACATTATTTCCCTAGTGATGATAATACAATAACCTTGTGAATAATATCCTTGCTGATTTTTACTAGTTTCTCCTTGTCTATCCATAAAGAATTTTCATGCACATGAATAAAAACATGTATAATCCATTGCTCCTTAAAGACTTTAGGAATGAAAACTATATGTTTTAAATTGTATTCTTTCAAATGCCTAAACTCATTCTTTAGTACATCATTTTAACATAATTCTTCATTACACATCTTTTGTATCTCTACATCACCCAATATGAAAACATTATTATGAATTTCCTAATATCTTAAATTAATAATACCTTTGGTGGTAGTGAGGGTAGGATACCTTTATCATATTTCTCTGAAGCTTTCAAAGGACATAGCTTTAATTTTGATTTTGGCTCATCATCCATGCTTACAAACACTAGGGTTTGAACAATAGATGCCATTTTTCTCAAAAGTTTTCTAAAAAATCTAACATGTTCTTTTCAAAAAATATTTTCTGTAAAATTTTTAAACTAGGGCACAAATACACTTTCAACTTATTATGTAACATATTAAAAATATTGGTTAAGAAGGTTTGTTAGGGTTTTCATTTATTGAAACACATACCTTGCATGAAGAGGGAAAAACATATTATGGAGTTTTGGATACTTGGACTTAGAAAATTGTCAAAGTGATATTTAGGAAAATAGTGAACAACCAAATTATTTTCTAAGTCCAAGTATCCAGAACTCCATAATATGTTTTCCCCTCTTTATGCAAGATATATGTTTTGGTAAATCAAAACAATCCCTTAATCATAGATGATAGAGTAAAGGTATTTGGTTAAGGGGTTGTTTTGGTTTACCAAAAAAATGACTTAACAATGTTGGGATAACATCTTTGATGTTAAACCATGCATGGAAAAAGACAATTTAAAACATTTAACAATATATCAAGTAGAAAAGCTAACATGATGAAAGAATTCAATATATAGGAAGAACTTTTTGTTTGAAATAAGGGTGGCATTTTATTATAATGATATCATTTTTGAATATGCACTATTTATGATCATTATTTATGTAAAATTAATGATATTACAATAAATTATGCATGTATGATTAGTTCAAAAATAAGATATTGAAGATATCAAAATTTTCAAAAAGGTATTTGAATTTAGACCTTTTGTATTAAGATTGTACTATTGTATCTGCAACATTGGGTAGTGCGATCCACTTCCTATTTGTGTTGTAATACCACCTCTTAACAGGGATGAGGCTTCTCACAAGGCCTAGTCCTCTAACAAGGACACATACACTATACAAATGTAATAGACTCCTAATAGGGTCAATATCTTTCGCAAGATACTTTTGATTAGTGGATCATTTTGTGGGTACCATCCACACTAGGGTTTGACTTTGGCCATGGTTTCCCTAGTTTAAAAATAATGGTGTTATGAGTCACATTGTGTTATGGTTATGCTTACTTTTCAATTTGATCATATATGCAAGTTTAAAGTTTGTTAATTATATGTGTAGTTGGGAATTTTTTATGGAATACTCATTCACCCCACTTTCCAATATTCCTTATTTCTAACAAATGATGTCATAACATAGTTACATAGAGGAGCCATGCCAACTTGAGTAAGATCTCTATGGGTATGGATAAGTTACATAAGAATCCTGAGTAAGCTCTTGATGAACTTGATATAGTTATAGAGGAAAGAAACAAAATGAAGATAAAACTTAGATATGCACAAGTATTCATTCCAAAATTAAAGGAGTATATTGAATCATCCAAATCCAAGAAGAAAGAGTCATATGATCAAATCAAGGATTGTAAATCAATTTATAAGCTTAAGAAGTAGAATGAAATTCTAAAGCACGAGCATGAGATTACAAACTTGAAATAAGCATGATGGAAGATGAAATGAAAATTCATTTAGATTTTTGAGATGAAAATGAAGATCTTAAATCCAAACTTACCAAGATAAAAATAGAACTTGAGACTACAAAGCTATAGTATACAAAACTTGAGAAATGGAACATCATTATAAAAGGAGAACTTACACAAACCAGGAAACATCTTTAAAAATTATATTCTAGCACTAAGAAGCTTGATGACAAGATAATGGCACAAATATTTGTTGGAGACAAAACAAGAATTAGATATATTGAAGGAGAATTATCTAAAGGATATGAAGTTGCTGAGGAATATTTGATCTAGTGAACCAAAAACCTGATCAACAAGAAGATACGAAAAAGAAGCATATAATCAAGATAAAAAACTTGAAGAAGCAAGGAAAAAATTTAATGCAAGATGTTTTTCATGTAATTAGCTTGAACACATGAAGAAGAACTATACAGGTAAGTATACTTAGCTCTTTTCTAGTTATTATTATAATTGTTTTTCTTATGGAATAAATCTAATGAATACAATAAATCTAATAATAATGGAATGTATCAAAGTACAAAACTTGAAACTAGTAGACCATTGGGAGAAAAAAAATCATAAGAAATATAATTATGTGTTATAAGTGTAACAATTTTGGACATATTGAAAGGGATTAAAAACTACAAACTAATCAATTTGGACCAAGATATGGAAACAAAGTTATAGAATTTCATATTTGAAACAATTTAGGAAATGCAACAAGGTTTTGTAGAATAAACAATATGAGATTGCATAATATGAACTTGAAGGAACACAAACAACAATGTAAGAAGGAATGAGAATGTGAAAAGAAATAAAATTAAAAGACTAGACAAAACATTTGTTAAACAAAGATCACCTATAAGAACTCAAGTGTGGGTAGAGAAGACAAATGATACATCAAAGAAAATGTTGAAATTATTAGTAGTAGCTAAGAAACAATTATCAAATAAACAATCATTTCATTATAGAAATATTAGTGATCCACATGAAATTTCACCAAACCT
Source organism: Cupressus sempervirens (assembly GCA_028749045.1). NCBI lineage: Eukaryota > Viridiplantae > Streptophyta > Pinopsida > Cupressales > Cupressaceae > Cupressus > Cupressus sempervirens. The sequence continues at coordinate 324,306,887 of CM053783.1, forward strand.
TCAAATGGTGACATAAAATTTTGTGCACTTGATAGAAGCATAGGAATAGTGTCTAGAATCTACAACTAAGAGAAAATAAAGAGATAGGATGATATGTAACCATGAGAAAGAAATTTAACCTATTGGATATAAAATCAACTTTTTAATTTTTTTGCACACAAGCAAAATTAATGTAGATTAGATTTGAGGTAGGTATAGGGATTAATATTGAAGTAATCAACAACCATTCAAGCATTTGGATCCTAGAAGAACTTGTGGAGGAGATTAAAGAGAGAATTGAAGCGGATTTAAAGAAATTGAGAAGTAGATTCAAGAAAATTTATGCCAAGCTCTAATTCTACAATATTGAGGTATTTATTCACATTGTTAAGCGTAATTTGTGAAGTCATTTGAAATTAAGAATGAAACTAACATTGTTGTATGCCATAATGAAAAAACTAAGGTATAAGTTCAAAGAAAAACCCTATAGAATTTTTTTTAAATGACCTTGTTGGGGAATTTTCACAAATTTTGGATGGAGTGTTAGTTGTGGAGGATGTAAGGTCTTACATACATTGCAATTTTGAAACATTAGGTGATATTGATATTTTGAGAAAATTTTATAATTTATGTAGGAAATACATGAGTTTAAGGATGAATTTGAGAACCTAGAGAAATTGAAGATTGATAATGAAGAATAGACTAGAATTGTGTTAAGAAGAGCCCATGATAACAAATTTTGGATTAGAAATCAAATCATTGAGATAACTAGTGACCTAATCTATGAAGTTACAATTTTAAGGAACAAAGGAAAGATATATATTAATTAGAAGAATGTAAAGAAGATTGTACAACAAAATTCTAAAACTCAATGAAATGGAAGAGGTATGATGTTAAGTTTTATTAAGCAAGATGATGTTAGATTCATTAGAAATGTCTTAGCATATAAGATGATTTCTAGCTCTAGGGAAGATAAAGTCTCAGCATGCTTCATTAATGCAACATATAAGATGTGTGTTAATATGATAAAGGCAAGTCTTTGAAAATCTTGAGAGGATAAAGAAGAATAAGTATGCAAGTTTTAGATTTTTTATATTTGATAACCTACCTATTCTTTCATGTTATGAAGATATTTCCTAAAATACCAATATCAGATTGGAATTATGATAAATGTATCATGGAACCAATTGGTTATTATTACATAAAGTCATCAGAAGATTACATGACCAACAACATAAACAAGTATGATTAAGACATTTCTAACTTAGATGAAGAAGAGAGTAAGAATACCCAAATAATTTTTAGATAAGTATAAAGAAGATATATTTTTTATGGTGGAAAATGAAAAGACTTTTATGGAAGAAGTTAATCCAAGTGTTATGTTTGTTTACCCTTTAGGATATGAGGTTACATTGATAGAAATAGATGATTATGCTAACAAAATCTTGAAGACAAATATTTATGACCATAGTGAAAGATGGGGCACTTGTGAAGAAGGTTTGAATGATACACATAAATTAAAACTAACTAAGACAACAAAGAAAAAGGTTGAGGGCATGATCAAGAAAATATTAAAGGAATCTCAAAGGATGCAAGAAGAGTTTGCAAAGTGGTGCAGGAGCACCCCAAGGTCTTCAATACATTTTGGCTTGTAGGTTGGTTTAGCCAACCACCAGATAATAAAGACTAAGGATTTTTGTGTGTGTGGTTAGGTAGGGTTTGGATTAAGTTAAGTGTTTTGAATAGTTTCTAGGATCTAGGTGTTGAGGACCTAGAAAGTCAACCAAAGGTCAAACTTTGATCAAAGATGACAAGATGGAATGATTTTTGAGATTTTGATATTTTTAGGTGATTTAAGGTCTTATGTGGTGATTTGAGGTCAATCCAAGAACCTTTAGCACTAGTGTTGTGATAGAATTTCCAAAATTGAAAAAGATGTAAAAGTTGTTCACGACAACTTTGTAATTTTGCAAAAGTTGTCATGACAAATTTGCCTACAAACTTGGAATTGGGCTTATAAGTATTATAATCTCAACCTAATGGTCCAAACACATGGTAAGGGAATATATAAGGTCACCCAATCCCTAACCTGATAGTTAGTAGGTGGATTGTATAGATTATCAAATTGAAAGAAGTAAGAAAAGTCTAAAATTTCATGACAAAGCTTGGATCTAGTGATTAATGGATTGAAAGATCTCGGTTAATTAATTGAGAATATAGTTATTTTTGTGTGCTTACTTTTCATAGCACTAGGTTTTTGGATTTAGTAGCTTAAATGTCTTTCTGTTAAATTCTTGTCTCTTGTTGATTCACTACATGGTTCATAAGCAAATGAACACAAAAAAAGACTCCTACTCGAATTTTCATGGTTGAAATCACATGGCCTCTTGGAATCAAGTGGGAATCCTTGTAAATATTTTTTTGGAGTCATGGGTTGCAAAGTAGTTATTTTTAATGCCAAGCCCTAGGCGAGTGTAGAGGCATTTTGGTTAGGTGCTTGTTCAAAACAACAACAAGAGGGCTTGCTAAATGGACTGGAAGTGCCAATCCAAGAGTGTGGAAGTGAAGAAGAATGTTTTTGGAACATGTTAAAGCAAGGAGGGGTGTAGGGAAGACCTTTGAAGAACTTTTTGAAGGAAAATGAGTCATACTAGTTCACATGCTCTAGAAACCCTTGAAAATAGGGATTTGGTGGAAACCCAGTGTATGTATAGTGTCAGACACTAATACCTAGTAAATATTTGAGTCTTGATATGTGGTAAGAAGAATCCATTATTTTTTTAGGGGTTGTTAAGAGATTTTTTGATAAATTCAAGAAACCTAGTTTTTAGGAGGCCTAATTGGGGCAAAAAGGCTACAAGGCCAAAAACTAGCAATTTAAGAAATTGATAGGAAACCTAAGAAATGAACCATAACTATGAGTCATAATGAAGTGAAAGAAATAAATGAATAAAGAGGGAACCTATTCCAGCACCCAAGAGAATCTTGTACAAAAAAGTGGCTAATTTAGCCCATGGAGGCATGGAAGACACTAGAAAGTATAACGGAGTTAGAAGTTGGTGGAGAGTTTTGAAAAGGGTAGGGATTCTAGGATTAATCCATAAGTAGCGAAAGAGGAGGGACCCAAAAAGATAAATGAATAGGTCTTAAGAAGAGCTTCCAGGGCTCTTAAGAAGGAGTTAGATCTCCCCATCAAAGTGGTATCATAGCCATTAAAAGGCTCGGGTAGAGTAGAGTACATGTCAGCAGTAAGTGAATCCAGAGGAGAAAGAACCATGGTGACCAATGTAGAGTTGGCTAGGGATTTGAATGAACAAAAATAAAAGAATAGAATTGTTGAGGATGTTTTAGAAGAGATGAAGAAAAATCTAGAGGAAGTTACTAAAACTACAAGCAAGATGAATGAGTAGTTAGAAGTGGATAAAGAAAAAGGAAAGAATCAATTAGAAGAGGAAGCAAAACCTAAACTGGATCCTCCATTAGTAGAGGAACCTTTTCTAAAAGAATTGAAGGAAATAAGTGGGAAAGCACTAGAAGGTATTCCTATATTTACTAGAAGAATGGACACAAAGTTGGTTATAGAGTGGATTAAGGGTATGGAAAATCACTTTGAATGTGATGGAATAACATATGTTGAAAGGGTGAAGATATCTAAATCAAGGCTAAGAGGACAAGCATTAAATTGGTAGAAATTCTTGCAATAAGAAAGAGATAAGGAAAGAAACCAATAAAAAACTAGAAAACCATGGTGACCTAAGTAAAAGAGAACTATCTACTTAAGGACTATGACATACAACTACATAAGAAGAGGCAAAATCTTAGACCTAGAAGTGGATGCCTATACCAAGGAGTTTTAGAAGTTAAGCATTAGGTCTAGAGTGCAAGAAATTGAAAGCATCAAGGTTTCTAGATACTTGAATGGTCTTAGATGGAGTATACAAGAGGAATTGAGTTTCTTTACACTAACTACCCTCCATAGATGTTATCAAAATGATAATTAAGGTGGAGGAAAAACTTAAGAAGGAGAAATAATCCAAAAACAAGGATAGAGGGAGAGGCATAGATTCTAGAGGTGGTCATAGAGGTAGTTCAAGTGGAAGATGTATTGACAATAAAGGCTAAGGTGACTCCAAGTTTTTAGATCAAGGACATGAGTCCAATAACAGAGTTGGATATGTTAGGGGTAGAAGTTCTTACAATAGTGGTAGAGGAAGATTAGGGGGTTTTGGAAGGAGTTCCCACTTTTCTTCCATGAAATGCTATAACTATAGGTAGTTGGGTCACCTAGATTATATGTGTTCTGATAAACCCTCATCTTCATAAGGTGAGAAAAATATTACTTGTGTCCAAGAGGAGGATTGCCCAAAACATTTAGAGGTAAGTTTAGATTCAAAGAAAGGAGAGAGTCTCATGATAAGGAGGATATTGATTTAAGAACCTACCAAAGATGAGAATAAGAAAACAAGGGCTCTAAAGAATGTGCATTGTTTCTAGGGTAATAAATAGGATAACTATTAGATATAGGCTCCCTATTCATAGAATAGAACATTTAATGGATTGCTTAGGGAGTGATAAATACTTCACTAAGATTGGTTTTTAAAATGGATATTATTAGATTAGAATGAAAGAAGGAGATGATGGGAAGTTATCTTTTAAGATTACAAAGGGCCTATATGAGTGGCTAGTGATGTCATTTGGGCTTACAAATGCACCTAGTACTTTTATGAGGGTGATGAATGATGTTCTAATGGATTATTAAGGAGTCTTTGTGGTAGTATACTTAGATGATATCCCCATTTTTAGTAAAACCAAAGAAGAACACATGAAACACCTAGAAATTGTGTTGAAGAAACTGCAAGAGGAAAAGCTCCCCATAAATCTTGAAAAGAGTGATATAGAAAGAACTAATCTACCTAGGATTTTTAGTGTCACAAGAAAACTTGAATATGAAAAAGAGAAAGGTTGAAGCCATCTTAAGTTGGCCTACTCCTAGGACAGGGATTGAAGTTAAGAGTTTTCATGGGTTGGCTCAATTTTTTAGGAAGTTCATAAGAAGATTTAGTGAAATTTGTACACCAGTCCTTGACACCATAAAAGGAGGAGTCAAGAAAAAAAATTTGTAGACCAAGGAAGCCAATGTAGGCTTTGAGAAGTTGAAGAATGAAGTGGCTATCCAACCCATATTAGTATTACCAAGTTTTGATAAACCAATCATAGTAGAATGTGATGTAAGTAATATTGTAGTGGGTGTATTCCTAAGCCAAGAAGGCAGACTAGTGGCATTTTTAGTGAAAGGTTGAATGAGAAAAATTATAGGTATTCATCATATGACTTAGAACTATATGCCTAAAGATTTTGTGGTTTATACTAACGACCAAGCTCTAATTTACATCAGCACTCAAGATAAGTTGAGTTTGACGCATATCAAGTGGATGAAGCTACTACAATCCTACCCCTTCACCATCAAGCATAAGAAGGGAGTTAATAACAAGATTGTAGATGCACTTAGAAGGAGCTTTCTCGCTGTTCAAGAGATTCAGTTATAGAGCATTGGAGTTGAGGAATTCAAAGACCTCTACAAAGGAGATGTAGACTTCTTAGAAATCCACAAGGTATGTACTGAATATGAAAATAATTTCCATAGTGAATATGCTGATTATAATTTGCAGAATGGGTTACTATTCAAGGGTAAAAAATTATGTGTCCCAAGAGGCTCTATGAGGGAGAATCTTATTCAAGAAAAGTGTAATGAGAGTTTGAGTGGGCAATTTGGATTGAACAAGACCCTAGACTTAGTAGAAAGGTTATACTATTGGCCTAAGATAGAAAAAGATGTAAGAAAATATTTGGAGCATTATGGAGTGTGTCAAAAGGCAAGGGGGACATCATCAAATGCTGGTCTCTATTAGCCATGACCCATCCCAAATAGGCCTTGGAAGTGCATCAACATGACTTCATAGTAGGCCTACCTTGACCATCTAGTAGTTTGGACAGTGTGTTTGTGTTGGTGGATGGGTTCAATAAGATGGATCATTTCATCCCATGAAAAACAACACATGATGCCAATCACATTACCCAACTTTTCCTTAAAGAAATAGTCAGGATACATGGATTACCAATGAGCCTAGTGGCAGATAGGGATTTAAAGTTTATGGGCCATTTTTGGAAGAGGCTAGGAACCAACTTGTCCCATAGCTCTGCCTACCATCCCAAAACAAATGCTCAAAAAAAATTAGTCAAAAGGTTACTTGGTAACTTGTTGAGGTGTTTGATTAAGAAGTATGGACAAGGATGGGAGCAAGTCATTCATCAAGCATAATTATCTTACAATGACAGTATAAATAGGACTACTGGTAGTTGTCCATTTGAAGTGGTATATGGATCACATCCAAGAGGTGTACTTGAACTCAAAGACTTAAAGGTTTCTAAGGGAATCAGTGGTCATGCTGATGATGCAAGAGCATCCTAGGCTTGCCTACAATCCTTCATGTTTGGAGGAATTTTGGTTAAGTATTGAGGAGCATCAAGCTTGGATTTTGATGGAGTTATGCTTTCATGGTTAGGGATGTGTTGGGGACACACTGGGGAACCATTTCTCATGATTTCATAGAGATTGGATGGATTGAGTTGAAGTTTGAGCTATTTGTACCTTGTTGTTGGAACTGTGTTTTCTAGTTTTTGGGTACCTATTGTAGGACATGTAACTAATTTTTTCACAATGAATGGGAGTATTAATATTTCAAGGAATGAATAGGGCCTAGATTAATTCCTTATATCAAAGGTGAAAGTTATAATTCCTCATAAGTTGGGAGATATGACAATTCTCCAAGAGTATCAAATTTTGGCAGTTATGCATGACAGTTTTCTATGCTTGACTTTCAGGATAGATGCATGTCATGGCCCTGACAGTTCTACATCTGACACCTTGGATCCTGAGATTAGTTTAAATTTCTAGATAGTTTGGTACTTGTTGAAGTTATTTTAATTTTGGCATCATTATGTTAAACTCAATGAGAATTCAGACGTTACTAAAATCTAATTCTCAAAACAGATGTTTAAATACTTTTAGTATTGTGTTTTATTCAGAATCTTATTATCTAAATCAATTTAGATTCAAGAATCAAACTTTAAATAATAAAGCAATGATATTATGGTTTCAGTTTTACTATTCGTCTGGTTTGTACTTTCAGACTTATATTTGAGGTGGCATTAAATTTTAGAAGCACCTTGAATTTTTTATTTGCCAGATTTAAGTATATATATATATATATATATATATATATACTTATCTATTAACAACATTTATATGAAATGGGATTAATATTACCTAGTATTAATATTAATGTTAATATTGATATTAATATTAATATTAATATTAAGTATAAATATTAATATCCTCATGCATATCTATCTAAGTTAGTGCCTAACTAACCTATCGCATGGAATTAAAACTAAGTCTGAACCTAAACTGGAAGCATAGCCTATGCTTATCAATGCGTAATTTGAATTTGGCATTGTTTTGGAATGGGTATTGGTGGCCATGTTTATGGGAATTAAAGGTTGGCAGGTTCTTCAAACATCAAGCTAGTACCATTATTGCCAAGTGTTGAAGAAGGCTAAGATAGTGGAGATTAAGGGATAAGCTCATAGTTATGAGCATTACTTCACATGTCTAGTCTTTCATTTTGTTGGGTGTTAGTTGTAACTTGATTTCAGTCTGCCATTATGAACTTCAGTTGGAAAAATATGAAACCTCTATTGAACAGGTTTCTTGGCACTAATTTTAGCGAACTATTAGCCATCAAGGAGATTTTTGACTCACTCCAGCTCTATATATGTTCACAATTTCATACTTTTCATGGTTTCTGTCATTTCGTGGTTGCATTTTCTCAGTTCTATTTTCTTAAGGGTTTCATTGATATCTCTGTGACAAGGTTTAAAAGGGTTTTGAGGCTTGGGCTACGAGTATGAAGTAAAGGGCTCTCCAGGCAAATTTTCTTGTGTATCACTCCGCACTTTTACAGGCAGGGGACTTTTCTTTAACTTTATCCTCTATTTTTTTTTATGTTCATTTAGATATGGTGATTGATATCGACATCCAAGCATGGATATAAGCAGGGTTCGACATTGTATGTTGTTGAAGTTTTGTTTATACTCATACTTGAGTGTGGGTATGGGGATTTCAATTTGGTAATGTTGTTTGTTTTTGGGTTTTGTTGTATTTTATGAATGACTCATGGCTGTAGTCCATTATGAGAATGTGTAATCAACATAAGCTTATCGGCTTCTATTGAGCTGAGCTCTGTGTGTACCATACCTCTGTGTCTATTTTGTTTTTTTGGTTGTATGCAACTCGGCCATAGTCACGAGTTCGTAGTGATCTACGAACTCATGACTGTGAATCGAGGGCACAGACATGAGACTTGGGTTAGGTCGCTATACATTAAACTAATCATGAACTAGAACATGGTCATTTTATCTAACAATTTTCTTGAAATCAAGGTGTAGATATTGTGTTAAACTCTTAGAAGGATTTTTGGGTTTTGGGTTTGCAATGCACAGCCAACCTTTTAACGAATGGAAAGAGAGTTATCTTGTTTCTTGATAGGTTTTAGGTGTGTTAAATCTAAGCTTGTCTTATTAAAAATTATATACATATTGTTGTGAAGATGAGTCGAGCCTACAGTTATAGTTTAGGTATATCGGTCTTAAACAAAGATTATTTTTGGGTTGTTAGAAATTTCATCAGTGGTTTCCCATCGAGTCACTTGTATGAATTTAGGTGCAGGCATTATGTCAAACAATTAGAAGTAAACCTAAAACAAGATTGGATTTTCATTTTGTCAACATTTTATTATTATTATTACGATTATCACCATGATGGAGGTTACATGTAGAACAGTTGATATCTTGTTGATTGTGCATGATGTTTTGGATTCATATAACTACATACAGTTGTATTCAATATTTATAACTTTAGCTATGTTGTTACTTGGGATTGGGAAGAGGCATTTTACTAAACAATTTATGTAAATGGGTAAATTGGTATTTGGGGTTCTGTGTGTGTCGCAGAATTAAATAGTTAATGTGTTGTTTTTGAATTAGAAATTGTAATTATCTGGTAACAGCACGTAATTAGATTTACTGTGGAAAAGATTAATTATCTATTTTAATTCTGACTTTAAATTAATAGGGCATTATATTTATATATATATATATATATATATATATATATATATATATATATATATATATATATATATATATATATATATATATATATATATATATGTATGTATGTATGTATGTATGTATATGTATTAAATTATATGTATCAACATATATGTATTCTTTCTTATGAATAGATTGTTAGAATTGAAATATATATTTATAGTTATGAAATTACTATAATTATTTGTTTCGAAAATGAAAATTGATTAATGTTTATATTCTAATGTTGTAAGTATTAAGATATGTGAATAGTTTTAATATTGGTATTTTAAAATGAGATGTAAATATAGTGATTTTGGAAAAATCAATTCCTTACTATTAAATTTAAATATAGTTAATATGTAGTTTGAAAAGCTTGGTTACTTGTGAAAATTAAAAGGGACAAAGCTGCTTTGGTAATAGGTAATGTGGATTGTATGAAAGGATATTAATATGGTTTCATTTGGTACTTTTATAAGAAGTTTACTTTGAAAGATTGAAAGTTGGTTTCATATGATATTTATGTTTGCTGATTTATTTGTTAAATTGAAGCAAATGAAATAAGTGTATTAGTTGGAATTGAAAAATTAAACTATGTTTTCTTCCAATTAATATAACTAGAAATATGTGTGTATTAGATTATGCAAGTGTGATCCTTTAGATTGGGTAGTTGTCATAAAGTGAGTAACTTGTGGTGATAGACTTATTTTGCTGGATGCCCTCCGACACTAGTCTAGTTCCTTATGGGAAATTTTATGACAGTTATTTAATCAAATGGTAATATTTAAAATTTCATGGGTTGGGTATCATATAATAAGATAAGAACATTATGGTTTCACCTAATATAATTGTTGTAAAAAAAAAAATTGTTTGGGGTTTTAATCTTATTGTTATATATATGGATTCTTTTGTTAATATTGTTATCTATTGGTTTTGGTAATGTTGAATGGTGTTACATTTGGTATCAGAGCCCAATGTTTAAGCACTCAGGACTCGATAAGTTTAATAGGGGTTTCATTATGCTTCCTATGAGAATTTTAATTAATTCTCTTTTATAGGAATTTTGGTATGCCTCCTATTACACGAAGAGCACGAGGATGAGGTATCCCTAATGCTGAAGCTGGCGTAGGCAGAGGCAGAGGAGGACGTTTGGATGAGCTTGAAGCTAGGAATAATATTCCTGGTGGGGGACCAAATGCTCAGAATATACAGATTCCCTATGCCAATCAGGCTATAGTGGAGGATCCTATTATTAGGACTCAGCTTAAGGACATTTATAAGCTTAAAGGTCCATATTTTAATGGAACAAAAGCTAGTAATGAAGCAGAAGCTTGGCTTTTAAACATTGAGAGATGTTTTATTCTGCATGATTATCACACTAATGTGAAAGTTCATTGGACTGCAATGCAGTTAAGGTCTTTTGTATCTATTTGGTGGAAAATGGAATTAGAACACCTTGGACTTCATATTTCTCAATTCACTTGGGAATTATTTATAGAGAGGTTTCGAGAAAGATTCATGTCTAAATATTGGCAACAAACCAGGTCTGAGGAATTCTTTAACATTTCACAAGGAAATTCAACAGTGGAAATGTACGAAAGAAAATTATTTCAGCTAAAGAAGTATTTTGGTTGGAATGAAGGTGATAGACCTTTGGTGTAGTACTTTATCAGGGGTTTAAATCCTAGGATTGGAGAGGAAGTGAGAACTTTCAAACCAAAAACTGTTAAGGAAGTTGCTAATCAAGCTAAGCTTGTCAAAATGAAATCTGGTTTTTCAACCAAAAGTATTGTTAACCCACCTGTTCCAAGCAGCAGTAAGAGTCAGAAACCCTTCAAGGATGATTCTAAGGTAGCACCTAGTGGCTTTGGGAGTAAATCCCAAAAGAGGAAATTTAACAAATTTACCAAATCAAAAAAGGGTTTTAAGGCCCCTAAACTACCTAAATCCATTAAGCCTGCTGAAAGTGTGAAACAGAGTTTTGCACAACCACAAGAAAATTCCTCACAAGATAAGAGAACCAAAAAAGGAGCGAAATGTTGGCATTGTGGATAGTTGGGTCATTTACAATGGAATTGTCCTCTTAGAGGCAATAATCAGGGTAGTCCAAGAGCATCAGGTTCTGAGGCTACTTTTGGAGATTCTGGAAGGAACCACTATATTTTTGCTACTCTAGATCATAATCAAGCAGAACATTAGAACACAGTGATTGAGGCAAAAGGTACTTATCAAGGTACGAAAATTTCCATTTTATTTGACTCAGGTGCCACTAATTCTTTCATTTCTGCCAATTTGGTTAAACATTGTAATATTCTTGTAAGAAAGGCTAAGTTGGCATGGCAAGTTGAGTTAGCTTCGGGATCTAAGGTAGAAACTGGGCTAATTGCGATAGATTGTGAAATTCATCTTAAGGCATTTACGACTATAGTAAATCTTAGAGTCATTCCTTTAGGAACCTATGGTATAAGTTTAGGAATGGACTGGTTGGATCAGCACCGAGTTGTAATTGATTGCAACGAAAAGACAATTAAATGCATTGATGATAGGGAAGCAAATAAATTCATAACAGGAATTAAGAGGCCTATTTCTATTAGAACTATATCTGCTAAACAACTTCAAAGGTGTTTACGGAAAGGCTGCAAGCTGTCTGCTGTTTCTGTCAATGATTTTTTTGAACCCTTGGTTAATAAAACTAGTTTAGACCATCCCTTACTGATGGAATTTTCAGATGTCTTTGTAATAGAAATTTTAGGTATTCCACCCAAGAGAGAAACAAACTTTAGGATTGATCTTGTGCCTAGAACTGAACCTATTTCTAAAACTCCTTATCGTATGACAGCACAAGAATTGGTAGAACTCAAGGTTCAACTTGAAGAACTTCTTGAGAAAGGGCTAATTAGACCAAGTGTCTCTCCTTGGGGTGCACCTGTTATCTTGGTTAAGAAGAAAGATGGATCACTTAGACTGTGTATCGATTACAGACAGTTGAATAAAGTTACTATCAAGAATAGGTATCCATTTCCTAGAATTGATGATTTATTTGATCAAGTTAAGGGTGCTAAAGTTTTTTCTAAAATTGATCTTAAATCTAGGTACCATCAACTAAGAATTCAAGAAGCTAATATCCATAAAACAACATTTCAAACTAGGTATGGGCATTACAAGTTCATTGTTGTACCTTTTGGTTTGACAAATGCGCCATCAGTATTTATGAGTCTGATGTAGGGAGTTTTTAGAACCTTCCTTGATAAGTTTGTAGTTGTCTTTCTGGATGTCATACTAGTTTATTCTAACTCCTTGGAGGAGCATGAACAACATTTGAGACAAGTTTTTGAATGTCTCCAAAGGAATAAACTGTATGGTAATCCTGAAAAGTGTGAATTTTTCAAATAAAAAATATGTTACCTTGGACACATTATAATGGGAGATGGAATAGCTGTGGATCTAGCTAAAATTAGAGCTATTGTAGAGTGGCTAGCACCTACAAACATGTCTGAAGTGAGAAGTTTTATGGGTCTAGCTAGTTACTACTGAAGGTTTGTGGCTAATTTCTCAAAATAGCTCATCCTATCACTTCTCTTTAGAGAAAAGGTAAGAAATTTATTTGGTTGGATAAGTGTGAAGAAGCTTTTTGGCATCTTAAAGAATGTTTGACTAGTGCACCTGTATTGGCTATACCTAATCCTTGTAAAGAATTTGTGGTTTGCACAGATGCTTCTTTAGATGGATTAGGAGCAATTTTAATTCAAGATGGCAGGGTGATTGCATTTGAATCTAGGAAACCTAAGGATCATGAGTTAAATTATGCTACGCACGATTTGGAACTTGCTGCAGTAATGCATGCGTTGATCAAATGGAAAAAATTTCTCCTTGGACAACATTTTGAGTTACATACTGATCACAGAAGTCTTCAATATATTTTTACATAGCCTAATCTGAATGCACGAAAATGCAGATGGATAGAATTTTTGTGTGAATATGACTTTGAAGTAAAATATGTGCAAGGTAAAGAGAATAAGGTGGCTGATGCACTTAGCAGAAGACCTCATGAACTCTCTTCTTTAACTCTCACAGTGGTTTTGAAGGAGGAAATATTACAAAACTTAATTATTGATCCTTGGTTTTTAGAAGTCAAGGCTATTATAGAAACTGGAAGCATGTTAGAAGGTAGATTTGAAGGTTACTCTATTAGCACTGATGGATTGCTAATCTATAGAGGTAGTATTTATGTTCCTGAAGTTGGAGAGCTATGAAATTTGGTAATGACTGAAGCTCATAAAGAACCCTATTAAGCACATCTCGATGTTAAGAAAATGAATATTAATCTTAAACACCATTACTATTAGCCAGGAATGAAGAGGGGTATTACAGATTTTGTCGCTAGATGTCTAGAATGTCAAAGGGTGAAAGCTGAACATCAGCATCTTGCTGGTTTACTTCAATCTCATAGTGTGCCTAGATGGAAATGGGATACCATCTCCATGCATTTTATCATGGGATTACCTTTATTAGTTAGGCGGCATGATTCAATCATGGTTGTAGTTGATAGGTTAACCAAAGTTGTACATTTTATTCTAGTAAGATCTTCATATAATGTTGCATCTGTAGCACATACTTATATGGAACATATAGTAAGACTGCATGGGATTCCAAAGAAGATCATATCAGATAGGGACCCAGTTTTCACATCTTCACTTTGGAGGTCTATGCAACGTGAACTTGGTACTCAACTAAATTTCAGTTTTGCATATCATCCTGAGATTGATGGGAAAACTGAGTGTGTAAATCAAATTTTGGAAGACATGCTCAAGATGTATGTCATGGATAGGCAGAACAAATGGGAAGAATTATTGCACTTAGTTGAGTTTTCTTATTATAACGATTATCACAGCTCTATAGGTATGGCTCCTTTTCAAGCTTTGTATGGACGACCTTGTAGAACACCCTTGAGCTAGGATAATTTAGAAGATAGAATTCTCCTAGGTCCCAAAATGCTCCAAGATATGGAATAGCAAGTGAAATGAATTAGGGAACACCTTGTTACAGCACAGGATAGACTGAAAAAGTATGCAGATTTGTATAGGATTGAGCGTCAGTTTGTGGTTGGGGACAAAGTATTTCTGTGGGTTAGACCCAGAAAAAGTCCTATTAAGTATGGTAAAGGTTCTAAATTGTCTCCACATTTTGTGGGACTATTTGAAATCCTGAAATGTGTTGGATCAGTTGCCTACAGACTTGCTTTGCCTCCCAGTCTATCTCAAATCCATGATGTCTTTCATGTGTCTGTATTAAGGAAATACATACTTGATATCACTCATGTTCTTAATTGGAATGCATTACAGGTAGTGGATGGCCAATTGATGCTGGAACCAATGCATATCATCTAGCAAAGAGAGCTAAATCTCAGAGGTCACAAGGTGGAACAGGTAAAGGTATTATGGGATCATAATGATGATACCTCTGCAAGTTGGGAAGATACAGGGGCAATGAAAGCTTCACATCCTCATTTGTTTTCAGGCTTCCAAGAGTAAGCCTAAGCTGGTGGGGGAGGGTGTCATGGCCCTGATAGTTCTACATCTGACACCTTGGATCCTGAGATTAGTTTAAATTTTTGGATAGTTTGGTACTTGTTGAAGTTATTTTAATTTTGGCATCATTATGTTAAACTCAATGAGAATTCAGATGTTACTAAAATCTAATTCTCAGAACAGATGTTTCAATACTTTCAGTATTGTGTTTTATTCAGAATCTTATTATCTGAATCAATTTAGATTTAGGAATCAAACTTTAAATAATAAAGCAATGATAGTATGGTTTTAGTTTTACTATTCGTCTGGTTCATACTTTCAGACTTATATTTGAGGTGGCATTAAATTTTAGTAGCACCTTGAATTTGTTATTTGCTAGATTTAAGTATATATATTTATATTTATATATATATAATTATATAAATATAGCATTGTATAAATAAATAAATATACATATAAATATAAGTGCATTTATTATGAAATAATTATATATATATATATATATATATATATATATATATATATATATATATATATATATATATATATATATGTATGTATGTATGTATGTATGTATGTATGTATGTATGTATGTATGTATGTATGTATGTGTGTGTTTATATATATATATATATATTAACAACATTTATATGATAATGGGATTAATATTAACTAGTATTAATATTAATATTAAGTATAAATTTTAATAACCTCATGCATATCTATCAAAGTTAGTGCCTAACTAACCTATCGCATGGAATTAAAACTAAGTCTAAGCCTAAACTGGAAGCATAGCCTATGCTTATCAATGTATAATTTGAACTTGGCATTATTTTGGACAGGGCATTGGCGGCCATGTTTATGGGAATTAAAGGCTAGCAGGTTCTTCGAACATCGAGTTGGTACGACTGTTGCCAAGTGTTGAAGAAGGCTAAGATAGTGGAGATTAAGGGATAAGCTCGCAGCTATGAGCATTACTTCGCATGTCTAGTCTTTCATTTTGCTGGGTGTTAGTTGTAACTTGATTTCAATTTTCCATTATGAACTCCAGTTGGAAAAATATGAAACCTCTGTTGAACAAGTTTCTCGGCGCTAATTTTAGGGAACTGTTAACCATAAAGGAGATTTTTGACTCACTCTAGCTCTATATATGATTGCAATTTCATACTTTTCATGGTTTCTATCATTTTGTGGTTGCATTTTCTCAGTTCTATTTTCTTAAGGGTTTCATTGATATCTTTGTGACAAGGTTTTAAAGGGTTTGGAGGCTTGGGCTACAAGTATGAAGTAAAGGGCTCTCCAGATAGCTTTTCTTGTGTATCACTCTACACTTTTACAGGCAGGGGGCTTTTCTTTAACTTTATCCTCTATTTTCTTTTTATGTTCGTTTAGATATGGTGATTGATATCAACATCCAAACATGGATATAAGCAGGGTTCAACATTGTATGTTGCTGAAGCTTTGTTTATACTCATACTTGAGTGTGGGTATGGGGATTTCAATTTGGTAATGTTGTTTTTTTTTGGGTTTTGTTGTATTTTATGAATGACTCATGGTTGTAGTCCATTATGAGAATGTGTAATCAACATATGCTTATCGGCTTCTATTGAGCTGAGCTCTGTGTGTACCATACCTCTGTGTCTATTTTGTTTTTTTGGTTGTATGCAACTCGGCCATAGTCACGAGTTCATAGTGATCTACGAACTCATGACTGTGAACCGAGGGCACAGACATGAGACTGGGGTTAGGTCGCTATACATTAAACTAATCATGAACTAGAACATGGTCATTTTATCTAACAATTTTCTTGAAATCAAGGTGTAGATATTGTGTTAAACTCTTAGAAGGATTTTTGGGTTTTGGGTTTGCAATGCACAGCCAACCTTTTAATGAATGGAAAGAGATTTATCTTATTTCTTGATAGGTTTTAGGTGTGTTAAATCCGAGCTTGTCTTATTAAAAATTATATACATATTGTTTTGAAGATGAGTCGAGCCTACGGTTATAGTTTAGGTATATCGGTCTTAAACAGAGATTATTTTTGGGTTGTTGGAAATTTCATCAGTGGTTTCCCATCGAGTCACTTGTATGAATTTAGGTGTATGCATTATGTCAAACAGTTAGAAGTAAACCTAAAACAAGGTTGGATTTTCATTTTGTCAGCATTTTATTATTATTATTACGATTATCACCATGATAGAGGTTACATGTAGAACAGTCGATATCTTGTTGATTGTGCATGATGTTTTCGATTCATAT